>CAMZMU010000037.1:9464694-9816962 GCA_947311845.1 Poa pratensis
GAGTGCCGCGAGCTGGTCAGCATATTCTCGCTCGCGTGCAGCAGCTGAGTTGGTGGCGGCAGCCAGCTCTTTCTTCGATTCTTCGCGCTGCGCGGCGAGTGCGTCTTCCAGCTCCTTCTTCTCGCCTGGCCCAGCAAAAATTACGTGCATTCAATACTCGACAAAATCAGGCATTGCGAAAAGAAGTTGGGCAAAACAAAAGCAAAAAGGAGAACTCACGACTGAGCCGCTCGAGCTCGGCGCGCATGGTGTCCCTCTCCTGCTCCACCTGGACATAAGCCTTGGCAGAATCTGCCAAGGTGTGGTAGAAGGGCTGCGAGCACACGGATTCAGCAAAAATCTAAAAATTCTCACAGACCTACAACTAAACGGGTCAAGCAAAAAGTTACTCACGTGGTTCATCCACGGCTCAGGAGCCGCGACTGATGTCCCGACATCTGGAGTTGCCGCCTTGGCTGTTTCAACGACAGCGTCAGTGGCCATGGGCTGGGCAGCCTCGTTTCCAGTCGGTGCAGACTTCGAGTGCTCCACGGCTGGAACATTCTCGACTGGAGGAGTCCCAGGCTGATTGTTTTCAGCACTGTGAGCAACACAACAAAACAAAAGGATGGTCAGCACAAAAATATGACAGCACAAACATTTTCATATCATACTCAAAAACACACATACCTGTGCTCCTCATCTTCCTCGTCTTCGGAGTCGCCAAAAATTGGTCCTCCAAAGGCTGGGGTACCACTCGACTGAAGCGGAAGAGTCGAGCTTGTTGAGCACGCACGCAAAGGAGCGGCTTGGAAAACAGGTGGTGAATCTGATTCCTCGTCATCCTCCAAGCCTTGCTCCTTCGCGGGTGAACTGGCAGCAGAAGGCGCCTTCTTGGCCAGTCGACGCCGCTTCGGTTGCGCGGTATCGACTTCTTGGTCAGAAGGAGCCTTGTCTTCAGATTGGACTTCTTCTGCTGCTTCTTCCTCGACATCCTCCACACGTGAAGTGGTGGCGGAAGGGATGGGCGACTGATCCCCTTTCGGGTCCACCACCTGTGCCTGTGTTTCTTCAGTCTCGCCATTTTCAGGCAGAGGAGGAAGGGAGGCAGCAGTCGAGTGACCCTGCATAGCACACATCACAAATTGCAAAGTCAGAATCAAAAATCGCGATCATAAACATGCGAGTGGCAAACTTTTCATTGCAAGCAGGCTATAACACATACATACCTCAAGCAAAGGGTTCTCCAACCCATATGGTGCAACAGGGCAGTCGACATTGCAAGTGTCGCCTGTCGTCAAGTTGGTGATGTGTCGCACATGCGTCAGCAGCTCACTCCTTGAAAGCTCCTCTGGATTCATTCGGGTGATGTCACCTGCGCCTTCATACTCCCACATGGGGTGCGCTCGGGCGCGAATGGGCCACACCCGCCTCTTCACAAAGGTGGCGATCAAATGGATGCCTGTGACCTTGTCCAGCATGCCTCCGATCCGAGCCAGCAAAGGGCTTGCCTCCTCCATTTCTTCGGCTGAGAGTTGGTGATCCCACGCCTTGGTCCTGGTGAAAGCAGCAGTCGAGAAAGGGGCGGCTGCATCCTGCTCCACAGTCGCATAAAACCACCCCTTCCTCCAGCCTTGAGCGGAGTCGACGGTCTTCAGGCGGAAGTATCGGGTGTCGCTGCGCACCTGTATTCCACAGCCGCCGACGGGGTAGGTGCGACCACCTCCTCTGTTCGGCCGCACCATGAAGATGGCTTTCCACAGCGCCCAGCTGGGAGCGACGCCGAGGAAGCACTCGCACAGCGTGATGAAGCACGCGATATGCATAATGCCGTTTGGGGTGAGATCATGGATCTGCACCCCGTAGGCAAAAGAAGACCACGAACGAAATCGTGGAGGGGAAGCGAAAAGCCCCTAGGCAAAAACTCCGCAAAACAAACACGCTCGTTGGCGCGTGGTTCGGGGAGTACCTCCTTGGGCGACGGCGCGCGGACGGCGAGCTGCTCCGCGGGTGGCAGATACCCCTGCTCGCGGAACTTGACCAAATGGGCGTCCTTGATGGTGGACTTCGCCCAGTCCCCGCTGCCCTTCTTCAGCGCGGCGGATGCAGATGTACCCGCCACGGCCTTCTTGCCCTTGGTCGCATCGGTAGCGGCGGCGGCGGCAGCGCCACGCTTCGCACCTCCACCTTTCGCCATCGCTACGGTGGAGGGAGTGTGGGGCAAGGAGCTTGGGCGCAGAGCAATGGAGGTGGGCGCGAGGAAGAAGATGAGACGAGGGGCGGCGCAGGGAGAAAATGGCAAGTAAAAAACTCTGCCAGCACCGTCCCTCCCTATTTACCACAGAGCGCAAAAACGATCGTAGCCGTTAAAACAAATCCATACGCTCCGCGCGAAATCTGGCCATACACGTGGCGGCCACGGAGAGCAACCGTCGCCGGCCACTCCGCCCACTACGCACGAGAATCCAGGAAGCCATCATCACGCCCCGTGAAAATCGTGCCCGAACGGTCAAATCAAGTCCACGCGGCGTCATCCCTGGTCAGCTCTGCAAAAACGGGCCCACAGAACAGGGTCACGTCTTATCAAAGCCTCTCCAGGCACGCCATCGCTTGTCAGAGATAGCAGTCGCAAAATGCGTCATTGCTGACGTTGTTCTCTCTTTCACAACTGGCATAAAAGTCACTCGATGATATCTTCGGGTGGTCTCTCGCATAAGTTTCGGTTGGTTTTTTAGCAAAAGTCATAGAGGCCAGTCGAAATTCTTTCGACTGCAGCATCATACTCCCATCGGGAGCGTATCAAAAAATTTCTTTGACTAAAATGTGCAGGGTAAAAGAATTTGAGATTATCCTCCATTGCAAGCAATAAAGCACAATCTCGGGGGCTACTCCCATCGGGAGCGCTGTCGCGCACCCGATAGAATAATGGCAAAAGTGCAGTCGACGAACATTCGACTAAGTTCATAAGCAAAATCACACTCAAAATATTCCCGAGTTGATCCGACGATCCTTGGATGCTGCATGCATAAGTGCAAAGGTAAGACCCGCCGATCAGTCGAGCTGGGCTAAGGACCGCTCCAGCAGCGTTATCCTTAAATGTTCCGTGTCAGCAGACATGATGAAAATCCCCGACGGACGCGTTGGGTAGATTCAAAATTATACTGCAGTTCGATTCAGTAAGACCTCAACGGCCGTTTCGAGTCTGTCCAGTTTGTTCCAGATTCGAGTCCGGGGACTCGAGTTTGATTGAAAGCTAGTATGGTTTTGCCACAAATGGTAGTTAACCGGCCCCGATCCGTCGTGTGTGCCGGGCCTGCTAAGCTAATATCCCTTGACTATCATAAGCAAAAACTCATAGTCGATGAAAACACTCGGCATTGCTAACATGTGCTATTTCATAAGAATTCTAAATACAGATGTAAAAAATATATATAACGTGCATGATGTATGAGTCCATGCCCGACTCTTCGAATCAGACAAGTACTCGGGGGCTACTGACATGGGTATGCCTATCGGGTACCCTACCATGAGGGTACCTGGTGCACGTATCGACTAGGCCCAACTATCAGAGCCTACATGAAGCCCATGAAGGGAGGCCCACGAAGATGAAGTATCCTCCAAGTTTGGCGAAGCAATAGTCGGTTTAGAGTTTCCTTACTTGTAAATCGAGTCGGTTACGAACACCCGGGACCCAGCCTATTATTTAAGGACTGGGAGGGCCATCGAACCAGACAACGAACCACCAGAGCCACAAACCCTAGCGAGATCGACATCTCGCCGGGATCCTTGTAACCGTCATATTCACAAATCAATAACAGACAGGCAGGACGTAGGGGTGTTACCTCCACACGAGGGCCCTGAACCTGGGTAAAATCTTTGCCCTGCTTGTCAGCCGACGATACTTCCAGCTCTACCACGTTCTCTCCCCATATTCATAACCTAGGGACCTTAACCATGGGTCTTGATGAGTCTACCCCTCGTCACTGCCAATTGCCAAGCCGACTTTGAATGTTAGCTTGGAAGGTGCTCAAGACTGACGAAAAATCTTGGGAAGCAGAAAATGGAACGCACTGAATACCAGCGCCACTAATAACGTGGTGAGGACGAACAAGGTGAGCGATGTGCGCTCCCGACCCGCGGAAGGCCACCAAGGCGGCGGCCGCTCCGGCCACCGTCTCCACCCCTCTAGCCCGTAGATCGCCGCCACCTACCTTTTCCCCTTCGCCTTGCTCGTTCCTCTGGGCGGACTGCGCAGAGGAAGCCGTCGAGGAGGTCTCGGTGGTGCAGGTCTCCTGGTCAGATGCGGCGGGCGGCGCCCCGTCAGATCCGCCATCGGCGCGGCCGTCCGAGGCCTCGGGCTACGCCGGGCTCGGCGGTGGGGCCCTGAAGCTCGGTGGGCTCGCCCCTGCGGCTCCTCCTCCGTCGGGGGAGGCTCCTCCTCTCTCCAGCCGAGGTTCCGACGGGTTCTGCTGCGGGATCCCTTGGCGCGTGGAGCAATGCCCCCTGGGTCGCCGCCGCCGCTGGGGTCGCCGGCTGTGCGATGGCCGCGCCGCTTCTCTTCGTGGATTGGGGCCGTTGGAGGGGGCCTCGTCGCTCCGGCCTCTGTGCTGCGCCTCCAGGAGCCCATCCCGGTCGTGTCTGGGGGACAGCAGCGACGTGCCAGCGCGCGCCAAGACCTTCCATGGCGATGGTGCGCGGCGCCCAGCGCAGGAGGGGCCACGGGACGGCGGCCGCGCCATCCAGGCGCCCGGGGGCCCTGGCTCGGCGTGCTGCCTTCCTGAGAAGGATGCGAGGCCGTTGTTTCCGCTGCCTCAGCTCAAGACATCGCGCCGCGTCCTGCAGTGCCCCTCGGGCTTGTTGGCGCTGTGGGAGGGAGGGGCACCTGGCTAGGGGCTGCGAGGAGCCACCAGTGCGTCCATGGACGGCAAGCCTTCCTCGACGCTGCTCGGCACCGGTCAGCCCGCTCCGCTCGTTCGCGGAGGTGCTCATGGCGTGCCCGGAGCTGGATGTGTGCTACACCGAGGCGAAGGAACTGGTGCTGGGCAGCCAGCGGTGCTACAAGGACAGCGTGGATGATGCTCTCTCGGAGGAGAATGAGCTGGTCGGCCGGGTGCAGCTGCTTTTGCAGGGAGAGGGCGGTGACCGTGAGGCGATGGAGCAGGAGGTGCGGGGCGTGCGATCCCCGTTGGTGACGGGGGAGGTTACGTCGAGGCACGGGTTGCTCGGCGAGACATTGGCACGTGCCTCGCGTCCGGCCCTGGCGTGCTCCACGCTTCCGACGGATCGCGACGAGCCGCCTTCTATGGGTGAGGGCTTCGCCATGGCGCTTTTCTCTCCAGACGACGCGCTGTGCGAGGGGGGCACGTCTGTATGGATGGGGAGGATGAGGCTGCTGTTGAGGAGATGCAACAGATGGTGCCTTGTCTCGCCGAGCTCGCTGCGCAGGTGGTGCTGCTTGACGACGAGGAAGTGGAGCACGAAGTGGAAGGCATCGCTGAAACCGGGGTGGACTCCGTCATGCTGACTGATCAGTGTGAGCATGTTGCCGGGGAGGAGGCCGGGCAGCTCCGCGAGCCGTCCCCTTGTCGGACTTCATCGCCCGGATCTCGGCGCCACTCGGGGCCTCTGTTTTGGGCACGCCGGTCACGGCTTTGGTCCATGAGTTGGAGGCGGAGGCGCCGTCCGTGCGGAGGAGTGGCAGGATCGCCAAGCTTCACCCGGAAGGGGCCAACATCGAGTAGCTGGCCAAGGACGCTGTGGCGCGCCGTCTCGGCTCGCCGCCTGAGGAGGGCAGCACCTTAGAGCGCCAGCGGCAGGCTTACTTGGGCCTGTGGGATGGCCCCTTACGGACCAGGCGGTGGCTGCAATCGATGACCTCGTAATCTCTGTGAAGAAGCCCAAGAAGAAGAAGATTGAGCGCCAGATGTCACCGGTGGTGGCCTACATGCTGCAGTTCATGATGCATGAGCACTCATCCTTGCCTTTGTGGCAAGGTGCTTCTTGTGTCCGTGGGGTTCAGTTTTGCTGGACCAGACCGAGGCGCCGTGCAGCTGCTAGGCGGGGTTATCTGTGTGTTGTTGATCGGGGCAGTTTATTGTCATGGCGAGCACTTGAGGACTTTCCACCCGAGGCTAGAAGGGCGGCTAGCGGGGCCATCATCCACTCGAGGGGGAGGATATGGAGTGAGAGGAGCCGAAGGACCTGCCGCACTGTGGAGATCTCGCCTGCGAAGGTGGTGGCGTTGGTGTGGGAAGAGGTGGCGCAGCGGGCTTATGCCCACACGCAGGATCCTGGAGACTCGTAGTTAGTACTTTGTAATGTAAGGGGTTTTTTCCCTAACTCAAAATTCTGTACATAACACTCTTTTCTATCTAATCGAAAGGCAGAACGACTGCCATGTTCCTCGAAAAAAAATAACGTGGTGAGAACCAAAAGATAAACATAGACAAATTGATCCAGCAACCAAGCACAAGACACGCAAACGGGCATAGAACTATGCTTTTGATGACTTTGTCCAAAGAAGAAATGCATGTGCTCTTCATATTTGCTTGGTTGTTTTGGTAGTTTCTTACAGGATGCTGTGGGCCTTCGGCCAAAATTATGATTTGGAGTTTCTTCTGAATTTACAGTGCAGTAATTTCTTTAAAGTTTTTGTGATAATGTATTATGTACTGTTTAATCAGATAAATTGACTAAAATATGGTTTTTTTAATGTTGGGTATCATTTTACATATCAATTGATGTTGAGAATTAATGTTGTCCATGAGGCAGCCAAACATAAATTTGATATTTGAAATCTCAATTGGACAAATGAAATCATGTTTGAAGTTTCACTTCATTGCATTTGCACCAAATGAAATGAAGTTAGGGGGGCCAAAAGAGCTCATAGTTTCTTACCAAGTCCTATGCCTTGATCACATTCACATCCCGAATGCACTCACCTTGCTATTCTCATCAAATCTAGAGAAGAGGTAGGAGCGATGGGGTCGGCCCGCAGTGATTCTGAGCTCGCCGCTCTTGCCATACATGAGACGGAAAATGAACAAATTGATGGCAGTCTTGTTACCGACACGCCTCTTCTTGAATCTCTCGAGGGCCTCGACCTCGACAAGGCAGTAGGTGTTGTCACCCATGTACACAAGACTGGCACCGACGTGGGACGCATCGCCGGGGTCGAATAGTCTTTGGGCACGTAGCTTCCTGCAGGCCGGCTGCTGCGCATTGCTCCCCTCGGGAGGCGTGACGTCGCAAGAGCAGAGGTAGCCATCCATCTGGTGGGTCATGTCGGCAAGCTGGTACCAGCTGCTAGTGGGACGATGTATCTTGTGGAGCCCGACCCACGCGTCGAGTTCGCCGTCTAGTGGCCCTCGCCACAGAACGGCAGGTCCAACTCGCCATGGCGCTGCCACTCGCCGCTCCCCGCATAGGAGAAGATCTCGGAGGTGCGGGTGAAGGCCTTCCTCCGAGTGCACCACGCTGGACTCGATGTCACCGACACTGAATGGAAGCATCGAAGCGGTGCATGCCAATGCCATTTACGTCGCACCAGCTACCCTTCTCCGAGTTGGCCTCCAACACGTTCAGTCCGTTCCCAGCCGCCACAGCCAGCGTCCAGGGACCGCGCAGCGCCGCCGGGAGACCGGGCACGACAGACACCGCCGTGGTCTCGGTGTCGTACATGAGGGTGATGGCGTCCACACCGGCCTCTAGCGCACCGGCGGCGCCGATCTTGCTGCCCATGGATGCGAAGTTCCAGTGACAGAGACCGTGCTTCTTCTCCTGGCGGTGGACGGGAGCCGTCAAGGGCAGGTTGACGCCCTCCGAACCGTCGTCCTTGTCGAGATCCAGCTTGTGGATGCTGAAACCCTTCTTCCAGTCATCCAGCACCAGGTACAGGTGACGCCTCCTGTAACTCCGGTGATCGACGTCGTCGGTGTCCGTGTCGTCCTCCGACGACGTGGTCAAACACGCGCGGCGACCCAGCTGAGCCGCGGGACGGCGCCACTTGTGCTCGTGGCAACGGAGACGCGAGAGGACAGGTTGAGCACGAATGAGAAACGATCGCAACATCGTGACTGCTGTGGGCGCACGTGCCGGCTTATTCTGGGCTACTACTAGGGTTAGAATTTTGATGAAATTGAGTTTCCCGGCCGACGATCCTCCGTTGTCCGTTGGATCCTTGCTGATCGAAGGTTGGTCATCGTGGACCAAGCTTGGGGCTCGTGGCGCCGTGGCGGGCCAAGGCCCAAGGGTAATGGACTGACCTGAATTAACTGGACTGAACCAACGAAAAAAATAGCGCGCTATATCGGCGTTTATAGCGCGCTATACCGTATTTGAAGAGGTTACGCTATATTTAGCCTAAAATGCTCGCTACGGCGCTAATCGCGCTATATACATGCTAAACCGCGCTATATGTTGTAGCGTGTAGCGGCGCTACAAAAAAATACCTTCTTCCAGTCATCCAGCACCAGGTACAAGTGACGCGTCCTATAACTCCAGTGATCGACGTCATCGGTATCCGTGTCGTCCTCCGACGATGTGGTCCAACACGCGCAGCGACCCAGCTGAGCCACGGGACGGAGACGCAAGAGGACAGGTTGAGCACGAATGACAAACGATCGCATACATAATGTGAATATTTTCTATTTTGCAGTGGCTTTTTCACTTTCAAGGGTTCTCTAAAAGTTACATGAATAAATATTTTGAAATGCGTGAGCATTTTTTGCATGTGAACATCCTTATTTAAATAGACCAACATTTTATATCATTTTTATATAACTAACCTAATACCCGGTGCAGAGAGCCAGTTGTTGTTTTCTACATGTTTTCGCTTTGCCGAAAATAACTATTTACATAGGCCAATAAATACGGGGAAATACCAAAATTTTGATTCTTCAGGGCGAAGCCAGCTGACACCAGAGGCCAGCTTACCAACACAGCAGAGGCGCATTCCCACCTCGCTGGTGGGGCCTGGCCGCAAGGTGGTCGTGAGCCCACCTCGGGCCTCCGCTCGCCGTCTATATATTCCCTATGACCTAAAACTTACGAGGGCGGAATTAGATTTCGGGGATTATACATAGAGCAGCCGCTCCAGACGGACACCCCCGCCGTCTCGGTGTCGTACGTGAGAGTGATGTCGTCCTTGTCGGGGTATAGCGCGCCAGAGGCAACGATCTTGTTGCCAATGGTAGCAAAGTTCTAGTGATATGGACAGTGGTTCGCCTCCTGGAGGTGGACCGGAGCCGGTAGGGGCAGGTCCTTGCCGTCTTGAGAGCCGCCATTGCTCAAATCCAGCTTGTGAATGTTGGAGCCCTTCTTCCAGCTGTCCAGCACTAGATACAAGTGACGCCTCCTGTAGTTGTACATGGGTGATCGACGTCCACCGACGACGGGTAGCCCCACGACTTCATTCACTATGTGTCGCGCCGACACACGTAACAACAGTCGTGGCGATGGAGACGGGAGAGGAGAGACTATCGAAGCATCGTGACTTATTGTGGTTGATAGCCAGCTAGGGTTGTGCACGCAGATCGATGAGATTGATTTCCCCGGACATCATCCATCTCTGTTCTGCGGCAGAGAGATCCTTTGTAGTAGTCTGTTGTATCGTTGCTTCTGGGCTGTCAAGCAGAAATGCCAACACCAAATTGGGGGCTTCTGATGGGCCATCATCTTAAGGGTCATTTCACCTCAAAAAAGTTTGTCCCGTTTTTTTTACTTCACGGAGTAAATTTTTGTTCCCACTACTATGTTTTTTTTTGGCAGACAGACCACTGAATCCTGATTGATACAAAACGAAGGGGTGGTACAACATAATTTACATCCAAAGCAATAAGAAAAATAATTAGCACGTCCGGCTTGGAGACTGGTATGTAATCCGGATTCACTATGTGGCCATGTGCATGTGTTCTAAAGAAAAATGTTTCCAAAACTCTTCAAGCGTCCCAGAAGTATTTCAAAATGTGTTAACCTGCTGAAGGAAGATCTGGTATGGAGGTTTGTTCATGTCAATATCTCGACAAACCTATGGTTGATTCTTGGCACGGGATGGCGCCAGGATCCCTATTACTCCACGGAAACAAAGTTTACTCACCAAGGTACATGAGCTGATTAATCCACAAACTAAATTTATGAACGAAGCCCTTGTGTGACACCTTTTAGGAAGCCGATGCAAAGATCATTTGGTTGATTCCAATTCAAGAAGTCTATGAGGATTACCCATTCTGGAACTATGATAGTAGGGGTATTTTTACTTGTGAATTATGCATATCAGGTTTATATGACAACCTATGAGAGTGAAATTATGGCCTCTTCTGGTTTGGCGGACAATGGTTTTCAATGAAAAATGATTTGGGTTCCACTATATCTACCGTGAAGATCAAGCAATTTGCTTAGAGTCTAGTGTGTAACATTCTGCTGCGGAAGATCAACATCGAGCATTGTGGTATAAGTGTATTTTGTAGTCTTGTAGACTGCTTGATGAAGATGGGCCCCTCTTATATCCCGCTTCTAGGCCAACTCCTAATTCGTAAGTCGAATTTCCAGCAAGAATTTTGAACTAGCAAGTCATTTAAACGAGAGAAGCATTACCTCCATAGTTGGTCTTGTGAGACACTTCGCCAACGACCAACTATAGTCCTTGGGTTGGTGTAGACAAAATGTCTCCTTTGATGGAAGGAAGAGGAGCCATTGGAGCTTAGGAATAAAGAAGAAAAACCTGTTTTAGCTGCCAAGACCACATTGAAATGGAAGTTTCAAGTTTGGAAGGTGCTCAAGATAGGGAAATGTCACCCTAAAGCTTCTGCATGAACATCTAGGGAAGAAGAAAATGGGACGCACGGAATACCAGCCAAACCAATAACGGGTTCAGAACGAAAGATGAACATAGACAGATTGATCCAACCACCAAACACAAGACACTCAAACGGGCATAGAACTATGTTTTTGTGCATGAATTTTTGCAAAGAAGAAATACATGTGCTCTTCATATTTGCTTGGTTATATGCTAAACTGCAACACCACAGATAATTAGAAATTTCATAAGTGCAACTTAAGGCATGCCTCGAAAAAACAGTGCAACTTAAGGCGTGTTCATCTAAAATCTCAGTCTACTATTCTTAAAAGTTAGACAACAAATTAAAGCTATGACATAATAATGCTCTGAAAATTAAACACATTTTACATGAAACCAACGACCTTATAAATATTGCATCAATTTGCAAGGATGTTTGGCTTCATTTCCACCATGCCTCGATCACATCCAGAATGCTCGCACCTCATAATGTTCACCAAACCCAGAGAATAGGTACGAGCGGTCGGGCCGACGGTCGGTAACTAGGAGCTCGCCTTTCTTGCCATACTTGAGGCGGAACCTGGCCACGCGGATCATAGACTTGTTGTCAACATTCCCGGAGCGCCTCTCGGGCGCCATGATCTCGATGAGGCAATAGTTGCTACCACCCATGGACACGAGGCTAACAAGAGGGCACCACGTGTAACCGTCCAAGAGCCCTTCCGCAGAGAGTTTCCAGGCAGGCTGCACGGGGCTCCCGTCCGGAGACGCGACGTCACAGGAGCAGAGGTAGCCATCAGTAGCATGGTGATCGTATTCCTCATATACCTTATGGAGCCCGATCCACGCGTCGAGCTCGGCATCGTAGTGGGCTTGTCCATAAAACGGTAGATCCCAGTCACCATGCCATCTCCACTCGCCGGTCCCGGTGTCGTAGGAGAACGTCCCAGATGTCCCAATGGAGCTGTCGTTTTTGCTCATTCTGTTGTCGACAGAGTTGTCCATGTCGTCTTCTTTGTGTTCCTCTATGTCGTCTTCTCTGTCCACGACGCTGCTGCTCCGCTCGCCCATGGACACGAACAAGGTGCGCCCTTCTCCCTCCGGGTGCACGGCGATTGACTCCACGGCGTTGACGTCGAAAGGGAGCGGTGTCCAGATGCTGCTCCAGGAACAGTGGTCTGCGGTTCCCCACCAGAAGGCCTCGCTGCCGTACTTGTCATCTGCAGGTACTGGCGCATCTTCCAAGAGATGCATACCTCCATCGTACTCCCCACATATCTTCGACTTATGCTCGAACGCGTACAGCCTGTTCCCGGCAGCCGTGGTGAGAGCCCAACAACCATGATGCAGCGCCGCTGGGAGACCAGGGACAATGGACAGCCCCGCCATCTCGGTGTCGTACACGAGCGTAACATAGTCATCTTCCTTGGGATTTACCCTCCCAGCAGCGATGATCTTGCTGCCCACGGCCCCGAAGTTCCACAAGCGATCCCCCGTAGCCTGGCGATGGACCGGAGGCCGCTGGGTCAAGTCACCACCGTCCGAGCCGTCGTCCAGGTCCAGCTTGTGGATGCTGAACCCCTTCTTCCAGTCCTCTAGTACCACGTACAGATGCTGCCGCCTGTCCTTGCCCTCCGGGCGATCGACGTCGCTGTCCGTCGTCTCGTCCTCCGACGACGTGTACCTTCTCGAGATGATCTGGTCTGCGCGGCGGCCTAGACGAGCCACCGGATGGCAGTTGTGGCGACGGAGATGGGAGAGGAGAGGGTGAGGACGAGGGAAGAATGATCGCAACATCGTGACTTGAGAGGTGCATGCGGCGGCTGTGCGCGGTTGATTAGCTACGAGGAAGATCAGGAGCTGCTTCTACTAGGGTTGCCTCCCGATGGTACGATCGCATGCCATCCAAGATGTACGATCGAAAGCTGCAAAGGGCAAAGTCCGTTACTTCTGGGCCTTGAATGTGAATTACGGGCCGAACTGAATTAGCCGCATCAAATGTTAATTGGAGTATACTGACTTGTCACTTGATCCGAGAAAAGACTTATCTTTCTTCGCTATAAATCCTTTTTTTTCAGTGACTATACTACAAATCACACTGCTAACTCTAAAGGCCATGCCCGCTCCACACATGGCTAGGCCATTGCGCACTACAGGAAACGCAAATGTTGCGGAGTATAAAAAAAAGACTCGGCTATAGTCATTCCATACTCGGCATTCTCTTTGCCGAGTGTTACACTTGGCAATACATACTTGGCAACAACTATATCGGCAAATTTATGTTTGTCGAGTGTCAAATACCAGTATGTCGGCAAAACCTATGATGATTTATCAAGACACTCGCCAAAATCAAGCGACTTTTTGGATAACCCAGAGGGAAGAGACCCTAAGCCTTGCCAAACAGAAGAAGAACGACAAAGCATGCCACACCAAGCCTACATCACACGCCAATTGACTATGCTCGAAGCAGCCATCATCCCACCGGATAGCTTAGCAGAGAGCGCCACATGGGTCACCTCTCCAAAATTAAATGACACATCCAAGGAAGGAACAACGTCAAAGACACCACTGTCATCCGATCTTGCGAACCAGATCTAGGTTTTTACTAGGAGGACACGAGACCCTCAAGGATTGGAGAGGGGTCGTGTCTCCATGACAACGCCATCATGATAGGTTTTGTGCAAAGAAGGAATTTGCTTTTTACAGTGCTAGATTATTTTGTGTTTGCTAACTGCAACACAATAAGAAACTAAACTTTCACATTAATGGAACAACACAAGTTAACATAGTCCAATTTAAGGCGTGTTCATCTAAAACCTCAACCTAGTTTTAAAAAGTAACAAATCTATGACAAATTTAATAATGCTATGAAAAATGGACACATTTGGCAAATGAATTAATGGCCTTAACAATTTGCAAGGATGTTTAACTGTGTTTGCACCACGCCCCCAATCACATCCAGAATGCTTGCACATCAAGATTATTATTGAACTTAGAGAAGAGGTAGGAGCGGTCAGGCCGGCGGTCGGTAACTAGGAGCTCGCCTTTCTTGCCATACTTGAGGCGGAACCTAGCCACGCGCATCACACACTTGTTCCCGCGGCGCCTCTCCGGCGGCATTATCTCGACGATACAATAGTTGCTACCACCCATGTACACTAGGGTAGCAGCGGGCCACAAAGCGTAACGGTCCAATAGCCCTTCCGCGCAGAGTTTCCAGGCAGGCTGCACGGGGCTCCCATCGGGAGACGCAACATCGCACGAGCAGAGGTAGCCATCAGTAGTGAGGTGATCGTGTGGGCCGTCTCGCTCATATACCTTATGGAGCCCGACCCAGATGTCGAGCTCAGCATCATAGTGGGCTTGTCCATAGAAATGGTAGATCCCAGACACCATGGCGCCTCCACTCGCGGGTCCCCGTGTCGTAGGCGAATGTCCGTGATGTGCCAATGGAGATGTCGTTTGTGCTGGCTTGGTCGACACAAGGGTCCTGGTTGTCTTCTATGTCCACGGTATCGTTCCTATCCCGCGTAGACACGAACAAGGTGCGACCTCCTCCATATGGGTGCACGGCGATTGACTCGACGTCGCCGATTTTGAAAGGGAAGGCTGTCGGGATGCTGCTCCAGGACCAGTGGTCGCTGTGTCCCCACCAGTTCTTATCGCAGCCCGCAGGTGCTGGCACATCTTCCAGGAGATGCATGAATCCATTCGGCAGCCGTCGATAGTCCACTGTCTCGAACGCATACAGCCGGTTCCCGGCAGCAATGGCGAGAGGCCAACGATACTGCAGCCCCCCTGGGAGACGAGGGACAATGGACAACCCCGTCGTTTGGGTGTCGTAGACGAGCGTGACATAATCATCCTCAGGCCCTGTTTGTTTCTAGAGTTTTTGTGGGGATTGGTGGGGATAATACTCTAGTGGATTGGGTGAAACCCCAAACTTCAAAACATCGTTTGTTTCTAGTGTATTGGACATGTTTTATCCCCACCTTTCCCCACAAATCCCCAAACTCTAGTTCATTTTTTCTCAATCCCCTAGGGGATTCAATACACTACCCCTACCTAGTGGATTGATCCCCAATCCCCTAGTGGATTGGATGAAGTTTGGGGTTTCACCCAATCCACTAGAGGATTATCCCCACCAATCCCCACAAAAACTCTAGAAACAAACAGGGCCTCAATGGGTTTTATCATCCCGGCGGCGACGATCTTGCTGCCCACGGCGGCAAAGCTCCACTTATTATCTGCCGTCGACTGGCGGTGCACCGGAGCCCGCAGGGTCAAGTCACCGCCGTCCGTACCGTCGTCCAGGTCCAGCTTATGGATGCTGAACCCCTTCCTCCAATCATCCAACACCACGTACAGATGCTTCCGCATGTGCCTGGTTTCCGGGCGATCGACGTCGCTGTCCGTCGTCTCGTCCTCCGACGACGTATAGCTCCTCGCCTCCTCGAGATGATCTGGTCTGCGCGGACAGCGCGGCGGGCTAGCTGACGAGCCACGGGAGGGCAGTCGGGGCGACGGAGATGGGAGAGCAGAGGGCGTGGACGGGCGAGCAAGGATCGCAACATCGTCGCACGCGCCGCTCGTGAGAGATTGGCTACTACGAGCCTATTGCTAGGGTAGGATCGTTAGCTGTCCAGCACGGAAACCATCGACCACGACCTAACGTTAAATGAATCATTTGTATTATGGGCAATGCTCCTTTACTTCTGGGCCATGGATGTGTATTTATGGGCCGAACTTACCTAACGTTAAATGAATCATTTGTATCAATAAACTCTGACGTGCTCATGTAGCTAAATGTAAGTCTCAAAAAAATATAGCTACAATGTATGTGCCTGGCTTAGTTGGCTATATATTACTCCCTCCGTTCGGAAAAGGATGTCACAAAAATGGTCTATCTATAGTTCACTTTTGTGACATCCTTTTGCGAACGGAGTGAGTAGTAGAAATACAAAGACAGTGGCAGTAAGTCAAAACGATTGTACAATGAATTAAAGCGATATTATTAGCACCTATGCCCGTTCCGCACATTGATCAAGGTATTTTTGAAACAAGATTTTTTTATTCCAATTCGAAACGTACAAAAAAATCAAGACCTATCAAGTACAATTTTTTGATTTTTATCTCAATTCTATATTCTAATTGCGATTAATCGAGTTATACCTAGGCTATATTCTGAGTACCAACTTCGTGGACCACAAAATACTTCACATTTGGAGAATAGTTTATATATTCATAAGTTTCAGAAGAAATTCTATTATTATTTTAATATTCACATTTGGTTTGAATATGTTTTAGTCTAATGCAATTTTTGAAATTATAGGAAACAAAGACCTATAAATTTATATTTGTGAAAAAGAACCAAAAGTTTAATTATGGTTGAGATTAATTGGGTTAAACATGGGCCATCATTAGAGATCCGAGTTTCGTAGATCCCAAAATGTTTTACTTTTGTTGAAAAATGTGTTTCTTTCTGGTTAATGTATTTTGTGGAGGTCTCCATCTTGTCTTGGTTATATACACTTATGTTCAAAGACTGAAAAAAGTATTTTGCAAGGTGAGGAAAAAACAGTGTCCCATCAAATCTCACCTATAGGATATATAGTCCAGAGTGATAGACACTAGAGTAGTAAAAGAGAGCTTATGTGGAGCAATTGCAATGTGTTGGGTTGCGTGTAGTAAATATTGTCCAATTTCAGCGGTGCCATCCGATTTCATGGGTCTGGGCTATAAAAAAACTGTTGGTGGAGGTGGTGGCCGGCTTGGTCTCAGCCGGCCCCTCAAGCCCAGATCTAAGCTATAAAAAAAACCAATTTTTGATTACCGATGCTCGAAAAAAAAAACCTAGACAGCTCTCGCAACCACGTCGCCCCCCGTGCGGGCGACCGGTCGCCGCCGCCGCCACCTACCTCCGAGCGTTCCCCCTCCTCCTCTTCTCCGCGGCCGCCGTCGGCGTGCGGCGCCGGGTTCGGCCCGGGCGGCGGCGGCGGTGGCTCCCTGCTTCTCCCCTCGCGGTGGCGTCCACGTGCGGGGCGGCGCGGCACCGTGCTGTGTTCCTAGGCGACGGAGGTCCGGCGAGGCGGCGGCGGGGCAACTCGCGGCCGTGCAGGTGGTGAACATGGCGGCGGCGCCACCGTTGGTGGAGGTGGTGGCCGGCTTGGGCTCAGTCGGGCCCTCAAGCCCAGATCTGAGCCCTTTTGGGCCCAATCTGGGTCAGGCCGGGTCGGCCATGGCCTGGCTGCCTCCAGATTTACTACGAGCTACAGCTCGTGACATGGGGGCGAGACGACACCACCCCTGCTGCAGTGCGACAACAGAAGCTTCGCGGACTCGTCTGGGTCCGGCCGGACCTATGGTGTCGGTCAAGAGGTTAGCAGCGACGTGGCCTATGTGCACTAGCCTGGCAGCGGGGACTTTACGGGTCCTCATGGGACCCGGCCGGGCCTGCCTAGCCTAGTGTGTCCTTGCTACCGCGTCCGGTCGGCACCCGCAGGTGGCGGTGGAGGACGTCCTCCAGGTGGCCGTGCTGCTGCCACCCTCCGACACCAATGGTCGGGTGTGCTCTTGCTGTTGTATCCGGTCGGCTACCGCCTATGTCGGTGGAGGTTGTTCCCTCCCGCGTGGTTGTGGTACCGCCACCCATTGTCTACGGTTTCTCTTCATAGTCTGGCCTCGCAGAGTTTGGCATGGTGAGACGGTGTTGGTGATCTCAAGAACGAGGTGGCGTGTGTTGGTGGGCGGCAAGATTGGTGGGGCGCTACAGATTGTCCGGGATGTGGTTTTTTGGTGGTCGGGAGAAATCCCTGTCGTTTTGGCACCGACACGGTGACGCTTGTGAGTGTCGCCCTTCCTTCTTCAAGGGCGTCGGGTGTACCTCTTCCCCACGCCTCGGAGCGTACCGGGGAAACTCTAGGACCAGTTCGGGCAGCAGCGTCGTCGTCGCTTTCCTTCTTGGAGGTGCTGTTATGTACGCGGCGATTTAGAGCGCTAGGATTGTGGTGGGAATATGCTGGAGAGGACGCAGCGGTTGCGAGTCAATTTCGTTTTTGTTGATCTGCCGATGTTAGTGTTGTTTTCTCTTCTTTTTCTCTTTCTTTCCTTTTGGGCTTGTATGTGTTGTTTGCCCCAGCGGTGATCTCATAGTTGTATCGGGTGGTTGCTATATTAATATAGCGGGGAGAAAGCCTATTTCTTCAAAAATAGGGGTGTTTATTCAAAAGTTGGGGTGATGTGCATTGTCACCACAATTTCATGCATTGAAGCTCCACTTTCCTTACGAACACAAGACCCTAAATTATACGACCATGAAAATGTTGATGTCATTTTAATACCATGGGGATTTTATCCTATAACAAGAATTAAACAAAACTTGATACAAGATTATTATCGTCAAATCGCAAAGAGAATTCACCTCCAAAGGCCACACAAAACAATTATTTGATCAAGGGATAAATGAAAACTGTAGTACACAATTGTGTTCACAGTCTTGATCAAAATAGTTGGGGCATTAACTCTTCCTACTCTTAAAATAAAAAGGAAATCTCCTTGATGGAAGTAGTGCAAAACATAGACAAGACATACTCGATACAATTACTTTTACCTTGAACGATTAAGCATATTTGCTATATCATCATAAACATTTTCTCTTAACCCGCATATTAGTGAAAATCTTCATTTCAAGGGGTGATATAAAAAAATAAATGGGTTTTGACTAAGGTTTTGCAACCAAGATTTGGAGCACTCATTGTACTTGTAGTGGAGAAATAGTTGAATAATTGCACTATTTACTCGTTATATGGTGCATGCCTTGGTAAAAAGAAGAGCAACGAGAGTGGTTGGGGATGTGGGTTTCGTCTGAGCTGGCTGTTGGCTTTCCTTTTCTTAGGGCTTTCCTTTTTTTTGCATGCATTGTGGTGTACTGCGTGTATAGACGTGTTACTTGGCTGGGCGCCTGAGCCCTTGTCACTTGGGTGCCTTGGCGCCTCTTTGCCCACCCTCTTTGCAAATCTTCACTATGACTTAACGAATTTAAATATGACATGACACACAACATAGGGAAAGAAGTAAAATCTCCTGTTGCAGAGAACCAATGAGCTATCCCTTCGCTCATAGTCTCGAACAAACACCACATCAAAGGAAGAGTGTGTAATCCATCGACAAAAAATACTCTAAAACTTGAGAAAATTTGACAAGCACCGACCCAACCAATTTGAAAAATACAATAGCAATTCACAAGGGGTTCAGGTTCAACTTTGTGCCAATCACGCTTCGCTAGTATTTTGTGCCAATATGACGTCCTCGCCTCCTCGGTCACATCCAGAATGCCCGTACCTGAAATAAGTGTTGGTATCTTGAAAAGAGGTAGGAGCGATCGGGCTGGCGCGCCGTGATTGTGAGGTCGCCGTTCTTGTTATACTTGAGGCGGAACATGGACAAACTGATCATGCACTTGTTCCCGGTGTCGACGCAACGCCTATTCTTGAATGCCTCCAGCTCCACGCGCTTGACAATGCAGTAGGTATTTTCACCCATGTACACAAGGCTAGCAAGTTCCGTACGAGGATTGAACAACCTCTCCTCGCATATCTTCCAGGCGGGGCGCGGGGAGCTGCCGCCGGGAGATAGGACGTCGCAAGAGCAGATGTGGCCATCCAAATTTGAGCGTCCTCCTTCATAAGCATTGTGGAGCCCGACCCAAGCGTCGAGCTCCATATCGTACTTGGCTTGGCCATGAAACGGCAGACCCCACTCATCATGGTCTTTCCACTCGCCGCTCCCGATGTCGTTAGAATAGGTATGCCCAGTACTGTGTGAGTCTAGTGTGTGCGTTTGACTGCACACAGACACAAATATGGTACGTCCTCCTCCCTCCGGGTGCACCGCGATTGAATGTCTAAACGCCCCCGTAAGGTGTTGAACGGCGGTGGTGACGGGATACTTTTCTAAGACCAATGGTCGCTCGGCGCCTCCTCCAGGAGGTGCATAGCTACAGGGTACTCGATCCGTATTCCGCTTGGACATGTCGTCGAGCACGTAGAGCCCATTCCTTTGTTATAAACGATAGCAAATAAACGACGAAGAGCGGAACGATCAAACCAAAGGGGACATGAGATTTTAACGTGGAAAACCTCTCCAAACAAAGGAGAGGAAAAAACCACGGGCGCCAGCCAGCAATACTTCACTATATCGGGTGAGGTTACAAACGCCGTGGGTTTACAATGTGTGTCTTACCCCAAGCGGCGGCTTACAAGATGTATATATGGTGGCATAAAACCCTAAGTCAGCTGCAGTCTGACTCGGAAACGACGTGTACCGTACCGCGGGGGCGGCATTTGGAACACATCAAAATAACACTCCACCTTGAGACAAATTCCATCTTGTAGCATGAACGAGAACTTCACCCTGAAACAACAAAGAAAAACACCTTCGGCGCCAAATAGCCTCTTGGGCTAGACAGTGATACCAACTAAGCCCGAGCAAAGCTCGAACTTAGTAACAGGAACTGGCTTTGTCATCATATCAGCAGGATTATCATGAGTACTTATCTTGCATACCTTCAGTTTACCTTTTGCAACAACATCACGCACATAATGGTATTTGACGTCAATGTGCTTTGTTCTCTCATGGAACATCTGATCCTTAGTAAGGTAAATAGCACTCTGACTATCACAAAACAGGTTAATGCAAGTATCATCTCCACAAAGCTCAGCAAACAAACCTTTCAGCCAAACCGATTCTTTACATGCTTCAGCAATAGCCATGTACTCTGCTTCAGTGGTAGACTGGGCAACAACAGATTGCAACGTTGCCCTCCAACTCACGGCACAACCACCAAGCGTGAACACATAACCTGTGAGGGATCTCCTCTTATCCAAATCGGCAGCAAAATCTGAATCCACATAGCCTACGAGTCCCTCATCAGTCTTGCCGAACTTGAGGCAAGCATTGGATGTGCCACGAAGGTACCTGAAAATCCACTGAACAGCCTTCCAATGTTCTTTACCAGGATTAGCCATATATCTACTAACCAAACTCATAGCATATGATAAATCTGGACGTGAGCAAACCATGGCATACATTAAAGAACCAACAGCACTAGAATATGGAACTCTAGACATGTACTCAAAATCCTCATCCGTACTAGGACATTGTTCAGCTGACAATTTAAAGTGAGGAGCAATAGGAGTACTAACAGACTTTGCATCATGCATGTTAAAACGATGAAGAACTTTCTTAATGTAATTTTGCTGACTAAGAAACAACAAACCAGAATTTCTGTCACGGGTAATCTCCATACCTAGAATTTTCTTAGCAGCACCAAGATCCTTCATCTCAAACTCGCTACTCAACTGTGACTTGAGAGCAGCGATATCTTTCTTGCTCTTGGCAGCAATCAACATATCATCAACATATAATAACAGGTATATAGGTGATCCATTAACAAACTTAATGTACACACAGCTATCAAATTCAGACCTCTTAAAGCCATGTGACAACATAAAAGAATCAAACCTTTTATACCACTGACGAGGAGATTGTTTCAAACCGTATAAGGACCTTTTCAACTTACACACAAGATCCTCCTTACCAGGCACTATGAACCCTTCTGGCTGGTCCATGTATATCTCCTCCTCCAACTCTCCATGCAGAAACGCAGTCTTTACATCTAACTGCTCAAGCTCAAGATCACGCATAGCAACAATACCAAAGAATGTACGAATTGAACTATGCTTAACAACTGGAGAGAAAACATCATTATAATCAACACCTGGAATTTGACTGAAGCCTTTTGCAACTAACCTTGCCTTAAACCTCGGAGGCTCGCTAGGAGATAAACCCTCCTTTCTCTTGAAGATCCACTTACAGCGGACTGCCTTCTTTTTCTTAGGCAAGCGCACAACTTCCCATGTGCCATTTTTATCGAGTGACTGCATCTCTTCTTGCATAGCAGCAAGCCACTTCTCGCGGTCACCGGAACCAATAGCTTCAGTATAGTGGACGGCTCATGTCCGTGCTCCACCTGTTCTGCACAACTCAGAGCATAATCAACAATGTTACACTCTTCAATTAAACGTGGTCGAGGACCACAATTCCTCCTGTTCCTACGAGCAGCAATAGACTGTTGTGGCTGCAAAACAGGGGGTGAGTTCTGAACATTATCATTATCAGAATCAGAAGAAACAGAATCATCAGAACCAGCAGAATCAGGATCAGAATCATCTGAAGTAGCAGCACCATCATTGTCAACAGTGACATTTTCCTTTTCAACAGAGTGCTCCACCTCGACACGAACCTGCTCCTCAGAAAAATCTGGCAAAACATCTGAGGACAACTTATCAAAGTACATAACAGATTCATTGAAAACAACACTCCTGCTCATAAATGCCTTGCTAGTTTCGGGATTCCATAACTTGTATCCTTTTACACCCGAACCATAACCAATGAACACACACTTAATAGCTCTCGGCTCTAACTTTCCATTATCAACATGAGCATAAGCAGTGCAGCCGAAAACTTTAAGTGTGAATAATCAGCAGGAGAATCTGACCATACCTCAATGGGAGTTTTCTTGTCGAGGGGAATAGATGGTGACCTGTTTATCAAGTAGCAGGCGGTGGCAGCCGCCTCAGCCCAAAAACGCTTACTCATGCGAGCGTTGGAGATCATGCAGCGAGCCTTGGAGATGATGGTCCTGTTCATCCGCTCCGCTACACCATTCTGCTGAGGCGTGTACGGGATGGTGAGGTGCCTGACAATGCCTTCTTTCCTGCAATAATCATTAAAGGCATTCGAACAAAATTCGCCACCATTGTCAGTACGAAGTAATTTCACCTTCCTTTCTGTTTGCCTTTCAATCATAGCTTTCCACTCTTTAAAAGCAGCAAACGTATCATCCTTATTTTTCATGAAATAAGGCCAAACTCTTCTAGAGTAATCATCAATAATGGTAAGCATATAACGAGCACCACCATAAGAGGGCTTACGAGATGGCCCCCAAACATCAGCATGTACATAATCAAGTGTACCTTTGGTGGTGTGGACAGAAGCATTAAACTTAACTCTTGTGTGCTTACCGAAAATGCAGTGTTCACAGAACTGCATCTTACCCAAACTGCATCCTTGCAGCAAGTCTCTCTTGATCAATTCTGCCATACCAAGTTCACTCATATGTCCAAGACGCTTATGCCAAAGGTTAGTTTTACTAGCGTCATCATGAGAAACAGCAGCAACAGTACCAGATAACGTGCTACCTCTAAGAACATATAACTTAGCAGAATTCATATCACCAACCATAACAATGAGAGAACCTTTTGATACCTTTAGGAGTTTATTTCCTCCTTTGTACTTGTACCCGTCACAGTCAAGGGTACTGAGCGAGATCAAATTTCTTGCCATGGTTGGTATGTGTTTCACTCCCGTCAACGTGCGTGTCATACCGTCATGTGTCTTGACCTGAACGGAACCAACGCCAACAATGTTGCATTGCTGGTCGTTCCCCACACGCACGAAATCTCCAGTCTGCACTAACTCATAAGAACTGAACCAATCTTTGTTACAGCAAATATGAAAAGAACATGCAGTATCTAGAATCCATTCATCCTGACGAGAAACACATGCAGCTAAAACAGCTAGGCATTCGCCATCAGAACTACCATCAACAACAGAAGCCTCACCGGTATCATTACCTTCATTATTTTTCGGTTGGTAAGTACCTTTTCTTTTCTCCTTGTTCTGCAACTTCCAACAATCATCAATGACATGATTAGATTTCTTACAATACCTGCAGAACTTGTCACGGCCTTTAGACTTTGAGCGACCTCTGTCACCCTTGCTCTTGTCTCTGTTGTTGTTGTAGTGTTATCTCGCTGCTCAGGCCTCCCTCGGACCTGCAAAGCATCGCCCTTGGAGGACGACGTCTCCTCTTTCTGTACCATACCTTTCATCTTTTCCCTGGCAAGCAGGGCCTCATATACTTCCGCGGTGGTTAGTTCATCACGGCTTAACAGTATGGTATCACGAAAATTTGCAAAGGAATTTGGCAGCGAGCATAGAAGTAAAAGTGCTAGATCTTCATCATCGTACTTTACCTCCATCGACACTAGGTCAGAAACGATCTCCTTAAAGATCGATAAGTGATTCATTACCGAACCACCTTCTTGCAACTTGTGCGTGAACAACTTCATCTTCACATGCATCTTGCTGGTGAGATCTTTGGACATGCAGATCGACTCCAGCTTAGCCCACAGTGCCGCTGCGGTTTTCTCCTGGAGTACTTCTTGCAGAATATCATTAGATAGATGAAGTTGAATAAGCGATAAAGCCTTACGGTCTTTCCGCTTCTCATCGGCGGTCCATGCCGCCGCATCCTTGTCGCCGAATTTCTCCAGCGCCTCGTCAAGATCATTGGACTGTGCGAGGATCGCACGCATCTTGACCTGCCACAGCGAAAATCTCGTCTTGTAGTCCAGCGCCGGTAGATCGAACTTCATCGATGCCATCCAAAACCCTAATCTGAAAACAGATCTGAAACAGGGCTCTGATACCACTTGTTATAAACGATAGCAAAGAAACGACGAAGAGCGGAACGATCAAACCAAAGGGGACACGAGATTTTAACGTGGAAAACCTCTCCAAACAAAGGAGAGGAAAAAACCACGGGCGCCAGCCAGCAATACTTCACTATATCGGGTGAGGTTACAAACGCCGTGGGTTTACAATGTGTGTCTTACCCCAAGCGGCGGCTTACAAGATGTATATATGGTGGCATAAAACCCTAAGTCAGCTGCAGTCTGACTCGGAAACGACGTGTACCGTACCGGCGACGGGCCTCCGCTTCGCTCCGAAGTTAGCCTCTCACTTTATATCTTCATATGAATTTGGAACACATCAAAATAACATCCTTGCAGCCGCGGCCATGAACCAGCGGACACATACAGCCCCTGGGAGATGAGGAACAATGGACAGCCCCGCCGTCTCGGTGTCGTAGACCAGGGTGACACCACCCTCCTTGCCCGCTCCCTTTATATCCCCAGCGGCGACTATCTTGCTGCCCATGGCGGCGAAGTTCCAGTATAATAAAGAGTGTTCTGTCGCCTGGCGGTGGACCGGAGGCCGCAGGGTTAGGTCGTCACCGTCCGACCCGTCGTGCAGGTCCAGCTTGTGGATGTTGAACCCTTTCTTCCAGTCGTCGAGCACCACGTACAGGTGCCCCTTCTTGTGGTTGGCTGAAGTACGGCCGTAGCTGTTGGGTGCCACGGCGGGCTTGGCCGCCGGGGGGCGATCAGCATCGCTTTCCGCCTCGTCCTCCGATGACGTGTAGCTCCGCGAGATGATCTGATCTGCTCGGCGGCCCAGCAGACCCACTGAACGGCAGTCGTGGCGACGGAGATCGGAGAGGAGAGGGTGAGGGCGAGCTAGGAAGGATCGCAACATGGTAGCCTACTGTGCACGCGGCGGCTGGGTGCGGTTGATTAGCTACGACGAAGATCGGGAGCTAGGTACGTACTAGGGTTGTGCCCCTCGATGAGATCGATTTTTTCGGCCGATCTATATCCATTTTCGGATGAATTGGGTCGCTTCACCGGCACGAATACCTCCGGCGCTTACTTATTATGGCCCTTGAAATCACTGCATTATGGGCCGAACCAAGTCAACTGGCCCATTATTATTATTTCTTTGAAAAGGGGAGAACCCAGCGTCTACATCGCTTGATACACACAACGGTTTTTATTGCAAAATTCAAGAGTAGCTTTCAAGAGTAATACTGTCACGTGCTCCCAACAAAAAGTAATATACATCTAGTCCACCTGTAGATCTTGATATCCTTGTAGACTTTTCAAACTTGATGCAATAGTGCTTCGGCCGTTCTTCTAAAAAAAGGTAAACCGTAAAAATGTAGTTTTCAAGTGTTTGACCAAACAAACTAGCCAAAAAAAGAAATTTTGAAACGAGGCAAAAGTTTTGCCTTTTATATTGATATAGGAGAAGCGAACATGATACGGCCGAAACCAAAAGAAAAAAGAACCATACAGGTCAGGGCCTACTAAACGATAGAAAAGTATCTCCGCAAGGATCCAGATCATCCTACTCCGTCCAGTCTCTCGGAAAGATAAATCGTCATTTTTTCAAAATGCGACTATGTTGCGCGGTCTGGGACCAGGAAGCGGATCAGGTGGACACGTCCAGCGTCGCCGGTGGCGGGAATTCGCTTCCCTGGGCCAGCAAGGCCAATCAAAGCTTCATCGGTTTTTGAAACAAGATGCCTGATGCCAGCAAGGATCCACAATTTGGATTCACTGCCCCGCTGGCTCGAGCATTATACGTCACAGACAAGCTTGCAGATAGATCATGCTGATAACCTAGAAAAAATGTGAACTTGCATGCACTTAAAAAAATTAGAGTTCAGAGGAGCATACTGCTCACGGGGGTCTCAAACCTCGAGAAAAACTTGAAGATTTACAAGTTCTCCATTGATTTCATTTGGAAGTTGTACAAGGTGTCCCTTCGTCGCGCAACGTGCATTCAGATGAAAGAATTTCACCTGAACTTTCACATTGGTTGCATCGACACGAACCTCTTATGCTAAGGAGATCGAAGATTGTTGGCACTGAAGCGCTTCTTGACAAATGATCCTCTGTTAGTGGCCATACTGGTCTATCATCCAAAATGTCAATCATGTCTATGCCAATCTGCCCGATGGTGTGTTGTACTTCTCCTTCACCAAAGATACTAGCTACTTTCATAGAAGTAGCTTCACCGTGGATGTTATTCCACCATCCGCTGAAGTTATTTTGGTGGGTGAAACTGAAACAACAGCATGCAAATTGGTCAATCTACAAGTCAGTGATGGGTGAGGACTCAATTTTTCACCGTTCTCTTATTTGTTGTCACCATAAGATGTAGTGATGTACCTTCATTTTGTTGGCTCACAACTCATCTATCTAGCACCTTCATTTCCTTCCGGACCCTCTAATTTTTTAGCATTTTTTGGATGGTTTGTAGCATTTTTTTTCTGCCTTTGATGCAAACCTATAGAATGATTGTCGCAATTTTCTTTTTCTTATGATGCAAAAAAAATTCATGATGTGCAAATTTGAAGAAGATTTGTAGCAGATTTTTTAGTCCTTTGATGCAAATTTTCATAAAAGTGGTAGCATAATTGTGCTTCATTAGATGCAATTTTTTTAATGAGATGCAAATCCTTATAGCAGATTTTTTATTCCTTTGATGCAAATCTGTATAAGAGTTGTAACAGATTTGTTCTTCATTAGATGCATTTTTTATGTTAATGGGATGCAAATCGTTGTAAGGTTTATAGCAGCTGCCATGGAAGCACCGCCGAGCCATGTGTGACCGGAGTGGGGATGATGTAATTAGGGGCCGGCCTCTAGCCATGGATGGCAATGCTACCCAGTTGCCGTCAGGGGCTGCTACAGCGATGGGCGACGGATCTGACAGTCGTGAACGGCGGTGTTATGACAGCGGTGGTCGACCATGGAACTCGACGAGGATTCGCCGAAGCTCCGAAGGCAGCGGTCTAGGCGCGGGGAAGCAGGAGGCGACGAGGTGCAGGGCCGTCGCTTTGTTCTCGACGGGGGAGGGGGGTTTTTCGTCCCGCTGGGGGCGCGTGGGCTGTTGACCTGTTCGTTTTGATCAGACGGTGCAGCACGTCTCAATCAGACGGCTAGCGACCCGGAGGATCGGGCGTTCGGATCCTCCGGAGGAGGCTCAGCACTTCCCTTATCAAAACTACGTAGCAGACAAGGTAGGCATGTGTTCGTGAAGTACACGGATCGTGGGTACTGATACGTGGAACGTGCAATCTGCCTCCCACCATGTTGCAAACTGCTGGTGCGGTGGTGCCTCCTACTAGCTTAGTCGATCGATCGACTTCTCTACCTGCCACCGCTGCTAGCTAGAGGTTGCAACGACAGACCGGTCGACCGATCGATGGCCACCAACATGCGTGACGCCACCGGCGACCTCCCAGACGAGCTCCTCCTGGAGATCTTCGTGCGCTTGTCCGCGGACCCGGTCGACCTTCTCCTCTGCGCCGCCACGTGCACACGGTGGATCCGCCTCATTGCCGCCAACCATGCGGCCTTCCTCCGACGATCCGGCGTCCTGCCGCAGAACCGGAACGTCAACATGCTCCTTGGCGCCTTCTACCAGGACGACCATCTCGTACACGGACCGGCGGCAACGGTAAATAAGATGGCCGACGATTGCCTCCCAATGTTTCAGAGACTATACGACGACCTATCGCGTCCCGGCGGCTCCGGCTTCTTCTCGATCCTCCCAAAACAGGACGGGCTCGCCAAACCTCTCGCTTCGCGGCGCGGGCTTCTCCTCATGCGCGTCGTGCCCACGCCGCTCGACTACCGGAAGCTCCACCTCGCGGTGTGCCACCCTCTCATCGGTGGCGTGCACCTCGTTCCGCCGCCTCCCATGCACTTGCACCCCCCGTTCCTTGGGAGAGACGTGACCTGCTACGCGCTCCTCACGGGCTACGGTGGAGAGGCTCTGCACGACCACCGCCAGCGCCGGCTGGCGTTCCGGGTGCTCTTCACGGCCGTCAGCCTCGACGAGGTCGTGTACGCCTACTCCTACTCCTCCGCCACGGGAAGCTGGAGCACGCCCATAGTGTGCCCCCCGCAGCTCCGGCACCTCGCCATGTCGGGACCGCGCGCCGGCATCGTCGACGGCCTCGGCACTACGCATTGGCTATATAGGGACGACACATGCTTCTACACCCTCGACGTTAGCGCGGACGCGACGCTCGTCTCCTTGACCAAGATACCAGCCATCCGGTCGAAGGCGACTACCACTACAGGCAACTGCTGCAGCAGCAACCGCCGTTCCCATGCATCACTCAAGGAGGAAGACTCTCGCTCGTTCTTATCAGACTAAACATGCTAGACCTTTGGACCAAGCGAGGCCAAGACGAAAATGATAATGATGAAGACTGGGTACGCTACCGTCTGCCCATGTTTAAGAGGCCATTCACACCGTTCAAAATCATTGGTTTCGCGGAGAGCACAGGCGTCATACTCGTCAAATGTTACCTTGGCTTGTTATGTCTTGACTTAGAGAGACAGGTGTTCGACCTGGTCAGGGGATCCACATATCCAACACTCTGCTCTGCTTCCATGTGTGAAGGATACAATAGCTGCACCCGCTGCCCATACAACAATTTTGTGATCTACGAGATAGATTGGTCATCCTACCTTCTTCACCTCTCAGCTTGGAGCCCACGAGGCGCAACAAGGTGAGACACATGCACGCAAAATTGACAAGGAATTTGTTGGATTCACTGGGATATTAATTGTTCCTACTACTTAGATAGTATGTTTCGCAGTATTCCTACGGATTTTTTCTACTAAATAATTTCTTTATACTCCATTTTATAAGAAACTTTTCCGTCCAATCAAACTACCCAATATCTTTGTCTTCCTTGTGGTGTTATTAAATATCTTTGGCGCAAACTCCTGTACTTTTCCTCATCCTTGTTTTTTTAAGAAGGGCCGACCGCATGAAAAAAATATTTGTTAATTAAACACACTCATGTTGCTCTCTTTCCAAATGTGACAGGCAATTAGGGTGACCGCCTCTCAAAGACCCTTGGGGTGCGCCGTCGCGGAATTGCAAAGGGGAGCGCTAGGCGTCCCCCGGGGGATTTTTGCCCCAAAATCCCCTGGGTCCAGAAGGCAACACGTGTCCATTTTCTCCCGCGGTCAAAGAGAGACACCACGTGCGTGGACCCCACGGGTTCATCCTCTTCCTCCTCCTCCTAGCGTTCTTTCCTGTTCGTGAGCACTACAACGTCTCTGTCCGATCTCCAGCATCGACCTTCCCCTTGTACAGCCGGCGGCACCACGCCGGAAGCAGCGCCGCCCCGCTCGTTGCAGCACCACCGCACCGCCCCACGCAGGGCCGGTCCTGAGATTTCAGGGGCCCGGGGCGAAGCTAGAATCCGGGGCCCTTAAAATATTTTTCTTCATATATGCATGTATGAAATGATACGAATGCAAAATTATAGTGTACCGGATAACAGTATTCATATAAAAACAGCAATGTTTCCATCACTTCAACTTAGAAACCATCTAATCACTTCAAATCTATTGAACTCGTTTAAAAGCCAAATATATTTTTGAATGGGCGATTGGTAACGAATCCGGGATACATGCTTCATAACCATGCTAAAAAAACTAGTAATCGTACTTAGGACAAAAACTACCTATACTTAAGAGTTGGAGAAGATCAAAATTAATCAAATCGAAATACCTTTTAATCGCACGGACTGGCCGACGGGGTGGCCGGTTGGACCTGGCGGCCGTGCGGTGCCCTGAGCGACCGGGAACGCATCCGGGCAGAGGGCTTCATAACCAATCTGAAAATGAAAAAGAACTAGTAATCAAAAATTATGGCCTAAACTAGCTATATTAGAAAATTAGAGAAGATCAAAATTAATCAATCAACATACCTTCGGCCCGCACGGACGGGCAACGAGTTAGCCTGTTGGACCTGCCGGCGGCGCGGCGCCCTAAGCATCGGGAACGAATTAGCTGCCGACCTGCGCTGTGCTAGGCGAGGCGAGAGATGATTGGGCGATGCGTTTTAGCTCGGGACGAATCATGAATAGATAGGACGCGTCGATCTAATCGCTATATGGAAAACTAGCTCGCAACACGCAACGTCCCCGACTAGATCGTGTGCGTCTCTCAGGCCTTTTTAAGCTAATTCCCATTAAGTTTTTTGGCGATTAAACATTATACGCGGACTAATACTTGTACGTACACATAGCTGGGAGGGGCTCCTGAAATTTTTGGACCCGGGGCGGCCGCCCCTCCCGCCCCCCCTCAGGACCGGCCCTGGCCCCACGCCGGCAGGAGCGCTGCCCCGCTGCTTGCATCACCACCGCACTGCCACACGCCGGTAGCAGCGCCGCCCCACGCCGACAGCAGCACCGCCCAGCTCCTTGCAGCACCACCGCACCGCCCCACGCCGGCAGCATCGCCGCCCCGCTCCTTGCAGCACCACCGCACCACCGTTCCCGGCGTGCGAAGGTCCGACGGGATCTCGCCGACCACCGCCGGTAGCACCGCCGCGCAACTATAGTAGCACTGCCGCACTTCGTCGGTAGCATCTGCAACCTCCGATGGCAGCACCTCCTCGGACAGGATGGTAGCAACGAGTCGGCCTGCTTTGGTAGCATCGCCCCTCACCTATGGTAGCACCACCGCAGAACTATGGTAGCAGCATCGATCTTTATTGGCAGCATCGGCGCCCCCGGGATAACAGCACCTCCTTCGACAGGATGATAGCAACCTCCGATGGCAGCAACAAAGGCCTGCTTTGGTAGCATCGTAAAGCATCGTCCCTCACCGCCGGCAGCAACGTGGCATTCTCCTTGCATCACAGCCCACGCTAGCAACACCACACATCACCCTTAGCAGCACAAACGTCTGGCTGTCGGAGCACCGCCGCACAGCTATGACAGCATGGTCGTTTTGACTTGTAGCATGGGCGACGCCGGCGGGCGGCGCAGCGTGGTGTAGTGGCAGGGAGGCCATGGCTGCCGTGTGCGAGCTCCAGCGGAAGGGCGGCGAGGCGAGGAACCATCTGCGGTGGACGCGACGCCGGGAACCAGCGACGAGCGCGGAGCGTCGGCGCAAGCGGTGGCGGCGAGAGAGGAACGGCAGCGCGGCGACCGGAGAGGAACCAGCGACGAGATGGGACAGCGGAACGGCGGCGTGGGGGCGGGAGAGGAATGGCGGCGGAGCGGTGTAGGGATAGGAAGGGCGGCGCGGCTGGGGCACGGGAATGGCGGCGGAGCGATGTTGTCTCTGGTGAAGAAGATAACTCGAGGAAGAAAAGGATTCAGAGGTCGGGGATGAAAAGGACGAGATAAGATAGGGGTGGGGCCCAGCACAGATTCCAGCCACGTTAGAGGACACGCGGCGTCAGGACGAAGCGGGGGATCGTGAGACGCGATCCTCCGGATGATGATAAGCTTTTCCAATTGCAAATGGCTTGCCAATTACAAAACAGAGGCCCGGCCAAGGCCTAAATATTGGATCAGAGTTGGGAATGAGAGCCAAGTCCTGGCCAACCAGACGCGCTTATAATACTGCACTCAAAAATGATGTGATTGGCAGTCTCTGCCAAATTGAAAAGTTATTGCAAACATGCTCAGATTCCATGAGTTTCGGTATCACGTTGGAGTTAGACAATTTGTACTTAATGACTTGCTTCTTACAAACTCTCTTATAACTAAACTAAGCTTTCCTGCATTGTTTCTTTTATCAATTTTCTAATGATGGATATAATCTAATTACTGCCATGTTGATCAAATGATTATCATATATGCATATTTTCCGATACGTTTGCGACTTGTTGAAAGAAGAAAATCATTACTCACAACATTTGGTTTGTTTTGCATACAGTAACTCCAATTGCTAGGTGCAATAGAGCAGTTTCTCGAAATATTGAAATAAAGCATATAGGTTCCACACATTTTGAAACACAACAAATTTGTAGTCCAACAAAAGTGTGTCTAGGGTAATGCTCCGATATTTCCACATATTTGAACAACATCGACCAACCAATCTAAAAATATGGTCTGCCCACACCTCACTACTCGATCCATCTCGGAAGTTGTGCAACAGAATCTCGATCACATCCAGAATGCCCACGCCTCAAAACGCTCCTCATATGTAGAAAAGAAGTAGGAGCGATCCAGCCGTCGCGCAGTGATCATGAGCTCGCCGTTCTTGGCATACTCCAAGCAGAACATGGTCAAACGGATCATGCACTTGTTGCCGGTACTGGCGCAACGCTTGTTCTTGAATCTCTCGAGTGCCTCGACCTCGACAAGACAGTTGGTACCGTCACCCATGTACACAAGACTACCATCTTTTGGGTATGAATTGGATAACATCTTCATGCACAGCTTCGACAATGGCTGCACGGAGCTCCCTGTGGGAGACACAACATCGCATGAGCAGATGTAGCCGTCCGGGAAGTGACCATAGTGTCCATGACCCTTGTGGAGCCCCACCCACGCGTCGAGGGCAGTGTTGTAATGGGCTTGGCCATAAAACGGCAAATCCCAGTCGCCATGGCCTCTCCACTCACCGGTCCCTGCATCGTAGGAGTAGGTGCGGGACTGCATGTCCTGGCCCAAGTGTTCAGCCTCTAGCACTTCGCAGGGGTCAAGGTCCTTCAGACCCATAGACACAAACAATCGTCCATCTGGGTGCACCGCGATTGAGTCCATAAGGGAGACTCTAAAAGGGAGAGGTGACGGGATGCTGCTCCAAGACCAGTGCGCGTCCATGTCCATGGTTGTCGTTGGTGGTGCCGCGTCTTCCAGGCAATGCATGCATCCATCGAGGATGTTATTCACGACCGTGTACAGCCTGTTTCCGGCAGCCGTGGCGAGAGACCAGCCGTAATGCAGCGGGGTTGGAAGATATGGGACAATGGACACCGCCGCCGTCTCCGTGTCGTACATAAGGGTGACACAATCTTCCTTCGATGGTTTTAGCCTCCCTGCGGCGATGATCTTGCTGCCAAGGGCGGCGAAGCTCCAGCCACCATTTTCGTTTGATTGGCGGTGGACCGGTGCACGCTCCGTCAAGTCGCCTCCGTCCGAGTCCGAGCCGTCGTCCAGGTCCAGCTTGTGGATGCTGAAGCCTTTCTTCCAGTCAGGCAGCACCACGTACAGATGCTTCCGCCTGTGGCTAGGACTGAGATGTGTGCCGTCGTAGCGGTTAGCAGGAGCAGCTGCCACGGGCTTGGCCTCCTCCCGGCGGTCGACATCGTTGTCCTCCGACGAAGTGTAATTCCGCGACGGGATCCCATCCGCGCGGTGACCCAGCCTAGCCCCGGAACAGGGCCGCTCGTGGTGACGGAGATGGTGGGAGAGGAGCGGGTGAGGCCGACGAGCAAGAAAAGATCGCAACATCGATCGTGTCTGTCGTGGGATATATGGGCGTGCTCGCCGGCTGCGCGGGGCAGATCAGCTACGAGAAGGAACTAGGGTTGATCCCGGCTCCCGGCAGATGCCATCATGTCATCTTCCTTTTTGCAGTCTCCGTTGGATCGTTGGCCATCCAAGATTTACACGCACGAATGCTGCGCTACTCCATTACTTCTGGGCCTTGAGCCTTTGAATGCGTACATGTGACGGGCCAAAAAATGACCTAAAACTGGTAGGAATATTAGATGGCTCGTTGTATTCCCAAGAAAAAAATGTAACGCTGATATTTCTGTCTAGAGATGAAATACCATGACTTGCGTTCCCTCAAACAAATTATGCTCTTATATTACAAAAAATAATACTCTGACGTGTTCCGAAAAATGAAAACACCTGCTTAAATAGATGTGCTTGCCTCAAATCGACAAAATTAATTTAATAATGATGACACTGAAGAGATTTATTTAAAAAGAAAAGAAAAATGCCACTGCCAACACTAACACTTTTTGATATAGCCACTATGACAGTGGCATATATCGAATTAATCTTGTTGGCTTGTTGCATTGACATTTTCATTCAACTTCTGATTAACATCGTTTGATTTTCAAGTTTTCATCAACATTGTGAGGAAAGAATATGGTAAGTTCTTCATCCAATTGTTCGTCCCTTGTTTTAACCCCTTTTATCATTTTTTAGATATATTTTCTTTGATACTGTACTACCATTATCCCGATCTTAAAAGAACGAAAACATTCTCAAAATATTTAGTTAATTCTTTCAAAACATTTTGTTTGCTAGTCAAACTTTTAAAGCGTGTCTAGCTGGGACAATACTCTGAAAATTTAAACATTTGACAAGCACCGAACAACCAACCTACAAAATATTACTCTGTACTAGTTCACTCTTCATCCACCTAGCACCACCGCCGCATCTAGAATGCCCGTACGTTAAAATCCTCATCGTGCTTCAAAAGGGAGTAGAAGCGATCAGCCCAGAGCTTAGTGGTTGCGAGCTCACCGTTCTTGTTGTACCTGAGGGCTGAGGCGGAAGGTTGCTAAATGGCTCAAACACGTGCTCTTGTTTCCCCGTTGTCAACTCTTGAATTCCTCTCATTCGGTGACCTCGACAAGGCAATTAATATGTACTGTCAGCACCCATGTACACAAACTAGCAGAGGCCATGCTAGGATTGAATAGTCTCTCATTGCATATCTTACAAGCTGGTCGCCTAGGGCTCCAGATGAGAGACGGGACATCGCAGGAGAAGATGTAGCCGTCCGGCGAGTTATATCCATGTTCCTTGGTGAACTCGAGCCACAAGCCGAGCTCCTTGTCGTAGTGGGCTTCACCATAGAATGGCTGATCCCACTAGCCATGGCCTTCCACTCGCCGCTCACCGTGTCATAGGAGTAGGTGTGGGCGGTGCTAGAGGGGCGGTGCTTGCTGGTGGACGACATCCCAGTCCTCCGGTAAGTCTTGGTCGAACCGGTCCATAGACACATAAAGGGTGCACCCTCCTTCCCCCAGATGCACCGCAACAGACTTGAAATGGGAGACGGAGAAAGAGGGTGGTGACAACTGACAACACGCAGCTTCAGGACCAGTGGTCTCCGTCTCTCCACCGGCATTGAGCCCTTGAATGTGTACTAGTTACGTCCCGAACTGATCTAAGGGGTACGCACATTTTAAGGCCTTGTGAGTTCCTGACTAGCTTTTTTAGTCATGAACTAATATCATATCATGTGGATCTGATTGATATCGATGTTTGTCCATTTCCCCATTGTCCGTGGACACTACATGTGTTGTCCTCCATCGGTGGGAGGGGGGAGCACCATTTTTTCTTCTTTGTTTGGAAATTGTGTGCAATCAGTAGCTAGCCAAAAACTTTACTTGTTATGAAGTGGTGCAGTTCAGTTATGGTCCCGTAATTTCCTAAAGCAACCTCCTGTGTTGCTACCACGATAGCTGACTGTTCTTCATTCTTCATGCTTCATACTGTAGGTGGCCACCCATATGCACTTTGGACCTTCATAGTGATATGTAATGGAATTTTCCTCCTAAAAACTACATTAGGTAATTTGATTTTCAAGATTTAATTAGCATCGCGAGAAAAGAAGATGTGTATGGTTAATTTATCCAATTGTTTTGTCTCTAGTCTTACTCATTTACTAATCGGAAAATCTAATCATCAGGCGCCTGTTTTTTGGCTAAACCGTACGCTCTTTCGCGAGCCGTGGATCTTCAATCGTGCGGACCAGATTGTGCGCGCTACCAAGTCTTATCCTCTCATCACGAAACGAGTTACGCGCACCCACGCCTCCGATTTGCTTCCCCGTGCGACCAGGTCTCCCCTGGCAACGCTCGTCGCTGCCGCTGCCGTGGTCATCATTCCTTTCTTCACAAAGCGAGAGATCGTTGAGGCGTCGTGGTCCTCGATCCAGCGCCGCCGCACGCCATCGTGTCGGATCCGGCCGCCTCCAGGCCATGTATTCCCGGATTTTGCCGTTGCTGCTCCTGGGAAGGGTGAGGGCCAAGAAGACGGCGGTGCGTCGAGCTGGAGCTCGGGCGGGACCGATCTGCGGCGCCGCTCGGAGCTGGTGCCTCCGGGCATGCATCTGAGTCGCGGGAACATCAGCACGTGAAGGGATGGGAGGCTACCAGTTCCAGCAGCGGGTGTGAGAGGAGAGGAGGGAGGAGGAGCAGCTCGAGGGGATGGCCGCTAGAGCATGGTGCGATGGGGCTGGGGCTGGGCGACTTGGTTGGCTGCCAGAGGAGAATCGAACCTGAAGACCAGGGCTGGGCTATTTTGTTGGAGAAGATGAGGTCGGGGATTTGAGCACGGCTGCTTGATTCCTGACGACGACGACGGGTTTGCTTGTAGTGCTAATTGCTAACTCCTGACCACCTGTTTGCTTGTAGTATTGCTAGTGCTAGTGCTATTTGCTACAGTTTAGTATACATGCGATTTTATTGAGCCCATTTTTTGTGAAGGACATTTGTCAAATGGAGTCACCCATTCGTTCAACCATCCGTTCAACACTATGTTTCTAGTTACCTTACTTTTTAGGTGTACATATGATCTTATTGATCTGTATAGGAGGGGACTCATTATGGTCAGGCCACAACCACCCCATGCCATGTAGGGCGCGACAACAACTAAACCAACGGCAGCGCTATAGACGGCGACCAAGCGGCGATGCACCCGTAATGTAACCACTTTTCGGTTTTCTCGCCACATCCGATAGTAACCCGACTGCTTAGATGCCATCTACTCATCAACATTAGTCGTCGCCCATCGTCGAGTGCCCTGCCTATATCAGGTCCGTCCCACGTCTCATACATTTGATGAGTTAACCTACTCACTAGGTAATAATTATCTACCTAGTGCACATAGGTTTACCCACCCAGTTGTGATGGAGTTACCTACCCTAAACTGAATGAGTCACCCACCCAGTTGTGATGGAGTTATCTACACTAAACTGAACGATTTACCCACCCAGTAGTGATGGGTTTACCCAACCTAGGCTGATGGAGTTACCCACCCTAAACTGATAGAATTACCCACCCAGTTGTGATGAAGTTACCCACTCTAGATTGATGAGATAACCATGCAAGATATAGTTATCCATCATGAAATCGATGCAGTCACCCTACTCTCTCGGTAATAGTTACACATCTAATACTGATTGAGTTACCCACCCAGTACTGATGAAGTTACCCATGTGTTCAGGATGTAGTTATCCACCATAAAATCGATGTAGTTATTCTCATCATGCGTGGTGATGTCAAAATTTAGCACTTGTGGTGCCTAATACTGATAAAGTTACCAACCTAATACTTATAAAGTTACCCACCCAATACTGATATAGTTACCTACCTAGTACTGATGGAGTTACCCACCCTGTACTGGTAAAGTTACCAACCTAGTACTAATAAATTTACCCACCATGTACTGATAAAGTTACCAACCAGTACTGATAAAGTTACCAATCTAATACTTATAAAGTTACCCACCCAATACTGATGAAGTTACCCACCCAGTACATATGAAGTTATCCATGTGTTCGTGATATAGTTATCCACCAGGAAATCCATGTAGTTAACATGTCCTCTAAATGATAGTTACGAACGCAATGCCCATCTTTTTTATGTGTAGTTTCACTATGAAATCGACAGTTATCATCATAATACTTATACACGATAAATTTACCATCTCAAAGTGATGTGGTACCTTTAAATCTCGTAAAAATCTAAAAGAACAACAAAAAATGGTTCTATTTCGACCCGAAAACTAATCACTAATATGGTGGATAACTTACGTATTCAAGCCAGGGTAACTTATATGTTACGGGGGTGGTAACTTTTAGGCAAAAAAAAAAAGTCGTCGGAACATATCGACATGGGATCTAGTTTTGAAGATCTCGTCGCGACTAGTCCAACGGTGAAAACAGATCATAAATCGGATAAACGGTTTGAGCTATGAAACATTTTAAATTTTTGGATTTCGTAATTAATGCGTGATGATGTCAGCAGTTTCGTCTTTTAGTGCATGCATGCAAAACATGATTGTTTCTCACACACGCACACACGCGAGATGACTTGAGAGTGTGTACATATTAGCTAAATGGAATTATCCTAACGCCTTACGGTTATGCTAAATATAAGGCGCCTTACACATAGTCGTTCCCTTTACTAATTTGTTAGACCATCTTTTTGTTGATACATATGAGTTGACTAATGTCATGCTGATATCGAGATTATTAAATCTACATTGTTTCCACTACGCATTAAATGACTTGCAAAAAGAAGGAAATCATTATTCACGTCATTTGGTTATTTCATTTAAAACAAATTGTTTCCTAATTGCAAGTGTGAGAATATAAGTTTCGCATGTTCTTAAGCACCACAAATTTTTCTGAGTAGTTCAACTTGGAGCATGTCTAGCTGGGACAAATGTAATGCTCTAGAAATTCAAATACTTACAATCACCGACCAACCAACCTTGGAAATATTGTAGTACTCAACTTGGCAACGGGTTCAACTTTGTTTCAACCAGGCCAACAAGTTGATGCACCTAGCACTCGTGCTGTACAACATCGATCACATCTAGAATGCCCGCACCTTATAATTCACATCGTATTTCGAAAAGGGGTAGAAGCGATCAGGCCAGAGTTTGGTGGTTGCGAGCTCACCGTTCTTGCCATAGAGGCGGAACGTTGCTAAACGGATCACACACATGTTGCCTCTAGGGGGTCTCGCATCCTCCTGAATCCGTCTCGCAGCACGACCTCAACAAGGCAGTAGGTACTGCGACCCATGTACCCAAGACTAGCACTAAAGTGCCTCTGATCGTCAGGATCGAACAACCTCGTATTGCATAGCTTCCAAGCTGGCCGCGTGGGGCTCCCAGTGGGAGACGCGATGTCACATGAGCAGATGTGGCCATCCGGTAAGTGGTGGCTGCCGTATCCAGGTTTGCTGTGGAGCCCGACCCACACGTCGAGCTCACTGTCGTAGTGGGCTTGGCCACAGAATGGCAGATCCCACTCTCCATGGTCCTTCCAGTCGTCGCTCACCGTGTCATAGGAGTAGGTGTGGGCGATGGGGGAGGAGCCCGAAAGATCACGGCCCTTTGGTAAATCTCGACCCATTAGATTCAGCGACACAAAAATGGTGCGCCCGTCTTCCTCTAGATGCACTCCGATAGACTTGCAGCCGGAGATGGTGAAAGGGGGTGGTGACAACATGCTGCTCCACGACCAGCGTGGTCTGCCTACCCACAGCCACTCGTCACCCTCCATTGCCGTATCTTCCAAACGATGCATGCCTCCTTCTCCTTCTTCGTTGGGCCCCCAGTTGGGACTGTACACGTACAACCTGTTTCTGGCAGCCACGGCGAGGTACCACGAGCACGGCTGCTGTAACGCCGGCGGGAGAGCGGGGACGATGTGTAGCTCAGCTGTCTCCGTGTCGTACACGTGGGCGGCGTAATCACCCCTCGAATAAAGCTGGCCCGCCGCCAGGATCTTGCTGCCCAGGGCGGCAAAGCTCCAGGCATAACCGCACGGCATTGACACTGCTAGGCGGTGGACTGGAGGCCGCGAGGCCAAGTCGTCGCCACCGTCCGAGCCGTCGTCTATAGCTATGTCCAGCTTGTGGATGCTGAAGCCCATACTCAAGTCATCCAGCACCACTAGGCATGTTGACGGACGTGCCGGCGGAAAAGGCGGACTGTCCGCTGAGAAATTATTACTACTTGATGATTAGCTGGCTGTTAAGCAAATAGGAGAAATATGGAACGGTTCGGACAGATATTTAGCCGGAGCGGACGTCCGCCAACATCCCTAATCACCACATACAAATGCCGCCTCCTGCCGCAGTAGTGGGGAGCAGCTGCCGCCGGCTTGGGCTCCTCCGGCAGATCGACGTCGGTGTCCGTTTCATCCTCCGACGACGTGCAGTAGCGCTGCGACGGGATCGCATCTGCACGGCGGCCGAGCACAGCCACGGAGCGGCATTCATGGCGACGGAGACGGGAGAGGAGACAGGAGGACGCGCAAGGAACGATCGCAACATTGTGTCTGGGGCAAATAGCTCAGGTACTACATCTTTTCGCCCTATTCACTGGAGAACGACATCGTTCGATGAAATAGCTCAGAGGCGACAGTTGGAACGGCCCAAATAGCGACGGCCCGATACGGCTCTTTAAGCCCTTAAACGGAAGGAAACTGTCAGCTTCAATTTGGATTATGTGAGCTGGGCTGTTAGAACGCGGGACCCACCAGGCGACCGTTGGTACGCGGGACCCACTGTGAGCCAACTGAGACAGGGACCCACCACTTATCCACGTCAACCTTATCCATTTATAAAGAGGCAGAGTGAGCCCCGCTCCCGTGGTCCTGCCCTGCCCCCGACATTACCGTTGCCTCTATTTCTCTGTTCTTCCGTGCACCTTCTTCTTCCTCTTCTCCGGCAACGGTCCACGGCGGCGGCGGCGAAGGATGTCGAGCTCCGCTTCTGGCTCCCAGAAGTCATGGCCGCGTTATGGAGAAGTCCCGATGACTAGATGCCCGGACTGCCCTCGCCTAGATCCACTTAAGCGCTTGACATGTGTGCGCTCGACGAGGGGCAATGTCGGTCGGGAATTTGTCAAATGCGAGAGAGCCCCGCATCGTGGGAAGGATGGGAAGGTAGGGTTTGTCCTGATTTGTCTCGATTTGGTCTGAATTTGATTTTGCACTATGGATTTGGAAATTAGTGTTTTCGTTCCCCTTTTCAGGATTTGGCGGAATGCGGCTATTTTGTGTGGATGGACAAGTACATTCGCGATCGAGGGCTTAAAGTTGAATTGCTGCCCCCAATTCAGGGGCCCCCAATCCAGGAGGCTGCCATCTCGTCTGCTGTGGAGGAGGAGATCTCATACAGAGCTGATCGTCCTCCATTGGAGGATGTTTTGGTGAATAGGGAGTTGCAGAAATTGAACAAGCAGTTGAAGAAGCAGTTGAGCCAGCTTGTGGAATTGAAGAAGCATTTTATGTGTGTATCATTGCCATTTATTTGGTGTATCTTTGTCGTTCGAATTAGAAATTTCGATTTAGGAGTTGGGGATTTCGATTTAGGAGCTGTTTGTCTTATGAACAATGTTATGATTCGACTAAATTAGCTCTGAAATCAGTTAACATGAGGGTGGGGGATCCCCAGCTCCGGCTTGTACATATGGTAGGGTAGGGTGGAGATCCCGCCGGCGGTGCCTTGGAGGAGGTGGTGCTGGTGGCGGGTGGTTTGGTGTCGGTGCGGCCTTCTCCGACGGTGGAGCTCCTCGGGCTCGTCGTCGTCGCGCTCGACTGCGATGTGGGATCTGGTTCTGTATCCCCTGTGTATTGTACTCTGTTTTCTGTATTTGTACTATGTACGGTGTATGTGGTACTCTGTTGAATATACGTGGGCTTTCAAAAAAAGGTTCAGTTAGCCGTTTCCGAAATAGAAAAACCGACAAGTTCATGGGCCCGTTGTTGGGCCAAGCCGTCAGTGCTCGCTTAAAATAGGTGCAGGGAAAAAAAGAATTTCATATTGTTGGGCCCGTTGCTGGACCTGTTGTTGGGCCTAGCCGTTGTTGGACCGAAACTATGGTTTAAATGAAATATTGTTATTCTCAAAAAAAAATGAAATATTGTTTGTGTTGGCTCAATAAATGACGTGTCAAGTTAAAAGAAATGTCTAATTGGATGTGTACATAGAAGTGGTTTTTTTATAGTTCTATGAATACATATTGGTCACGGACACTATATTTGTGCACTAGATGTTAACCCTAAAGTTTGAGTTCATTTGGAGAAGGTTAAAAAATTGCTCGGATTAGAAATGAGGCTATTTGGGCTACCTTTCGGGCTCTTTTTTAGAACAAGGAAGATTTTGCATGAACTTTCTTTTCACAAACATAACGACATAAGATAAATAAAATGCAAGTAGCAACCTTACACGACTAGCACACTTATAACTTGTGCCCTCTTACAACTTACGACGAGAAATAAACTATGGAAATAAACATGGAAATAAGCTCGAAATAAACTAAGAGTTCTCCTTGACTTCTCCTTGACCTTCTCCTGAGCTCCTCCTCCTTGGCTCCTCCTTGGTGGCTCACTGTCGTCCTCGTCGTTCTCGTAGGGGAGGCCGTGGATGGTGCCGTGGTAGCGGAAGATGTCGGTGAAGTCCGTGAAGATGTTGAACGTCGTGAATGCGATGTACTCGCACCCATACCAAAACGCCTTCCCAAGGAGGTGGAGTGCGTCGAAGCGGTTGGTGAAGGTGACGTAGTAGCCGATGACGAGGTCATGGTCATGGAACTCCTCGAGCCGGTACATGGGCGGCCCGCCAGGAGGGAGGTGGCGGAAGCCGGACGAGAGGAAGAACTCCGCTAAATCCCTTGCGCCCCTCCACCTCGAGAAGGCCCACACGCGCAGCTGGTGATGCTCTACGAGATTGGGCGAAGTAGAGCGGTGCTCCCGCACGAGGTTGGGGAGGCGGTAGGTCGGGGCGCTGTACTCCATGGTTGCTAGGGGCGGGGCGGCTGCTTGTTTGAGAGAAGAGTGTTGGAGGAAGATGGGATGCGGTGTGCGACTTGGAGAAGAATTGGGTGCTATTTTATAGCGGATAGTGATCTTGTTTAATGCGATGGTGGGGAGGTGAAGTGTAAAAATCGGTTTAATGTGATGGTTGGGAGGCACGCGCAGCCGGTCGATTCAGTTCTGGTCTGCGTGCACACTGCAAACATGTTGCGCGTCGTCCCGCCGCCGCTGTCAGCGCAAAAGTCAATCCGTCAAAAAAAGAGCAACAATAGCCCTGATACTACGTGGCGTACGCGTTGGAAGCGGCGTGCAGCGCGAAATCGCTCAGCTGAGACGTCTGCATGCACTGTCGTCGAGTGGGGCCCGCTCAGCTGAGACGTCTGCATGCATGCGTCTACGAGGGTCCGCTCAATCCAACGGTCCGACGAGTGCACCGCTTCTCAGCCAATCAGGTAGCAGAACCAGCCATCCCACGGATCGTGTGTTAGCTCAGGGCCAGATCGCACGGCCACAGTGCAGCAAGGTAGCGATCACACGGATGAACGGTCGACGTTGCATCCGAATTTGAAATAATCATAAAATATTCAAAAAAATATCAAAAAAATGAAAATCCAGTTCACATGGTCTTAGTTTGTCATGTACTAACAGCTCCAACTGATAAACAAGGTCTAGATACATATTAAACAAGAAATGCTTCAATATGGTGTGAAATAGGCCGAATTTGAAATAATCATAAAATATTCAAAAACATCAAAAAAATGAAAATCCAGTGCACATGGTCTTATTTTGTCATGTACTAACAGCTCCAACTGATAACAAGGTCTAGATACATATTAAACAAGAAATGCTTCAATATGGTGTGAAATCTCACATCTCAAACTATGAACTCTCATGTGTGAAGAGAGGTGGTTTGGGATTTGCAACATGAAATTTAAAAAAAACTCACCAAAGCTTCATTTTGGATTGACTAAGAAGGATCCAAGCTTGGTTTTTCATTTTCATGTTTAAAACTTGTTCAAATGTTGGTCAAACTTGGGTTTGACCGATTTGAAATAATCACAAAATATTCAAAAAAATCAAAAAAATGAAAATCCAGTGCACATGTCTTATTTTGTCATGTACTAACAGATCCAACTGATAACAAGGTCTAGATACATATTAAACAAGAAATGCTTCAATATGGTGTGAAATCTCACATCTCAAACTATGAACTCTCATGTGTGAAGAGAGGTGGTTTGGGATTTGCAACATGAAATTTACAAAAAACTCACCAAAGCTTCATTTTGGATTGACTAAGAAGGATCCAAGCTTGGTTTTTCATTTTCATGTTTCAAACTTGTTCAAATGTTGGTCAAACTTGGGTTTGACCGATTTTGAAATAATCACAAAATATTCAAAAAACATCAAAAAAATGAAAATCCAGTGCACATGTCTTATTTTGTCATGTACTAACAGCTCCAACTGATAACAAGGTCTAGATACATATTAAACAAGAAATGCTTCAATATGGTGTGAAATCTCACATCTCAAACTATGAACTCTCATGTGTGAAGAGAGGTGGTTTGGGATTTGCAACATGAAATTTACAAAAAACTCACCAAAGCTTCATTTTGGATTGACTAAGAAGGATCCAAGCTTGGTTTTTCATTTTCATGTTTAAAACTTGTTCAAATGTTGGTCAAACTTGGGTTTGACCGATTTGAAATAATCACAAAATATTCAAAAAACATCAAAAAAATGAAAATCCAGTGCACATGTTCTTAGTTTGTCATGTACTAACAGCTCCAACTGATAACAAGGTCTAGATATATTAAACAAGAAATGCTTCAATATGGTGTGAAATCTCACATCTCAAACTATGAACTCTCATGTGTGAAGAGAAGTGGTTCTATGTTTTGAGAAATGACTCCATATTGGTCTAGGGCACTATATTAGTGCAATAGATGTTAACCCTAGAGTTTGAGATCATTTGGAGATGGTCGAAAAAATGACCAGATTAGAAATGGGGCTGTTTGGGCTACCTTTGGGGCTCTTTTGTAGCTCATTTTGGAGAACCGCTTACTTGTTGGAGATGTTTACCCTAGCAAAAGGGAAGGATTGTTCACAAAACGAGCATAACAACTGAGAAATCAGGGTTGGTTCAAATTGTGAGAAATATTTCACACAATTTTGAATTTGGTTCAAATTCAAATCAAATTCAAATTATTACACAAATTTCACGGCTCAAGTTTCACGGCTCAAATTATTACACAAATTTCACGGCTCAAGTTTCATCTCAAATTTCACGCTCTCGATTTTCTCTTCTTCGTACCAGGCACACCAGACAAAACCCTCATGCTCTTGGTTTTCTTCGAGTCAGTCATACGAGGCCGAGGCCACACAAGTCGTTCTTCGTCTTCAGATGACAGATTCAGTTCTGGAACAGCTTCAGCTTCATTTTGCACCGCAGCATCAAGAACTGAATCAGATGGCACCACATCATCCAAAACTGAATCAGTTTGCACCACATCATCCAAAACTGAATTAGATGGCACCACATCATTCAGAACTGATTCAGATGGCACACTTCTCTTTCTTGCCTTTTTGTTGCCCAGAGATTGTCAACAACAATGGGCTCACTTCCAGCCTTTGCTCTGAAAAAATAAAACAGAGTATGAAAACAGAGTAGAATTGCAGTTGAATTTAAATAAATGATCAAATACTTGAACTTACTTTGGTTGTTGTGGACGAGGGTACCGACATTTGGATGATCCAGCTCGGTGACCAAGTACCTGACACTCCTTGCATCTATTTTTGTACCTTTCTGAGGCCGTTTTGGTTTGTCATCTTTTTTCGCCCTCTTACTACAGCCTCCTTTCTCAAACCAGGCCTTGAATCTGCTCATTTTAGGCCTGCCAGCCTTTCTTTTGGCAAGGGGGGGACACATATCAAAATCAAAAGGCACTTCAGGCCACTGCGACTGATCTGTAAGTGCTGGTATTGGAGCTGCATACGCAGCCTTGAATCTTGCTACTGAATAATACTCATGCAGATAAGGGTGCATGTTTACCCTCGGTTTTCCAGCCAAGAAGAGTATGGCATGCTCACATGGTTTTCCAGTATGTTGCCACTCGAGGCAAGTGCATTCATGCAGTTCAGTGTCAACCACATGCCTTCTTCCAGTCTTGGTATCTCTCACTTCAGCTCCCCACAATGAAGAATTCTCAACTGCCAAATGTGTAAGATTTCTGCTCCTGTTAACCACCTGCTGTACCACTGCTGGAAGCTTATCCCCTTGCAAAGCATCACCTATCTTCTTCTCAATTCCCACATCCGCATGATCATGATCCTGATTTGGTCAACCATGTCATGCACAGGCAAGTCTTTCAACTCTTTCACCTTGTTGTTAAAACTTTCTGCTAGATTGTTGTTGATATGATCACACTTGATGCTGTATTAAATCCTGACCTATACCACAAAAGAGAATGGTATGCTTCCAGCCAGTGCTGAAACTCAGGATCTGATGCAATAACCTTCGCAAGGTGATAAGCATGTGTCTGTTTCGAGTAAGATCTTGCTGCTGGCCACAGTCGCCCAAAATCTTCTCCTCTATGTTTCTTGATCACATTCATCCACATATGCCCGAAGCACTCCCTCTGCTCAGCATGTGGAAATACGGCCTTGACAGCATTTTCTAGCCCTTTACAAGCATCAGTGTGTATAGCCAAAGGTGTCACTGTCCCAATGGATCTTTTCAACTGCATCATGAACCATGTCCATGAAGTCTCTGTCTCTGATTGAAACAGGCCAATAGCAACAGGAAACATCCAGTTGTGTCCATCTAGAGCATTGCATGCTGCCAATTGACCATTCCACTTTCCAGTCAAAAAAGATGAGTCTATGCTCAAATATGGCCGACACCCTGCTTTGAAGCCATCGGTGCAAGGCTTCAAAGCCATAAAAAATTTGGAGAAAAATACCTTGCCATCAGGTGCAACCTCGGTATCTATCTCCACAATACTGCCAGGTGACCTCTTCTCCACCTCTGCCTTGAAACTATACAGCATCCTGAAGGTATTTGCCCAATCACCATATAGTTCTTTCATTGCCTTCTGTTTTGCCTTCCACACTGTGGTATATTTCAGCTTAATAGGGTACTTGGCTTCCATGTCTAATTTCAGTCTCTTTGCAGTAGTGTTTGGTGTTTTGGCTAAAATAGGAGTGATCTTTTGTGCAACCCAGGCCTGTGATGTCATGGTTGAGGGATTCTGTGAACTAGTAATACAAGTATGTTCATTGGGGATTTGATTAATTCTGATTGTACTGCCATCAGGTTGGCGTCTAGCAGAAATGTACCACTTGCAAGGATGGGCACTGCCATCAAAGCCTTTGCACTTCGCATAAAATTTCTTTGTATCTGTCCACAGAGTCTTGCTGTCAAACTGCTTCTTCACTGCATAAGTCCTGTAACACATCCTAAACTCAGCCATGGTTGGAAAAACTTTCCTACTGCAATTACAGGGTTATCTTTGTCATATACATTTATCATCTCATCATCATTTTCATCATCTACATCATCAGCAGCTTCCTTCATCAACTCTGCATCCACAACTCCAGAACCAGCAGCCGCATTAGCCGCATCCCTCTTCTTCTTCTCCTTGTCTTTATCATCGACTGGAATTCCAAAAAGGTCTGCCATCTCAGTGTCATCCAAGGGTGCAATGACCAAATCAGTATGCTCTTGCAGTTCTACTGAATTCCAGTCAACAACAGCCGGGCCCGTAACAGCCACCCCATTAGCAGCACCATCACGGGCTGGGTCTTGTGCATCATCTGCTAACACTGTCAATTCGGTTACAATGGGAATTATCTGTCTAGTTGCAGCCCACTCATCATCTGCAATCTGCATAGCCAACTTTGATGCCACATATCCTACTCTTGAATCTGATTTCAGATCAACCAGCTTGGCAAGAAGTGTAGCACGTTTCTTTTCAAAGCCCTCTTGTTTATCGATTTCATCAACAACGCTTCGCCATCCTCCATTCTCACATACTCTCCCTTCCAATCTTCGTACCGTAGCAATGCCACTTCTTGCTCTGGACCCCAAGGAATACTCTCCCTATTTTCTCCACAATATCTCTCACCGCTTTCTCTTCTTGGTTCACTAGTTCTTGTGGATCGATGTCGTAAAATGAAAGCTCCAAACTAACTAATGTGTCGTGATCTATGGTCCTCACGCTACCATCAGCTAGCTTCGCCTGAGATAGCATAAATTTGACAACCAATTCGAAACTTTTTCGGGCATCTCCCCTGTTTTGACAACGAGGCGGGAATGTGACGACTTGAGTTGAATTTGGGGCCAATAGCTCCTATGCGACATGGAAGTGAACGAGCTCAAATCGAAAGCCGAATGAGCACGAGAGTGATGGATTACCTCGAATTTGACTCTGCCGGCTCCGCGGAGCTCGCCATCTACCTCCTTCTTCCGGGCTGCTTGCCCCGCCTCCCGCCGCGAGCAAAAACGGCAGGGAATGTGTCAGATTTGGGGCAGAATTAAGAAGGGAAGGCCACGCGGGTTCGATTTGACTCACCCCAGATGCCGGCGACAACGAATTCGACGCCCAGGAGTGGATAGCTCCGCCGCCGGAGAGGGAGCTAGGGCGCGCACTGTCGGGTTCAGATGGCGCGCTACGGCAAGGTCGGTCTGTGCGGTCGCTCGAACCGGTTGAGTTGACCGGGTACAAGTTAGTGGGTCCCACATCCGCTAAACCTAATTCCACACTCCTTAACTAGCACAAGTAAGTGACACGGCCGTTTCATCACAATGGGTGGGTCGTGGCTATTTTGCTGCTCTCACGCGTCGTACCCTAGCTATTACCTCCAACTATGTCGCATCGCAGCCAATTCCCTGAAAAAAGTAGTACCTGAGCTATTCGCCCTCGTGTCTGCGGTGCAAGCACCGGCGGCTGGCGCGATAGATTAGAGATTACTACTAGGGTTTGTGTGTTTTGGCGATGAGATCAATTTCCCGGCCGATGTTCCGTGTACGCCTTGTGTGTGTGTTTTTTTTTTTGCTATATCTTTTTTTTTTGTGCGGAGGCATGCACAGAATTCAAGGCTCGAGACGGAGAATGGAAAATGGGCCGAACTTGGCAAAGGCCCCTTATGGAACATTCGTAGAGGTAAAACACCCGATTTTAACGGTGACGATCCTCAAAAACAAAAACGACGTCAAGAGTCAAGGCGATGGAGCACGAGCTGTGTGTAGGCCTACCGGCCATTGCGGTAATATGATTTAGGCATATCACACTTTGCAAGGAATTGTCGTTCTATACCATACCAGCATCCAAGATAAATGCAACTATGAGAGGGATACTTGAGGAGATATGATTTTGGCTCCCGGGCTCCATGATCCTGATATTTCTTTTTAAATGAAAATGATATTCTGAAGTTTCAGAAAAATCCAGAAAACATTTGCGTAGCCGTGGATACATATACATGTTTTTTACATATTTGCATAGTTTTTCTCGATAATACGTTGTATTATTGGGTACACAAAATCATGACTCTTGAGAAGGTGCAAAAGGAAATTATTTTACTTATTACATTTGTCTTTTTGGAGACCGCGTATGAAGAGATATTTCGCTCGAAATTTTGTTGTACATAGTAAACATGGATATATACTTGTATGCTCTTTTCAGAATTTTCTGTTTTCGCTCAAACTGTAGCAAGAATCAAAGTATGTCAAAAAAAAATCCCAAGAAAAAACGTATGATAATTATGTACTAGCTTCCCAAGCATTCGAATAAACGAAAATGACAACTCGCCAAGTCAAAAATATGTATGGATATGGGCCCCTGAACTTCTTCAAGGTCACAACTAGGAAGAAGGTAGAACCGTTTTCAAAGAGATCCACAATCACAACAAAATTCGCTATGTTGCGCGCCTCAACACACCCTATTTAGCTGGCCAGTTTATTAGCCTTTGGGGCATGATCTCTTCCACTCATCTCGCGCCGGAGCACGCTGACTCAGTCACCTAATTTGGACCGACGATGGGACCTATATTGCGAGTTTAGTTTATATGACAAACTTTCACAATTCTCCCAAGGTCCAAAATGGCAAGACTTGGAAGATGCAAGCGAAGCCTAAGTGCAAGATCTTCTCTTGGCTTGCAATGCATGAGATGCTGCTTTCAGAAGACATGTTGGTCGTCTGTGGCTAGCCCCACGCCCCAACGTCTCAGTTGGCTTCGAGCGCCCCGGAGACGGTAGCTCACCTTTGCAAGGACCGTGACTTCATAGTGGCCATGTATATACCTTGCCATGGGCAGCTAAGCCCGTCCAGAAAATCCCGGGCCGGGATTGCACATCGGGTCAGGCTGGTCGTTGGGGCCAATATTTTGGGCCCAACGTTAGGCCGGGCTCTGGCTTGCCAAAAACAAGATTTTGGTCGTGGTCAGGCCTGATCGGGCTTTTCAGGCTTTGGCTCGATTTTCGCGGATCGATTTCTGCCGTACTTGGGCCTGGTTTTTAGGGTCGGGCTTTTTTAGGCCCAACCCGACTTTTGGCGAGATATAACCATGTAGAACCTAGGTGTGCCTAGGAGGGCACCAGGATCATGAACCTATTCAGAGCCACCCACACTTTTATCTTTATCTGGTGGGACGAGCTGCTCAAGGGAACTTCAAAGGACGTCTGACGACGGTGCAATGAACATCTTTTATATGTGCTTTGATGCCTGGAAAGAAAGAAACCATTAGATATTCACTATGTTTCTTTTCGAAAAGGGGATATCACCATAGCATCTGCATCGTTCCCAACCAGCTAGAGGCGGTGCCATCTGCTTCTCGCGCTCCGGATTCGCTGACTTGAAGAAGCAAAGGCAGCGAAGCAACAGTACCGCTGACTTTGCCCCATTTTCGGCCACCGGATCGCCAAGTCATACCTGGATGAAATAAATAGACTATCAAAATATCTGATTGCACAGCTTTTAAAACACAACAAATCTGTTTGTATAGTCCAAGTTAGCGTGTCTAGCCAGGACAATGCTCTAGAAATTTTAACATTTGACAAGCACCGAAGAACCAACATCTATTACTGGTATTTTTCTAGGGGTTTAACTTCTTAACAAGGTCCAGCTAGTTCATCCACATAGCACCAGCATCTAGAATGCCCGCACATTAAAGTCCTCATCGTATTTCGAAAAGGGTAGAAGCGATCAGGCCGGAGCGTGGTGGTTACGAGCTCACCGTTCTTGTTGTATCTGAGGCGGAAGGTTGCTAGACGGATCACACACTTGCACTTGTTTCCGCTCTTGAATTTCTCTAGTTCCGTGACCTCGACAAGGCAGTAGGTACTGTCACCACCCATGTACACAAGACTAGCATAGGACGTGCTAGGATCGAATAGGCTCTCATTGCATAGCTTCCAAGCCGGTGCACAGGGGCTCGGTGTGACAGACGGTACATCGCACGAGCAGATGTAGCCGTCCGGTGAATCGTATTCACGTTCCAAAAAAAAAAAAAAAAGCTCGACCCACGCTTCGAGCTCCTTGTTGTAGTGTGCTTGGCCGCTGAATCGATCTTGCTGCCCAGAGCAGCAAAGTTCCAGAAAAGACCTCACGACGTCGGCGTCGCTAGACGGTGGACTGGAGGCCGCGAGGCCAGGTCGCCGCCGCCGTCCGAGAGCCGTCGTCTATGTCCAGCCTATGGATGCTGAAGCCCTTGCTCCAGTCATCTAGCACCAGGTGGCAGGTGCAGATGCCGCCTCCTCCCGTAGTAGCTTGGGAGAGTACAGCCGTTGGGATGAGCAGCTGCAACTGGCTCGGGCGCCTCCGGCTGATCGACGTCGGTGACTGTTTTGTCCTCCGACGTCCACGTGTAGTAGCCCTGTGACGGGATCGCATCTGCTCGGCGGCGGCCGAGCTGGGCCATGGAGCGGTCGTCGTGGCGGCGGAGGCGGGAGAGGAGAGGGTGAGGCCGAGCCAGGAACGATCGCAGCATCGCGCCGGCGGCTGGGCGCGGCAGATTAGCGAGCCACGGTTTTGGTGCATTGACGACGAGATCAAATTTCCAGGCCGATATGGGTCTTGTTTTTGCTGCTGTGAGCCTCCGGTGCGAAACTGCGCATGCCGCGTCACGGCCTCACGGGTCACTGGGCCTCAGAGGAGAAGCGAACGTGCACCAAGTTCAGGGCTCGAGACGGAGCATGGAACATGGGCCGAGAAGTGACGTAACGATGTAAAGGTGACGATTCTATCTAAAGAAAGAAAAAAATTCCCTCAAAAAAATCTAAAGAAAGAAAAAGGCTTCTCAAAGAAAAGAAAAAACAGTGACCCTCGAGTAGTCCGTGGAGAAGGATCAGCTGTAGCCCTCGAGTAGTCCCTGATGGTAAATTCTGGCCAATTTCACTGGCCCGGTGTTTTGACTTTTGACTCTTAAATTTAGATGCACTCATTATGAATAATATTTTTAATTGCATTTTAAAATATCAAAAAAATTAAAAATTAAAATTTCTGTACAACATTTTATGTTTGTACCAAAAAATCACGAAAAATGACATTATTTGTGGACTGTGTAAAAAGACAAAAAAATGTCTCATGAAAAGTAATTTTTTAGCACTGAAATTTGTCTATTTTTAAAAAGCCACAAAATATGTCTTTTTTATGAAACTTTTTGTGTAAACATAGAATGTTCAGACATGCAACCGAAAATTTTATTTGAAATTCTTTGACATTTTGAAATGCAATTTTTAAACAATTGGTGCATATACACCTATGATCCAAAACAGATTTCCCATTAGTGTCGTTCTTCAAAATCAGAAAAGTAACCTCACTGAACACGTGACACTTGAACGAAGTAACTGCACTACGCTCCAGCACAATGCAGTCATGCACTCGCTCCATCTAACGGCTAGAAACAACGCGATGTTGTACATTCGAATTTCAAACGCTATGGGGAGCCGGGACCCACGATGGCCTGGTTCAGACCGCGAACACCCGCACACGGTCCCAACCAGCTGCAGGCGCACCACGTACGTACGTCCTATTTTTTCAAGTTGAGAAGTGTCGGCTTTAGCTAGCTTGTGCTGCATTTCGAGTTTGAACTTTGAACCGATCCTAACCAGGTAAGAAAAGGAAGCAGCTTCAAGCTATCATGTGTCACTTAATTTTAAGCTCTATACTAGTTAAATTCGGCGCGGCGGCACGCCGCACCCTTGATGATAATTTTTATTGTCGGATTTTCTTTTGTTTTTGTTGAGTAGTTTAGGTTGGAAGGAGTGTCATTTTTATTTTTATACTATGAATTTACTTGGATAGGTAATATATATATACATATGATTATTTGGGGTTACATTAGGTGGTACGACAACAGTATATATAAAGACTGACAGAAAGGATTCATATACGGAACATAAAGATTTTCAAAATCAAAATCTTCATGATGGCATGATCAACATGGTGGCCGAGGTGGTGCTACAAACACTTATGCTTCATCCATTCTGAGTCGGCAGAGCTTTAGCACGATATCGGTATGATAAAAAATTGGACGGTATCTTGCTTAGCTGAGAGAGTTGCTTAACAGTTAGGAGCTGCACACTGGAATATTGCGAAATATTTCCAATTAGAACATGTACGAAATTTATATAGGATGTCTACTTAAGGGACTAAAGAGTTTGCAAGTGATACCGTCGGATGCCGTGGGTGTTGCCGGATAGGCGGTAATTTTATTGATGTCGGTTTCGTAGTCCGCCGCTATGGAAATTGTCGCAAGAAAGCTTGTGCTGATAGCTGGATCGATCAACCTAACTACTTCCTGAGATCATAGTATATGTACCCTGACCACATATAAAGCAGTTGAAACAGAGCATTCTAACATGTCTCTGAAACAGGCACTGGTTGTAGCAACAAATTGTCACCTGGGACATTTGCCGAACAACATATAAGCATGGATAAGAAGAAGTTGGGTAAAGAAAGGGCATTTACCTAGCAAACTGGCAGCCTCTCCAAAGAAAACAACTGATAAATCCAAAGAGAAAACCAGCAGATGAAATTGCAAATAAAAGATGATGATCAGTAAATAAAGAACCTTTGAACCATGTTCACTCAACAATGCACAGAAAGAACCTAAACCTGGGGAGGAGAAAATAAGTAGCATAACGCTCCTCCCAAGAGCCAGATGCGAGCCCAAAATTGTAGAACGGAGACACGAACGTACACACGTGTTAGAAATACACCATATGAGCGTTGCCTACCCGATCAATAACTACATAGGCTCAGACATAAAATGGGAGTGAAAGAAACTTGCAAAGGTTGACCATTAGTTCTCCAAGTAATGAAAATTCATAGGCAATCATTTCTAAACAGACAAATGTCTGCATATGTGTATAAAATTCGAAATGGTGGTGGAATCAAGAAAATGAGAGATTTTAGAAACATCACGTTGCCATACTCCTAGCTAGCTCCATTTTGGTATCCATGAAATAAATATTTGTAACCCGCATTCTCATAAACATCAATTAACCATATACAGGAGCTTTTACTGTACAAACTAATAGATGCACCTAGATACAGATCTATCCACTACACTTAATCAATTCAAATGGGACGCAGTAACATTTATTTATGTCAAGCTAAAGCTGATTCATATAACACCAATCAGCAGATCAAAGTCTTACAGAAAAAGACAGTGCAGATGTAGCAACAAAATCAGGAAATGATCTAGTGACAAAAAAGCGGAAACAAACATATAAATCCAATAGGTTGTAATGTAGATAGCATACAACTAAAAGGCAAAAAAATAATGGCAAATACATGAATAAGTACAGGCAAGGGCAATGCTTCAATAGCAAGATCCTGAAGGTACCAATGCTTTTCTAGGAAATAGTTTTCTTCGTAAGAATGTATATATAGATTTAACTAAGAATGGCTCAATCAAACTACTCTTTTAAACCTCTTGACATTAGCTTCATGGACTGAGAGTTGTCTAAATAATAATGTTATCCATATACATGGAAATTAAAATGCACCATTAGGAAAGAAGAGACATGGGTTATGTCAATGTCTATCATGTGCAAAATGTAGTGGAACCTGAAAGTAAAATACAATAAGACATATATATTTCCCTTTAGTTTTTACTGCTTACTGATTATGAAGCTTCTTATTACTGTGAAGTCTAAAGATTGAGCGCATGAATCCCTTGGAGACCTATATATTTAAAATTTAGTATGTATACTTGTCTCTTGAATGTCCAGAAATTGGTGAAGTGTATGTAATTTATTTGATAAACAGAAAAAACGATGATGTGTAAATTCATGTAAACGCCCATGTTACATGCTTTTGCTAAATATATATAGAGAGAGGTTCATGGATGATTTGAGAGGTCGAGAGCAGAGTTGAGAGACCACCTTCACAGACGTTGTAGAGCTTGGCCAGAGATACTTGAAGCTGCCGTAGATAAAGGACCTGAGGGGAGCTTGCAACCTGAATACATATAATTTCACCTCTGAGCTGTCCTAGCAAATGCTTCTAAATATTTAGAGGATAAACATAAATTTAGTACTGCAATTGAACTAAGCATCTTACTTCTCAGGTCCGCTATTGGACCTTCGTGTTGACAAACAGTAACTCAACTACAGAAATAACCTTCATTTAAGGTTTAAATAAACCTTCATTTAAGGTTTAACTAAATATAAAGATTTACAACTACATAAGCGAGAATTTGAAAGATGTAATCGCAACTTAGAACACATGCACGAACCAATATTTCTGATAAAGATGGTATGAAAACAATTTTACATCACTCAAAGTTAAGTAGCCAGGCATTGTTTTCCAATAAAAGGTAAAATAAATTATACATTAGTTTTTCATACCCAGTAGTGAAAATGCATTGTATGAAACATTTTTTTTTGGAAGCCCGACACAATAAAGCCACAACAGCTCTATGCAAGCACATCACCTGCACAATATTGAGCACAATTCTGAGACCAAGAAATTAAAGCCAGAAACTCTCAAGCTAAAATACATGGCCTGATATGAACCAGATAAGTACATGGACACAAATTCATTGAAATATATGCAGCAGTGGATAATAGGCTTATGAGCTAAGCCAATAAGCTAAAGTATTCAATATGGCAACTATTGCATGAGTAAATCATCCAGAAGTACATTTGAATTAAATAAGCAGTGCCTGTTACTTAACCTTGCACTACTGATGGTTGGATGAGTAAGTCATCGAAGCAGGAGCATCACACAGCACAGCACAGCTAGACAAATGAGTTCATCAGTAGGATGAACTGGAACAACACCACAACCTAAATCCTAAGCTAGTTCATCATGAACACGACCTCAGACCACCACAGTTCATCGACACATGGCCGGTCACAGAAGAGAACGCACCTCGAGAATCTGTAGATGAGGCAGAGCTTGGAGAAAGTGATGTTGAGATAGTACACGAAGGAAGCTGGTCACAGAAGAGAACGCACCTCGAGAATCTGTAGATGAGGCAGAGCTTGGAGAAGGTGATGTTGAGGCAGTACACGAAGGAAGCTGGTCGTTGTGCTCGAGCTCCCCCGCCGGCCGCTCCCGTCCCCGCCTTCCTACTAACCTCCTCCGCCCTCCGCAGCAATTAACGGCTGGCGAATCTTGTCCAGCTCCACCAGCCACGCGCGGGGAGCAGGCCGGGAGCACGACCAGCGAGAAACGGGCGGCTTCGACGCGGCGGTGGGTGTCCAGAGATGGCGCGCAGGTCCCTGCTCCGGCGCGGCAACACTTGGCCGACCGTGGCGCGCGGGTCCCTGCTCCTGCGCGACGGCGCTTGACCGACCGTGGCGCGCGAGGGAGGAGGAGCAAGGGAGAGGGAGCGGGACGGCGGGGAGGAGGCGACGTGGGTGGAGGCGGCCGAGTCGGAGGCGGAGCCGGCCGTCCGTTGCGCCACCGCTCTCGCGGCCGTGGTCGATTCGGTGCGCTCCGAGCGTCCCTGGCAGCGTCCCTGGCAGCGCTGGGGGAGGAAGGAGGGGCGGCGACGGCGAGCCTGCCGTGGGCCGCGATTGGAGCGGGGAGGGCCATGGCAGCGGCGATGCGCGGTGGCGGCGCCGCCGGCCGCGAGCTCGCGCGGGGGGAGAGAGAGGAGAGGATCTGCGGGTTTGTGGTTTTTTTACAAAAAAGAACCCAGAGTTTAACGTAATTGTAAACAGGTCCCTCGCGGCGGTTTTTCTGTGAAGGACGTGGAATTTTCGGCCGCCCGCGTGTTTCTTCGCAAAAAGCATCAGCGCGCTGTGAGGCTGACGTGTGGGGCCCACCGCGCGCTGTAGCACACTGTAGATATCTACAGTGCTTACTGTAGCTAACTACAGTAACTCGGGGCGCTCTCCGCGCGAGAATTTGCCCAGCTATTATACAATCGATGATTCGGGTAGTCTTGGATACTATTCATGACTTGAAGTCGATTTTTATCCGACTTCATTTGATACTTCCACTCCAGACGATGTGAATTTCTACACTTCTACTGCATTGTAGGAGGTTGTTCCCTCGCCAAGACAATCGATGATGAAGTCGGGAAAGGCAAAATTTAGAGTAAAATTCACTCACGGTCACTGTACTTGTCACGGAAGAACGCGACGGTCACTGAACTTTCAAATACGCACACTACGGTCACTGAATACGTGAAGACGTGATTGTACGGTCACTGTGCGACGTATCTGGCGAGTACGCACACCTGTTGACCGGTCAGCGAAGGCGAGGGTCGAAGCGCGCCTGTAGATTTTACAGAAAGCCCCCTGGGTCGCTGTCTGAAGAAGCAAATAAATTGCCTGTAGACGGACTCACCTTTTTGGAAAGGCCTTATGCGGGTTAAAGAGGAGTTCTTTAATAAAGGCTTTTTCAAAGTTAACAACGGTAAAACTACTAGGTTCTGGGAGGACACTTGGCTTGGGGATACACCATTACAGCAGCAATATCCGACTCTTTACAACATTGTTCAGCAAAAGAATGTGCTGGTTCACGATGTGTTTAGTGGGGCGCCGCCTATAAATATTTCGTTTAGGAGGGCTCCGATTGGAGATAGGTGGGACTCTTGGGCTCACCTGTGTCTAAGACTAATGGATATTAACTTGAACGACATCCCGGATACTTTTGTTTGGAAGCTTACCACAAATGGTGTGTTTACGGTGAAATCGATGTATGAGGATTTGATGAATGGACATACTAGATTTTTGCGTAAATACTTGTGGAAGTTAAAAATTCCTTTGAAAATTAAAATATTTATGTGGTTCCTAAATAGAAAGGTCTTGGTCACAAAGGATAATCTAGTCAGAAGAAATTGGCATGGATGTACAAAGTGTTCTTTTTGTGGATGTGAGGAGTCTATAGAGCACTTGTTTATCACATGTCCGTTTGCTAGACTAATATGGCGGGTACTTTTCTGCACCTACAATATACCTCCACCTTCGAATGTTTCCAATATGTTTGGGAATTGGTTGAACGGGGTAGATAAAAAGACCAAAGCTAGAATTTGTATCGGCGTTTCGGCTATTTGTTGGTCCATATGGAATTGCAGGAATGATATTGTGTTTAACAGGAAAACCAATTTTCATGTCTTACAGGTTATCAATATGGCTACATACTGGATCCAGCTATGGGCTGCACTGCTTCCTTCGGACCAGCAGGAGCTTATGGTTTCTGGATGCGCGCGGCTCCTGTTGGTGGCACAGGAGTTTTTCTCCCGACATACGTGGCAGCATATTAGTCGACTTCGGTAGTTGTTATTATGTTGCTCTTTCGTTGGTTGATACATGTCTCAACCTTATGTGACCCTTGAGTTGTAATAAGATGATGCTACGATAATTTCTAATAAATGGCTGTGTGCATCTCTCGATGCAGAGGCCGGGGCTTCCCCATTTCGAAAAAAAAAAAACGCACACCTGTTGACCGGTCAGCGAAGGCGAGGGTCAAAGCGCGCATGTAGATTTTACAGAAAGCCCCCTGGGTCGCTGTCTGAAGAAGCAAATAAATTGCTCTGTTCTGTTCTGTTCGTCGTTCTGTTCTGTTTCGTCGCGCGGAGTATGGCGCGGAGTCAGAGACGTCGAGGTGGGCGTAGATATCGTCGCCGATGCGTCGGCGACTACAAGCGCCTGCGTCGCCGCTGATTACGCGAAGAGGGGACGCGTTCTCCATGTCTCCTGTTCGTCGCCCCGACGGAGACCCTCCGCCTGAGTATGGTAAGTCGCCGCCGCCGCCATGACCTCTTTCTCCAATTCCGCCTCGTTTTCGTCGATAGGAACCTCAATCTTAGGTATCGCAGGGTCAAAATAGTTGTGGGATCTTAGTTTCTGGTTTCGCATGGTAAAATTAGTTGTTGCTTTTGGTCCTGATTTGTGTTGTTTCGGAGGCGGGGTTTAAGGTAGTAAAAAAGGTAAGATTTTTAGGTCAATTATTATTGATTCGTGTTCGTTTTGGCATCGCAGGTCCACGATCTGTTAGATTTTCAGTGCAGATAAACCATGGTGGCTATTTTGTTGGGCAAGGAATTAACAGATCGTATGTGAATGGGCATGCTGTGTGGTATGATCAAGTGGATAAATTGACATGGTCTCCAATTATGGTAGAGAATTTGGTGGAGGAAATAGGATGGGAGATGGCCGGCAGGTTGAAGGTGTTTTACTGCATTCCTATATTGGCTTTGAACCAAAATGGATTGAGAGAGATTAGGGGTGATGATGATACCGAGCAGATGCTCACTTTCTTGTCAATTGGTCATCATTTCTTCAGGTTGTACTTGGATCATGATGATAGTTTCAATGCCCTGCTTCCTCCTGTCTTGAGTTCACAGACTGAACAAGTTGAGGTGGCCGAGCCAGTTCATGAACCTTCAACGGTTGTACATCCAGAAGTAGAAGCAAGCAACTTTGACTGTGTTAGGAGGAAGAGAGCAGCAGCTGACACTGAAGGTGCATTTCAGCAAGATCAAAGAGAAACCATTGTAATTGATCATATGGAAGAGCAGTTCCAACATTCTGTTGAAGATGAAGGCCAAAGAGGTTATGTACACACATGTACCGATTCAGAAGACTCGGATGATGATCCTGAGTACATGGTTGATAGTGATTTTGACATAGATGATGATGACGATGATCTGTATTCCCAATATGTGGATGTTGAAGATCCAGTTGTGTCAAAATCGAATGTGCAGAAGAAAGGAGTGGATGAAGTGAGAACAGATGAAGGAAAGCATAGTGAAGGCAGTGCAAAAGGAAAAGAAGCCGTTCTACCAAAAGAGGAGTACGAAGAAGAAGGTGAGGATTTGTGGGCACCTGACTCAGATGATGAAACTGGTACTAAGTTCAGAACATTCAGAGAAGTAGACCTCCATAGTCCCAAATTTCATGTCGGGCAAGTGTTTGCAAATGTGGATCTGCTAAGGAAAGCTACTAAGGAATGTACCTGCAAGAATAGAAGAAACATCACTATTCCAGTCAATGATAAAAGAAGGGTTAAGGCAGTATGTTTTGAAGATTGTACCTGGTATCTGTGGGCATCATTTGATAGCAGGACCAACTGTTTCATGATCAAGAAGTATGTGCCAGAACATACATGTGAGAAGAAATGGAAGGTGAAGGCATTCACTGCTCCATTTATTGCGAAGAAGTTCTTAGATAGCTTCAGAGCTGACCAGGATATGAACCTCAAGAATTTATCTAGAGTTGTGCAGAAGAAATGGCTGGTAGAATGAAGTTGCAGAGGGCTAGGAGGTTGGCAATGAAGGTAATACATGGTGATGAAGCTGGGCAATACAAACTTCTGTGGGATTATGCAAATGAAATAAGAAGGAGCAACCCTGGTAGCTCATTCTTTGTAGCTCTTGATGAGAATGCAAGGTTCAACAAGGCTTACATGTGTCTAGATGCATGTAAAAGAGGATTTCTACAAGGTTGCATGCCTGTAATTTTCTTGGATGGGTGCCATATCAAGACCAGATATAGAGGACAATTACTTGCTGTTGTCGGTATAGATCCTAACAACTGCATTTTCCAATTGCAATTGCTCTTGTTGAAGTTGAAGATAAGCCTAATTGGATCTGGTTTCTTGAGAGGTTGAAGATGTATCTAGATATTCAAAACACTACACCCTGGACCATTATGTCAGACAAACAGAAGGGACTGATCAATGCAGTGTCTGAGCTGTTTCCTGACTCAGAACATAGGTTCTGTGTTAGGCACATGTGGAAGAACTTCCAGCAACAAAAGGAGGCACAAAGACAAACACTTGCAACAGAGAAGGAGGCACACCGACAAGCACTTGCAGCAGATAAGGATGCACAAAGACAAGCGCTTGCAGCAGAGAAGGAGGCACAAAGACTATCTAGCAGAGATGCAAATGACAAGCAGCCACAGCAATCTACTTATCCACCAAAACATGTATCCATGTTTGACATCTTTAGGTGATTTGTATTAGTTTCTGGAAACATGAAGCTCTGTAATAATGCAACACTGGTAACCTGTACAGCAAGAATGAATAATGCAACACTGCTACAACTGGTGTAATAATGAATGCTACGAGTACTTCTATTTGTAATGCCAGCACCATTTATTTGCAATGATATATATATGAAACTGTGATCATTCTTTCATATGCAACAATGATCTATTTGCAATGATATTTATGAAACAATGACATACACATTCATTTCAGAAAGAACTCCAGAAAATAATGCAGGTACATCAAACTTTCATACATAAACCACTCAAGCATTAACAATTGTCTTAGCAAAATGCATCATAACTTGCATCCCAAACATGTCTGCTACACCATTTATTCATTTCTACCAGGACCAACAAACTCGAACTAAACATACTAACTACTAACTACCATCTGGAGTACACCATCTCTTCATTTCTTCAGCACACACATGATGGTGACCACACAGCACCATCAATCTTGCCATCATCATCATCTTCATGACCAGAAGAAGCTCTCTGCCAACAGCAATCAGTGCACGAGCTTCCAGCTTGGTGATGCCGATGCTCGTGGAGTCTGCAGGCCTTCCCCTCCCCTGAACTTCCCTTCCAGTCCGATTTGTCTGCCTTCTGCGCACCAATTTTAGCCTGTTGGCTTCATTCAGTTCATCACGCCTCTCCTCTGTTGCGCCAACAGCTTCAATAGCAGCATCCCCAACGATGATGTCGTTCTCTACCAGATACAGAATGTATTCTAGCTCCCAATGCCAGAAATCACAAGAAGTCTACGAACAAAAAAGAAATAAATTTCAGTGCAAATTCAGAGCAACCTTGAATCATCAGAACAGCACAAATGCGAAGAAAGAAACAAGAACTAGGATACGAGACTTACTGCCTCATTGACACATCGGTAGAGCACCCAGCCATCGTGTTCATCGGTGCTCGATGTCAGCATCTTCACCTTCAAGACGCACTCCGGGCAAGTGATGCGCGGCACCGGAACTGCGTGCGCGCGGATAGCAGCGGAGCGGAGGGAACTAGTGGACGACATTGCAGAGGCGTTGCTACGAGCACGGATGGCCAGAAGCTAGGGATTTGGGGTGCGGCGCGCCGGTGATGCATGTAAAATGCATACATGAACTTTGCACTTTAATTGCTTATATTCCAATCATATTTGCATCATATAAGGGTTATATCAATGTTTTATCATGATTTTGGAAATATCTTAATGATTTCCTATTTTTATGGAATTAACCCTGCACAGGCAGAAAACCCTAGTTTTGTATTTTAATGTTTCAGGGACCCAAACGTCAACGAAATCACCTGGAAATTTACGGGCGTCAATATTTGGAAGGAAGAAGGACTACGGAAAAAGGAAGCGAGCAAACGGAGGCCCGAGGGCCAAATGAGCAGGGCCCTGATAACCCACAAGTATAGGGATCGCGTGTAGCCTTTTCGATAAGTAAGAGTGTCAAACCCAACGAGGAGCTAAAGATAGGATAAGTATTCTCTCAAGTTCTATCAACCACTGATACAACTCTACGCACACTAAACGTTTGCATTATCTAGAAAATAAAACTATGGTAGCAATACGGGTATGAGAGGTAGTTTTGCAAGATAATAAATACAAGAAAGTAAATGTTAGTGCTGCAGCAATAAAATACACTAAGTAACCATATACTAACAGTACCATGAGTGTGGAAAAAGTGGTGGTAATTGTGGTGGCTTTGTCCAAGATTAATTAGTGAAGGTACTTGGTTCATTGTCTTCGATGCAGTTTTCTATGTGGGAGAGGCTAAATATACATGCACTCCACTACTTGGGATTACAAGTACTATATGATTGGATTGTTTAGCAAGCATCCGCAAATACTAACAATGCATTAAGGTTTCCCCAACCATAGTCTTAAGTTCAAGGTCCTCTTACTCCCATACGTGCAACTAATCGGTTGCGTTCTCAGGTTTCTGTCACTCTGGCAGAACTTCCCCCGCTTCGTTACAAATACTACCAACCCTAGGGTGTTTGATCCATGCGCGCACAAATATAATGGACACCAAAGGACAGCACCATATAGACATACAACTCTAATGAACCTCATGCATTCAATTAAGCAATCGAAAGACAAATAAACTACGGAAACATGATGTAAATCGTAGGATAAATATTATATATAGCATCAAACACCATGTTTACATAGGACGGTACAGAGGTTTGTGGGAGGATGAACCACTGAATACAAGGAGGAGATGGTGTTGGAGATGGCGGTGAAGACGGCGGAGAGAGACAGCGCGGCGGCGCAGGGCGGCGGCGGCGCCGGCGGTGCGGGGAACTCCTTTCCCCGCCGCCGGCAAGCTTGGGGAGCGCCGCCCCTTAGCCTCCCTCCTTCATGGCTTCTTGGGAGCCCTCCCCCATGGAGATGGGATCCATGGGGGAGGCAAAAACGTGGCTTTTGGTGGCTGAAATTCGTGGGTGGAGGAGTCCTCCACGAATTAGGTTTCCTCCCTTTATATATCTTCTCGGATTTCCGTCACCCCCTTTTAGGGTTCCACCAAAACGGGCCTACAGGCCGTGTCCAAACTCCGATTGGGCTGATCTCGGGCTTAAAATCTTCGTATGGAAAATTGTGACAACTTTCGTAACAGCCAGGTCTCCATATAACATCATCTTCGAGGGTCAAACTGGCAATCTTCGTAAAAAGTTCTCAGACAGATTTCAGGAAAGTCCCAATTCGACTCCAACAAGGTTTCCTCTTGTATTCTTGATAATTTCTACACATCAAAGAGTAAAACAAGAACATTGTGCACTTTTGCAACTATTAGTAGGTTAGTCCAAATAAATAATAAACTTAATATAAAACAAGTGCTAAAAGCATAAAAATGGCATTAAACAATAAAAAATTATAGATACGTTTTGAACGTATCAGGCCCACGCGGCCACAGTACCAGGCCGCGTGGGACCCACCCGTTCGGGCCTCGTGGCTCCGTTACCTTCGATCTCTTCTCCACCGACATCGTCTTGACCTAAAAACGCCTATAAAAAAGGTCCCCCGACGTTCTCTGGAAGGAGCGCCGCACAAACACAGAAACACCGAAACGGAGATCAGGAGCTGCAGATTGGAGGGGGAAAACTCCGGCGGGGCGCTGCCGGCGTGGTCTCCATCTTCTCCATCGACTTCTCCACCGTCTCCATGATGAAGAGGGAGTAGTCCACCTCTGGACTATGGGTTTGTGGAAGTAACTTATGTATCTCTCCTCTCTTGAGCTTCACTAATTAGCACCGTATGAGCTGCTGAACATGATTACGGTCACCGTTGTAATACCTTTGTGGTGGATCTTTATGAGTTAATATATGTTTGAGATTGCAATGTTTGTTTCAGTTATGAGTATAGATGCATATTATGTACCCCGTTCTTGTCTACTTGTTTTGATCAAGCATGTTTATGAGAGCGTGTGTGGGGGAACGTGTGCATTAGTTGGAGTAACGGGGGGTGGCTAGTGCAGTGAACGTGAGAGAAAGTTCTGCGATCCACTTTGGTATCTTTACCTTACTTTGTTACCTCACTAGGGATAAACTAAAATACCATGCTACCGGGGATGTGGGCGTGACCATTGCCACTACTCCATGACTAGATCTAGCATGTTCTTATTTTCACTTCATGTCATGATACTTAATGCTATACTCTGAGTTATCTTAATTACTGAGGTGTTATGATTTAGTTCGCATCTTGGTGGAGTATAAGAGAGGTTAATAACCAAAAGATCTCTATGTTAGGACGTGATGCCCATATATCTAAGTAACTTGTTATCAAACCCTGTGTTGCAATCTCATATGTTAACTGTGTGTGTTCCATTGTCTACCACTTTATAAAGAGAGAGTGCATTTGTGAAACCATGAACCCCAGTCCATTTTTAATCATAAGAAACACCTTTCCAACACCATATACCACTTTTCTATTTTCAGCCATCATTAAATCCGAAAATACAAAAATACTTTTCATCTTGCATACATCATTCAAAAACCCAAAAATATCATTTATCATTGCATCCACCATCATTGCATATTTATTTCTTGTTTGCATTGCATAACTATCCTGATATCATTCTTACACCTTGTGCTTGACAACCACAGGTGAGGTTGAGGACCAAAACATCTAACCTTGTTTTGTAGGTAACCAAAAGAAGGATAAGAAGATAAATCTACCACTTCAGATTCCCCGAGAGTTCGATATTAAACCCTCGAGTCACCCCTCGTGGGGAAAACTGTCTTCCACTTACTATACACTCTGCACTTGGAGTCTCAACCTAATCCCGTTTATTTGTGCAGGCATCAAGACTTGCTCTTCGGGATCATCAAGACGTTTTCTGGCGCCGTTGCCGGGGAATCGTAGCTGAGAGATTTATCCAAGGGTGTGCATCATCGCATTCATCTCACAACAAAGTCAACGTCACCAACTTGTGCTAACACCTAAGCTTGGGGAGGTTGCACCTACGTGAGCACCATCTTATCCATCTTTACTTACAAAGCAATTTATTTGTTTTGTTAGTGTCATTGCATATCATATCATATTTATTTCAGTTTTGCATAAAAAATTAAAAATACCAAAAAAAACTTGCTATCATGGTGCTTGGAAACAAACAAGGAGGGAGTTCTCTAGGGAATTCTGTTTCTAGTTTTAAACAATATCATGGAGAAACATTAAAAGATGCTTGGGTAAGAATTAATAGGATGCATTATGAAGATCCTACACCTTGTGAAGATGAAAAGCTAAATCTTTATTTCTATTATGGAATAGATCCTTGGTATCAAAATGCTTTAGATGGGGCTACAGGTGGAAGTTTTGTCTTGTCAACACCACCTTGTGCAGCCATGACACTTAGAAGGATTTTTGGTAGCTTTGTGGGTAGCAAGAAAAAGTTGGAAGACACCACAATAGCACTTGCTTCATCAAAGGATAAATTTGAAACTAAGTTAGAAAAGCTACCTAGTAAGGAAGATTTTGAACAACTAGTTTCTTATTCTGAAAACATTATTCCAAAGATAAACAATGAATTGGTTAATGTCATGCATAAGTTGAGAATTTGTGAGAAAGAATTTCTGGAAAAAGATGTTTACCTGAACAATATTGAGGAAAAATTGGTTCGAGTTAGTGATTCATTGAGAAAAGATTCATCTCTTAAACATGTGAAAGAGGTTCCTGCTAGGCAACAAGTTGGGTTAAAAAGGAAAAGAAAGTTGAGGAAGTTAAAATGCTTAATGAAGTCAAGGATCCTTTGCTTGACTTAGAAAATTGTAGCTTGCATGAATTAATATCTATCTTACAAAAATTTGCAAGTGATCCTTCCATCAACACTAACCAAGCAGGTTTTGGTTCTTATATTGCTAATCATGTCTTGAAAGAAAAGATTGCTAGGTACAACCAAGAGGCTATGATACCACCTAAGCTTGGGGATATGTGGATACCTAAGGTACTAGTAACTATTGGAAAAGAGACACACCATGCCATACTTGATCTAGGATCTAGTGTCTCTGTTTTATCTAAAGAACTATATGAAGTGCTTGAATTGAAAAATCTTGAAAAATGCTCTATTGAACTAGCACTTGCTGATGACTCTATTAAACATGCTTTGGGAAAAGTAAGTGATGTTATGGTAGAGTTACATATGACTTTTGTGCCTGTGGATTTTCTAATCATGGATATGGGGAATAAAACCTCTAGTCCTATTATTCTTGGAAGACCTTTTCTTCGTACCACAGGTGCTATCATTGATTCAAAGGAAGGGAATGTAAAGTTTCAGTTTCCACACAAGAAGTGCATGGAACACTTTCCAAGGAAGAGGGAACCACCAAAGTTCAAGCTCCCTCATGAGCTTCGTCCACATAAAACAACAAGTAAGAAGCCTAGCTATATGGCTATAAAGAAAGCGCTTTGCGGGAGGCAACCCGGTTATTTTTGTGTGTGATTTTTCTTTGTGTCCTCTTGCTGTAACAAGAGATTTTGTGTCTAGTTAGGTTCTGGAGTTTTTAATAAAGTGCCAAGTTTTACCCTTTTTGGTTTGAAAAGTTGCTTATAGCGTTCGGAGATTTTATTCCTGCACGAGTCAGTGCACGGTATGATTTTTAATTCTTATTCTGTAACTCCGAATGAGCTCATATTTGAACTGTAGTTGCAACTTTTCATCCTCTGTATGCATGAATTTTTCGGAATTTTTCGAGAAAGTTTGGTAGGGTAGAAAAATACGTTTTGCTGCTGCTGTTTTTCTGGACAGATTCTGTCCCATTTTGTTTGATGCATGCTTTGAGCTTTTAAGTTGAATCTTTTTGATCCAATTGAGTTTATGAGTAGGCATACAACATTATATACTTTCTGGACATTCATATGAATTTTTGTTCAAGGATTATATGCAGCAAGGAACCTATTTGTTTATCACTATTAATGCACCCCACAGAAAAGAGATGGGAGAAACGGTGTTTTGAAGTTTTTTCACAGGGATTGGAGGAGATGCACCAAGAGCTATCCAAGGATGGTGAAGACCATAAGCTTGGGGATGTGAAGACAACCCCTGGACCTACACACTCTCGGTTTGCACACGTCCAACTTCTGTTTTTCGATCGAAACACTTTATCGCATAAACTTGGAGCGTCGTTTTTGTTTTTGTTTGAGTCTTGAGAGACCACCACACTATCAATTATATATGAGAGAGCTACTGGAAATATGGGTTGAAATATGTTGGATGCTTTTATAAGATTGGGAAAAGGGATGTTTGACTTGATTTTTAATGATACATATAGTTGCATGATTCATGAGCTTGTTTATGAGTAATAGTTTGCAAATTCTTTTTGTAGAGCTATCACTTATTCATGTTTTGGTGCTGATTGTTATTTCTTGGTTTAACATGGATTAGTTAGTTCTATGGACACTCATGCATGCATCTAGATGGTCAACTTTCTCCCTTTTGCTAGCCCAAAAACTCCAACAAGCAAAAACTTGTTTCCAACACCTTCAACCAAAGTTATTCCAGTGAGTCCACCATATCTACCTATTGGCTTTATGCTATTCCGAGTATGTTTAACATGTTGTTTGTGTTATCTTACCTCTGAATGAAAATGTTTATGTTATTGATTGCAATGGAAAAAATTGGTTATATAGCTCTCACGAACTTGATGCACAATGTTCTTTTATTTGCATAATAAAACTTGACCCATTGTGATTAAGATTATGATGTTTGTGGCTTGATGAATGTTTTGGGTTGGAAGTTAGCCCATATGTGCTGTCACATGGCAAGCTTTCAACACGCTCTTCATCTCATTTAGTTGATATCATGTGCTTTTGTCTATGGATGCTTATCATGTTGAAATAAATGTGGAAATAGAGTGAGTTTAAATGAGTTTGTGTAAATGGTTAGAGAGACGCCTGGGCCGCTAATCTAAGCCATGCATCATTCATGGTGGAAATTTACTTACATACTATGGTGAACCTTCTGTGATACACCTTGCAATAAAAAACTATTCCAAATGGTAAATAAAAAGGGTGTTGAGATTGTTCATTTTGTTTGTTTGTCTTGTCATTTTGATATGGGCTTGTTCCATATCTTGGGACAAGAGGTACCCCAGTTGACGCTCTTGATGATACTATTATGCTTACAATGATATTTAATTGAACTTGCTTTGTTTCCCAAGTTGAGTAACACATGGTGTAAGTACTTGTATTCAAGGGGCATGAGACATTCAACCCATTCTTTATCAAGCACACTACTCATATTTGCTTTCACTTTAACCTTAATCATTCAAGATGCTATGATAGGGGCAATGAGAGCTTGACACCAATGAATACCTTATTGCAATCATTAACTTAAGTAGAAGAGTTTGGAAGTTGGATGAAACTTATGCATGCTTTACCTCTACTCACATATACATCTTTCCAAAGTGTACACCTATCATATTCAGATTTTCATCTACACTCTATGACCATTGTAGGATGTTCTACTTATCATTATGCATACATGTGTTCCATATTACTTGCTACTATGTTACACTTTGTGAACTATCAATGAACATCCTTGTCTTGAATACTTGATATCACTTCATAAACTATTTGCATATTGCTACTCCTTTGAAGAATGAATCATTTGACTATATGTAGCAATAGTAATCATCTTTGATATCCATTGTTAAGTATTAAATTGCAAAGTCCATGTTAGTTTTATCATCTTCATACTCGAGGACGAGCATGGATTAAGCTTGGGGATGTTGATGCATGTAAAATGCATACATGAACTTTGCACTTTAATTGCTTATATTCCAATCATATTTGCATCATATAAGGGTTATATCAATGTTTTATCATGATTTTGGGAATATCTTATATTTCCTATTTTTATGGAATTAACCCTGCACAGGCAGAAAACCCTAGTTTTGTATTTTAATGTTTCAGGGACCCAAACGTCAACGAAATCACCTGGAAATTTACGGGCGTCAATATTTGGAAGGAAGAAGGACTACGGAAAAAGGAAGCGAGCAAACGGAGGCCCGAGGGCCAAACGGTGGCCCACGCGGCCAGTACCGGCCGTGTGGGACCCACCCGTTTGGGCCTCGTGGCTCCGTTGCCGTCGATCTTTCTCCACCGACATCGTCTTGACCTAAAAACGCCTATAAAAAAGGTCCCCCGACGTTCTCTGGAAGGAGCGCCGCACAAACACAGAAACACCGAAACGGAGATCAGGAGCTGCAGATTGGAGGGGGAAAACTCCGGCGGGGCGCTGCCGGCGTGGTCTCCATCTTCTCCATCGACTTCTCCACCGTCTCCATGATGAAGAGGGAGTAGTCCACCTCTGGACTATGGGTTTGTGGAAGTAACTTATGTATCTCTCCTCTCTTGAGCTTCACTAATTAGCACCGTATGAGCTGCTGAACATGATTACGGTCACCGTTGTAATACCTTTGTGGTGGATCTTTATGAGTTAATATATGTTTGAGATTGCAATGTTTGTTTCAGTTATGAGTATAGATGCATATTATGTACCCCGTTCTTGTCTACTTGTTTTGATCAAGCATGTTTATGAGAGCGTGTGTGGGGGAACGTGTGCATTAGTTGGAGTAACGGGGGGTGGCTAGTGCAGTGAACGTGAGAGAAAGTTCTGCGATCCACTTTGGTATCTTTACCTTACTTTGTTACCTCACTAGGGATAAACTAAAATACCATGCTACCGGGGATGTGGGCGTGACCATTGCCACTACTCCATGACTAGATCTAGCATGTTCTTATTTTCACTTCATGTCATGATACTTAATGCTATACTCTGAGTTATCTTAATTACTGAGGTGTTATGATTTAGTTCGCATCTTGGTGGAGTATAAGAGAGGTTAATAACCAAAAGATCTCTATGTTAGGACGTGATGCCCATATATCTAAGTAACTTGTTATCAAACCCTGTGTTGCAATCTCATATGTTAACTGTGTGTGTTCCATTGTCTACCACTTTATAAAGAGAGAGTGCATTTGTGAAACCATGAACCCCAGTCCATTTTTAATCATAAGAAACACCTTTCCAACACCATATACCACTTTTCTATTTTCAGCCATCATTAAATCCGAAAATACAAAAATACTTTTCATCTTGCATACATCATTCAAAAACCCAAAAATATCATTTATCATTGCATCCACCATCATTGCATATTTATTTCTTGTTTGCATTGCATAACTATCCTGATATCATTCTTACACCTTGTGCTTGACAACCACAGGTGAGGTTGAGGACCAAAACATCTAACCTTGTTTTGTAGGTAACCAAAAGAAGGATAAGAAGATAAATCTACCACTTCAGATTCCCCGAGAGTTCGATATTAAACCCTCGAGTCACCCCTCGTGGGGAAAACTGTCTTCCACTTACTATACACTCTGCACTTGGAGTCTCAACCTAAATCCCGTTTATTTGTGCAGGCATCAAGACTTGCTCTTCGGGATCATCAGCCGGCGACTCAGAGAAGCTAGGGATTTGGGGTGCGCCAGCGCCGGTGCTCGATTTTGGGGAAATAGAGAGGAGCGTGTGTTTTCACAAATAACACCCTAAGAAACACAAATATCCCTCAGACCGCTGCTCGCGCCGCTTGTCTCCGCTGCCACACGCGTGTACTCGCCAGATACGTCGCACAGTGACAGTACAATCACGTCTTCACGTATTCAGTGACCGTAGTGTGCGTATTTGAAAGTTCAGTGACCGTGGCGTGCTTTCGTGACAAGTGCAGTGACCGTGAGTGAATTTTATATATGTGTATCATAAGTTTCAAGCAATTATGTGTTGCACGCACCATAAAACGAGGAGAAGGATTACAGTGTAAAGCACTAATGTAGACATGATTAGGATTAGCCTTAAATAAAACGCCACATGTATGCGGAATAGATTGTCTAACCATTGCTTGATGATGCTCTCGTCGACGTGAGTAGTCGTACAACGTCGGATGTCTCTGCTGCTCTCTCCAGCAGCATATAGCGATGGCCTTCGGATGCCCAACGACACCGCATAATAACTGACTATATGAAAGTGCCCGCCGGTCTCTTCGCAAAAAAGTCCCTGGATTTTCGAAGAATCACCATTCAAACCTTGCAGCACACAGCACCTCGGGGCGAAGGACCTGTTGCAAATACATGGAAGCCCAGGATCTTTTTGCAAAATAACCACCATATCCCCCTCCTCCTTCCTTCTCACGCGCGGCGCCGAGCTCCTCACCGTCGCCGACGCTCACCGCCGCTGATGCGCTCCTCTCTGGACAAATCGCGGGCCACGGCGAGCTCCGCCGCCTCTTCCTCTCCGTTCTCGCTGACTTTGGCGTGCTAGAACGTATCACGTTCGCCGGAATCGGCCTCGCCATCCTTGGTGTCCGCCGCCGCAAATTCGGTCGCCGCCGGCGATTGTGGCGACCAAATGGCTCGCTACGCCGCCAGTTCAGCTCCCGTCGACGACTTCGCGCGGATCTGCACGATCCCAGCCTCGCGGGCGTGCTGGGTCGAGCGCACCATGCTCGCCCAAGCTCGACTGAGCTCAGCGGTGCTGCCATGGCGTTGCTTACGTCATGATGACGTCACACGGGCCCCACTGTCACATTTTTTATATTTCCGTAATTGTTTTCCAAAAATAATAAAACCCTGACATGTGGGACCCACCTACCAGAAACTTCGCAATTACAAGAAAATACTAAAATTAGAATTCAAAAAAAATTAAACAATATATCAAAATCATCTAGATTTACCAAATTTTCAAACTCCCTGACATATGAGCCCATTTTGCTCACACAATATCTAGGGGAATTTTTTTACAAAAACAACAATTAAAAATCTATCTATCAGAGAAATATGACAAATAAAAAAATAAAAAATGTCTAGAAAAATACATGCCAACTACTTACAACAAAATACAGACACTTTCCCACAGAAATTTAAAAAATTGCTAAATCCCTGACATGTGAGCTCACTTTGCTTACATGATTTCCGGAAAACAAAAAATATTGCAAATCACTAATTTAGAATATATACATTAAAATAATATGCTAAAAAAATGAAATTGTCCATAACGATACACACTAACTATTTACAACAAAATACAAACATTTTTAAGCATTTCAACTTAGCAAATATTTAGAGAAAACCTAAATGCATTACCTCTAATTAAATGGAGTTAACTTTAAAAAAATGCTTATTCGATACATTTTCACTGATTATGGAAATTACTTAAATATGGAAACTACTAATTACAATAAAAAATACTAGAATTAGAATTCAAACTAATTCAAACAATATATCAAAATCTTCTAGATTTACCAAATTTTCAAACTCCCTGACATGTGGGCCTATTTTGCTTACACAACATCTAAAAAAATGTTGCAAAATCAATAATTACAAGCCTATCCATCAGGAAAAATATGATAAAAAATATCAAAATGTCCATAAAAAATACGTGCTAGCTACTTGCAACAAAATACAAACACTTTCCAACAAAAAAAAAATAAATTGCTAAATTCCTGACATGTGGGCCCAATTTGCTTACATAATTTCTAGGGAAAAAATATTGCACAACCAATAATTTACAATAGATACATCACAAAAATGTAACGAAAAAATAAAATTGTCCATAAAAATACATGCTAACTATTTACAAAAAGATATAAACATTTTTTAACATTTCAACTTAGCAAATATTTAGAAAAAAAACCTAAAAGCATTCCTTCCAATTAAATGGTGTTCGATTTTAAAAAAAAAAACTTACGCACTATATTTTAACTGATTATGGGAATTGATTAAATATGTCAATCTACAAACGTAAACCTATATATTTGAACATTTAAAATTGCTGAATTTTGAACCTACTTTGAACGACAAATTTCCAACAAATTTTAACATTTCAAACCGACACACAACACCAAAAAAACAAATTTGTGACTTCTCTTTGCAAGATATATTATACAGCTAAAACAGAAGAAACGAAACATCAACATAAAATTTATCATCAATAGCACGGCGTGCCAAAATTTCAAACTCCTGGCATGTGGGCCCATTTTGCTTACACAATATCTAAGAAAAAAATGCAAAATCAATAATAAAAAATCTATCCACCAGAAAAATATGACAAAAAATATCAAAATTTCCAGAAAAATACATGCTAACTACTTGCAACAAGATACAAATTTCCAGAAAAAATACATGCTAACTACTTACAACAAAATACAAACACTTTCAACCCTAATCATTTTCTAAACGGAAAAAAAATCAAACCTTAACAACTTTCCAATTTGATTCTTTCAAACATGATCATTTTGTAAACACTAAAACAATTTAAATTTGAATAACTTCCCCTTAATATATCAACATGAACATGAAAAATAAACGTTGCCTATTTGTGGCATATGATCAAATTACAGGTTTGATTATTTCAAACTAAAAATGACTTTCAAATCTGATTATTTAACAAACGGGGAAAATGCAAACATAAATATCTTTCCAATTTTTTTTTAAATTCGAATAACCTATAAGTGTAAACTTAATTTTACAAATCACAACAGAACAAATATCTAAACAACTTAAATAATACTTGACTACATGCATATTTAAAGAAATCACATATTCGTCTCCTCTACAGATGGATTGAATTTAATAAACATTAATACAATATTTCTTTTTTTCCTTTTCTTTTGGTTTGCAACAAAACAACATCAGAATAATGATCGCATGAAGCAAAATAATTTCAACACATTTTACCTTACAAAACAACTGTAATTTCCCTTTTTGAATTCTAGTTTGTTGTAGTAAAGTTGTAAAAAACATTGAAATTAAATCTTTCTATTTGTTTTTTTCTCTTTTTTTGTTTATTGCTTTTCTTTTGCTTCGCATTACAATAACATTGCAATAATGATAAAAAAACACATTTAAGTTCGCAAAACAATTATAAATTCCCTTTTCCAATTTCAGTTTACTTTAATAGATTTGCAAAAAACCTTTAAATTTATTTATGTTCAAAAACAGTAAAACTATTTTTTTGTTTACGCAGTAACTCAAAAAGTTCTAACATTTATGCAAAGATAAATGCATTAAACAAACAACTTCACCATTTCTATTCACAAAATATATTACGTAACCAAAACAAAAAAAACAAATTATATTTACAAAAATATCCACCTAAGACGCGACGTGACGGCGCGCCTAAATTCAACTAGTAGAGCGTGTATGGCGTGGAAGAGGGCTTTCAAATCCCAGAGCGCTAGCTTAGAATCAATGTGGAGCAATTTCGGAAACGAGGGGGCCATGTGAGATTGCCACCTCAAACGGGACCGACTGTTCCCTTTTATATTTATATAGTATACATCGCTAGGGACATGGGACCCACTACAAAACAAAGTTGTCTTTCGATCGTGACGCATGGCTCAGGTACGTTGGGTTTGACCCCTTAATTATTGTTCTATTACTATTAGGAGATGAGGAGACTTATATGTTATCTTTATTCTGTTCTATCTCCTAATCATTTGTTCCGTTTGAACATGTATGACATTAACTTCAACAACAAGCACCTAGGTTGATATACATGTGGTAAAGAACTCACATTATCACGGTCTCTTTGGCAACAAAGTATACCATAACGATGTCGAGAGCTCCTGTCACAATGCATGCATAGTTTTTTTTTGGAATTGTCAATATACTAAAAAGTATAACTAGATCCAAAAGCAAAGAGTTTTCCTACTTTTATCTTATGTTTTCATCTAGGAGTTTTTTTAGTTGATGGTTAGATTAATTAGGGAAATTAATTTAAATGGTTTTAAGGGTTTGAAGAGTCACAATGGACACACGTGTTGCCGATATGAATGATGAACCACAAGTATAGGGGATCGCAACAGTCTTCGAGGGAAGTAAAACCCAAATTTATTGATTCGACACAAGGGGAGTCAAAGAATATTTATAACCCTTAGCAGCTGAATTGTCAGTTCAGCCACACCTGAAAGTAAACTTGCTTGGAAGGGTTTATCAGTAGCAACAGTAATATAACAGCGGTAGTAAAGTAACAGCAGTAGTGACACGAAACCAACGATAATAGCAATTGTAATAAACAGTAGGATTAAAACAATGTAGGCATAGGGATGTATAAGCGGGCATTGCATGGATGAGATAATTCATGAAATAATTGTAACGCAGGGCAATATGCAGATAAACAATAATAAAGTATTCAGGTGCTAATATAAACATAGGCATGTATTCCATATTTAGCCGTACGTGCTTGCAATAAGAATCTTGCACGGCATCTTTTGTCCAACCACCTCATTTCAGCGGGACCAATCATGGGACCTAAATGATAATTAAGGTACTCCTTGTAATAGAGCACCGGAGCAAAACATTAACATTCCGTGAATACATGAAACCCTCAAGTCACAACCACCCCCACCGGTTATCCCAAATGTTGTCACTATGGGGCATCGGGTTCCGGACAATAACAGGTGCATACAACTTGTAGATATGATCTAGAACAATAATTATAATCATGAAAACATAACATGTTCAGATATGAAAACATGGCATTCGGGCCCTAAGTGTCAAGCATTAAGCATACCAAGTTGCAACAACGATAAATAGCACACATACGAATACTAGGCATCATGCCCTAATGATCTGACATCTTATTACATGAACAATATCATCCAATCCCTAACATCCCCTCAGCATACAGCGGGGAATTACTCACACATGGATGGGGAACACATGGATGGTCGATGGAGAGGCGGCGGTGATGGCGAAGGCGATGATCTCCCCTTCAATCCCCGTCCCGGCAGGGTGCCGGAACAGGAACTTCTGCTCCCCGAAATAGGTTTCGTGGAGGCGACGACGCTCTGGAACTCTTCTGGAAAATACGATCGGGATTCTGACGTTTTTAGGTCGAGGGAAATAAATAGGCCAAAGTGCGTCGCCGACCCAGCCACGGAGTGGCCAGGTGGGCCCCAGGCGTGGTCCAGCCTGGACCGCGGCCAGGTGGCGTCTGGGGGCTGTGGGTCCCCCTACAGCTCCCCTTCTGGTTCCGTGTTTTTTTTTGCCAAATAAGAATTTATGGATTTTTTCCAGATTTTTCTAAGAACTTTGATTTCTGCACAAAAATAAGACACCAAGGCAATTCTGCCGAAAACAGCGTTAGTCCGGATTAGTAATATTCAAACCATGCAAATTAGAGGAAAAACAACAACAAAAAAGTTTGGAAAAGTAGATACGTTTTGGACGTATCAATGAACTAGTGAAAAAGAAGAGGTTTGAGCTTGATTTTTTGCTTGTTCCGGTAGAAAATCACTTTATTTGGAACACGGTGGCCCCAGACGAAGTTAACACATTTTCATATGGGTGCCCACGTTCCATTCATATGCAAGACTCGACAAATTGATTTGGATCAGAATCAAAGATTGGTCGAAATAAACTTTCGTGCGTCAATCAAACTTGGTTTAGTGTATTGTTTGTTTGAAGACAAATATAATCGTACATTTTTTCTGAACCAGAAAATTTAAAACAACTGTGTGGTTAATCAGAAAAATGTAATTATGTCGTTGAAGTGTTACTTTTCGAGCAAATTTTACCATTGAATGAATACGAACAAAATCTCAAAGAAAAAGCACAAACAATAACATGTGCTGGCAAACACGCAATCTATTTAATTTTACCTAAGCATATTTTCTCCTGATGACACCAACCGACAATCTTTTCACTCCGCTTGTAGTTGGTAAACACAAAATTTATCTATGTCGTGTCATAAGTTTCAATTAAATCGGTGTCACACGCACCATAAAAACGACGAGAAGGATTAGAAGTGTAAACACTAATGTAAACATGGTTAGGATTAACCTTAATTAAATAGAATGCCACACTTATGCGGAATAGATTGTCTAACAATTACTTGATGAGTCCAACTCGTCGATGTGAGTAGCGATACACCGACGAATGTCTGCCGCTCTCTCCAGCAGCGAGTAGCGGTGGCCTTCGGGTCGCCAACGTCGCCAACGGCACTGCATAGAGCGTGCATGGCGAGGAAGACGGCCTTCGAGTCCCAGGACGCTAGTTTAGAATCGGTGTGAGGAATTTCGAAAACGAGAGCACCGTGTAGATTGTCACCTCAAACGGGGCCGACTGTTCCATTTTATATGTAGCGCCACCGACATGGGGGACCCACTGCAAAATAACGTTGGAGTGTGCCTCTAATCGTGGCGCAGGGTTCAGGTACGTGGGGGGTTTGCTCCCTTAATTCTTGTTCTATTAGGATTAGGAGATAAGGAGAATTATCTCTCGTTTTTTATTATGTTTTTATCTCCTAATCTTTTGTTTTGTTTGAACATGTATGATATTAAGTTCAACAACAAGTACTTAGGTTGATATACATGTGGACATGTGGTCACATTCTCATAGTCTCTTTGACGACAAAGTATGCCATCCGAGAGCTCCTACCACCATTCATGCAGAGGAGGGGTTTGAAGAGTCAGAGTGGACACACATGTCACTGATTTGAATTAGTAAAAAAGAAGGGGTTAATTTTGATTTTAACTTGTTCTAATGGAAAATCATATTATTTGGAAAACGGGAGCCCTAGAAGAAGTCAACATGTTTTTAGGGTGCCCATGCCATTCATACACAGCTTCGACAATTTGAGATTGAAATATCGAATCAAAGATCGGTCAAAAAAACTTTGCGTTAATCAAACTTGGTTTAATGTATTATTTGTTTTTAAAAAAAATCTCAAGTAAAAAACCACAAAGGATAACATGCTTATTAGTTTGCCTAGATTGTTCAATTTGTCAAAATCGTGCCATATTTCGAATTTCACATCAGGCTAACCCAACTCCACAAGTTCAAATTCGAACCGAGCAAGCGGTAAGGACACAAGGGCTTATTCGGTATTTCAGCAGGGGAGGGGACGCTCCGTTTCTTCTCCACGAAGCAGGCCCTCGTTCCAAAATCCAAACCAACTCTATCTCTCTCTACGCGCACACGTCCGAAACACCACGACCAATACAGCTCGAGCCCGACCGACGCACACACCAGACGCGGCTCCGTAGTCGGCGTCGTCTCACCTCCCTCCCTCCTTCTCCACCTCGATCTCGCCCACCGCCTCCGGCCGCGCGACCCGATCCGGCCAGATCTCGCGCCATGGAGAGCCTGATCTCGCTCGTCAACAAGCTGCAGCGGGCCTGCACGGCCCTCGGCGACCACGGCGAGGAGAGCGCCCTCCCCACCCTCTGGGACGCGCTGCCCTCCATCGCCGTCGTCGGAGGACAGGTGCGTGCCCTGCCCCCATTCGGATCTAGTGCCCGCAGCTGCGCGGGGGTGGATCTCGTGAGCTGCTGGTAGAGCAGCGCGATTTGGTCGCGGAGACGCGGTTTAGCTATGCTTGGATCTGCGATTACTTGTTTGAATCTGTCAGTTTCATTGTGCCTAGCTTGCCCACAGGACCAGTAATTCTGTAGTTGGTAGCTACTCCCTCCGTGTCAAATTATAAGGCGCCCTTTAATTACGCTGGTCAACGATGTATAACTTTGACCATGATTTGTACTTATAATATGCCATAAATTTAGTATACAAATATATGAAATGAAAGAATTTTGTAAGACGAATCCAACGGTACCATTTCTACATTCTCAATCCATATAATTTGTTATATGAGTGGTCAAAGTTGAGCGTCAAAGACCAGAACGAAAATAGCGCGCCTTATATTTTGACACGGAGGGAGTAGATTATACTACTTGGGATCAAGTAGATGTGTAGGGTGTGATGTTCGCGTAATGTGAATCACAGAGTTTCACGGGTAGTTTAGGCTTAATATGAGTACGAATGGGTACTGGTTCTGTATTCTGACATTTGAACTCCTCTGATCACATGACAGAGTTCGGGTAAATCCTCAGTGCTGGAGAGCGTTGTTGGAAAGGATTTCCTGCCCAGGGGCTCAGGTATGCTTGTTCAAGCAAACAGCTCGTAAGGTTTTGGTGCCATCAGTATGTTTTTTAATAGTTTGATCCATTTAACGTTTTGTTTGGTTTTGTTCTGCAGGCATCGTCACCCGTCGCCCCCTGGTTCTGCAGCTGCATAGAATTGATGGAAATAGAGAGTATGCCGAGTTCTTGCATCAACCCAGGAAAAGATACACAGATTTCGGTAATTCCTCTAATGATCTTTTTATTTTCAAGCTTTGTGATGCTGATCTTACGATTAAATACATGATTGAGGAGATGTCGTCGTGATTTGAACTATATATTGCCATACGTGGAATGCAATTGAGTTTCTGAGGCATATGAAAACATCCAATTTGATGTCACAACTTACTATCATCCATTTTGTTGCACTAACTTGTAGCTTGTTAGTTTCCGGAAACATAAGCTAAGAACTGCAACTGTTGGCGAAATTCTCTGTCAAGTGCTCTGTTTCGTTCATTTTATTTAGTTTATCTCGATGCTACTCAGCACATGATGACATTTGTGTGATTGTAGCCGAAGTGAGGAAGGAGATAGCTGACGAAACTGACAGAGAGACTGGTCGTTCAAAGGCAATATCATCTGTCCCCATCCACCTGAGCATATTTTCTCCTAATGGTAAGATATGCAGCTGAAAAAGCTGGTAAAATGTCTAAATCTGTACCGTTGCGGAGTATTTTTTTATGGTTTACTGCTTTGTCAATATAAAACAGTCATGTACCTCCATTCTTGACTTTGAAAAAAGTGTTGCTTGCTGATGGTTTTGTGATTTATCTTTAGTTTATCAGTTGAGTACGGACTTATCTCGGTCATTGTTAGGATAGCCGTACTGTACCTGTCCCTTGTTATGAATTTTCTTGTATTGTTTGTTCTCTTTGACGTGTCATAACACTTTTAATCATTGCAGTTGTGAACCTGACTCTTATTGATCTTCCTGGGCTTACTAAAATTGCCATTGGTAAGCGAATAGAACTTATGAGCCATCGTTCATTTATTGTTCCTGTCTAATATGTTCATTCATTAATTTGCAACTGGCTTTGTGCTTCTTAGATGGTCAATCGGACAGTATAGTTCAGGACATTGAAAACATGGTTCGAGCATTCATCGAAAAGGTATTTTGCTGTAGCCTGCTTAAATGCTGCACATTAACATTATTTGTCATCATTGCTAGAATTGTCATGTCATGCAGTGGATGATGTCACATAACTTAATACAATCAGCAACTGTTTGGTGTTTTTTCAGCCCAACTGTATCATTCTTGCTGTTTCTCCAGCCAATCAGGATCTTGCAACTTCTGATGCGATCAAGATTTCACGGGAAGTTGACCCAAAAGGTATGCCTTTGTTGCAGTCGATTCGATGAATGCCATGTTGGGTAACGTGGTTATTGTTGTGGAGACATAATACTGGACCAAAAGAAGACACACTATAACTACTGCTGATACCTAAACCTCGCAATCTATCTTTGTGGATATCAACCATATTATATTGCCAATCACTATTTGGTTTGATATATGTTGGAATTTTTTGTATAATGCAACGTGCGTTAACGATGCAAAGGCAAACTCACAGATAATAATTGCGTTTAATTTCATCTACTTCGCTCTTGGCAACTTCAATCATTTATGAGCTTGCACTTTACTTTTTGTTGCTTCAGGTGAAAGAACCTTTGGTGTGCTCACAAAAATTGATCTGATGGACAAGGGTACCGATGCTGTCGATGTAAGTTCAGACCAGTTAACAATAAAGTGCTAAATACGTGCAGTTTTTTAATAGTTATATGCCATTTTCCTTACTGTGATGTCGCGTAAGGTGTTTAGTATTCTACTGACCAACCAATCTTGTTACTACTATCTATGTTTGTTGACAATTATGTCTCACTTTTCCGCACCTTTCTATAAGTTTTCCTTCTTGAAAACTGTCTGGTCACCTTTTTCTGTATGACTATATATGAGCTAAAGCTATTAATCCCATGGATTTTGAAACTTCTTATGTCTGCCATAACCTTGACTTGATGCTTGTTCGAACAAACTCAGTTGTACCAACCCCAATAGTATACCAGTTGTAAACAGATAACATATGTTGTTGATCATTGATTTCCTAATCTGGTCGTCGACCATCCTAGATTTTTACGAACCAGATCTTCTTACCGAGTTTAGCTGTGCAGATACTGGAAGGAAGATCTTACCGGCTCCAATTTCCATGGATTGGTGTTGTCAATCGATCCCAGCAAGATATCAACAAGAGTGTGGACATGATTGCTGCTAGGCGTAGAGAGCGTGACTATTTTGCTAACACACCAGAATACAAGCATCTTGCTCATAGGATGGGATCAGAGCACTTAGCAAAGAGTCTCTCAAAGGTATGCCTTTTCTCTTTATTGGAGAATATATGTTATGCTGTTCTGCTCTTTGACTTCCTTTCGGTGTATATGCAGCATTTGGAATCTGTTATTAAATCGAGAATCCCAGGTCTCCAGTCTCTTATAACAAAGACTATCGCTGAGCTGGAAACTGAACTTAATCGTCTTGGAAAGCCCATTGCTAACGATGCTGGAGTAAGTCTGGAGTTTGCTTGTTCTCTAATTAGAACCACTCATTGGCTAGAAGTAAACATACTTCCAATAAATTCTTGTGCATTGTTATTGGCCTCTTTGTTCGGTTTTGTGCATATGGGACTGTGTTTTACAGTTTATGCTGCTTGGAGCAAAGTTATGAATCTCATCTCTCTTGATTTTCACCTCCCATCCTATTAGTCATATTTCTGTGACATGCCTTTTTAGAATCCTTTTTTATCTTCTTCCAGTTTTACAAGTTATGCTGTATGAACTGATGTTCTTTTCGTTGTAATGTGAAATTTAGTGCTCATTTCTTTTTTCCTAGCATGAAGCACTCTCATGCATTGCCTCTCAATAAATTTGCATACCCTGTGATAACTGCATATTTTGTGACATGCAGGGAAAGCTGTACACAATTATGGAAATATGCCGCATGTTTGATGGCATCTACAAAGAGCATCTGGATGGAGTGTATGTGTCAAACTGAAATTTCCTTTTGCTCAGTTTTTTAATGTCATGCTTGCTATATGTACCATGCCTTCTGTAATTTTGAATGCTAAGATTTTATTTTCTCTTATCTTCCAAGGCATTCAAATACTAGTAAAGTTCCTATTTATGGTGAATAATTTGGTGTTGTGGCTTGTACGTGTATATTGCAAGTTTGCAACACAAGTCAAAATTTTATTTTTGAAACAATAGGACTGCTATTTAGTCTCTTGGTTAGTATAGATTCCTTGTTTCTTGTATGTTTATACAGAAAGTACTTACTGTTCGGTTTTTCTTTAATAATCTTATGGTATCGCCTAGGTTGATCAGGCTTAGATGTACAACTGCCAGTCTTTTTCTTTCATATGAAAGGAACCATGCAATTAAGCTTGGAAAATACAAGACAAATACTGTACTCACTACCGTGTGTAGCTGTTCTAGCATGGTTATGTTACCAGCCAATTTATGTTGCTTCTACGCTCATTATCCTCACCGATGTTGAAATTACCAACATCTTTCTCACATGACCCTTGAACTGCTTTGCTGAATGAACAACTGACTAATTTGCTGCTAATGTGTGCAAATTCATGTTAAAATGTCAGGCATATTCTCATTCCTTTCCATTGTCTGCAACTTTGCTTGTGTACTTGTTATTCTGTGAGATTGCTGTACTATTTGCTTTTGTCAATCATGGTCACCAATCGAATGTTCTCTTACCCAGGCGCCCTGGTGGTGAGAAAATTTACCATGTCTTTGACAATCAATTTCCTGTGGCAATCAAACGGCTGCAGTTTGATAAGCAACTGTCAATGGAAAATGTGAGGAAGCTTATAACAGAAGCTGATGGATACCAGCCTCACTTGATAGCTCCAGAGCAAGGATATCGACGCCTCATAGAATCTTGTCTTGTTAGTATCAGAGGTCCAGCTGAGGCGGCTGTTGACACGGTATGCCGTCTATGCATTAATCTGCTCAACTAAAGCTTCCAGCAAGCCAGTTTTTTTAATTTTCAATCACTGTTTCCACTGAACTTTTAGCTTGTTACTTATTTAGCAGTACTTAATTGCTTCAGACAGTGACTTGTTTTTTGCCACATTGGCAGGTCCATGGAATCCTCAAGGAACTAGTACACAAGGCTATAAATGAAACACATGTAAGTCTTCCTACTCCTACCTAATAAGTTTTCTTACGCTATTTGCGTGATGCAGTTACAATGTCTTCTATAAACTTGAGCATATGTGCTCTCTGGTGATGATCAGTAATTATCTGGTTGTATTAGGATGAAATACATTGTTAAATCAGAATAATATGATAGGAGTAGCTTTTTATCTTATATGAGATGAGGATTTGAGCCGTTTTCTGGCTCATTCCTTCATAAATGAATATCGGTTCAACTGTTAGCGGGATATGGACTTGCATCAGAATTTCAGAATTTTTTTCGAACCTTTGAGAACGCAAGATTTTAGTAGGTAGAGAGAGAAGTGGATTTGACAAGGTTGTCTAATTAAATAATAATTAACAATGCTGTTTAAATGCTCACAAATGTTCAACTACATTTCTACAGGAGCTCAAGCAGTTTCCCTCTCTTCGTGTGGAAGTTGGCAATGCAGCTTTTGAGTCGTTGGAAAGAATGAGGGATGAAAGCAAGAAGAACACATTAAAGCTTGTTGATATGGAAACGAGCTATTTAACTGTGGATTTCTTCAGGAAGCTTCCGCAGGATGTTGAGAAGGGTGGAAATCCAAGCCACTCTATTTTTGACAGATATAATGATTCTTATCTAAGAAGAATTGGTAACGCATCTACCTTTCATTTACTCAACTGTACCCTACCATAACTGCTCAACAGCAATTATATTATTAGTTTATCAAGTGTTGCAAATTTATACAGATGTACGAAAGCTACCTAATCTTGTGGAAGTTTTTCATTTTAATTTATAGCTTGAACCAGCTATTTTCCAGTCTCACCTGATATGTTCTCTACTTAGAGCATTTTGTGTATTGCTTGATGGCTCATATTTTTATTTGTATTTACCATTCAACCTCAGGTACAACTGTTCTAGCATATGTTAACATGGTTAGTTCAACATTGAGGAACTCCATTCCGAAATCCATTGTCTACTGCCAAGTCCGTGAGGCGAAGCGCTCACTGCTCGACCACTTCTTTACTGAACTGGGAGCAAGAGAGGTGAGACGAAGTTCTTTTGAGTCTGGATTTCTAGCATACACATGTGACCTGATTGGTGATGTTAGTATGTTACCGTAGATTTGATCTAGGGTTCTATTACTTAGTACTCCCTCCGTTCACCAAATGTAGATATATGGAAGTCAATTAATTTGGAACAGAGGGAGTATTTTTTTAGAGAGTTATTTCCCTTTTTATCATCTGTAGACTGTAGCTGGTGGTAGGTATGCACTGCCACATTTTTTTTTTTGATAATTGCATTGCCACATTCTAAGAGGAAGATAATTTGTGTTAGATTTGATGTCAATTTTGAGTTCAGTTTCTTTCATGTTAATGCATGTTACACTTGTTTCTGTCTATGTACACCTTCCAATCTTACTTTCCAACTAACTTATCAATGATGGGTCTGAGATTCATGCGGTTATTCATGTTGATGCATGCTGTGTTTGTTTCTGTCTTAGCGTTCACTAGTATTTAGCCAGCCAATTAGTCCATTAGGCCGTCTAAGAGTCATGGGGTTATTCATATTTTCCATAGTTTCCTACAATGATTACCTTTTGAAATCCAATGGAATATCAGTACTTAACACTCATCTGTATGCAGATTCGGCAACTTTCGAAGCTCCTCGACGAGGACCCCGCGGTCATGGAACGGCGGTCAAACCTCGCCAAGAGGCTGGAGCTATACCGGAGCGCCCAAGCAGATATCGACGCGGTTGCATGGTCCAAATAGTTTTCGTCGACATATCTTCCTGTAATGCATTCACCTTTACTCCCTTGTTTGGTGACATCTCTCCCCTGTCTTGGGGGCATATATAGCTGATTCTTTCTTCCGTTTTTAGGTCCATTCTTAGATCGCAGCAGCTTTGAGGTGTGTCATGTGGGTTGTGATTTTGCTCCTTGTGCTTGAGGATCTAGGGGACACCTTTCTGCTGTACCTTTTATGTATCACGAACGAGTTGCATATTACCAGTATATTTTCCATAATGTCAGTCTGCTCGTATACCTGGCCCTCCTTACTGTCTACGCAAACACATGTGCCTTGAATTGTCAGTTTGGTCGAGTATAAATTAGGATATTGTGTTTTTGTATGTGTTACTGATCACGTGCTGGCTTGTTGAGAAAACACCACATTGGGAATGGCACTGCCGATATGCTTGTGCTGATGCCCGTGCCGTTTCTTCAACTCCTTCAGGTACTCTGCACCACTGAAGACCTTGATCTCTGTCTCTGCAAACTTCCCTCATGTATTTGAGGGAAGTGTCTTCATCAATGTGAAGATTCTCGTATCTTTCTCGTATATTTAACCAGCTGGAATATCCACATAGCCACTTGTATTATTTTGATACACACTAAACCCAATGAGGCTGGCTGCATTCCTCCAACGAGTGAAATATCTACAGTTGGCCTCAGCAAGTTTTGACAATGTGCACAAGTAGATTTTTTTTTGTGTGAATGGTGCATAAGTAGATCTATTTTCATTCGGTAACGCCTACGAAATAGATGAGTGGGATATGTGCAAATCTCGGCAAAATAATATTTCCTGAGTATTTCCTGGTTGAGAGCTTGCTTCCTGGAATGCATTTGGGATTCCGACCGCTTTCTCTTCTTCTTTTTCTCCAACTCCTTCAAATACAACATAAAAATAATATCCTCAATCTATCTTCAAACAAATCGCCATCAGAATTATATGAAGACGACAAGTTTTCGAAAAGGAACTCCAAGGTGATGAACTTATGTACATTGTCATGTTAAATGCACTAGCTAACTACTCCCTCCGTCCTAAAATATAAGGCGCGCTATTTTTGTGCTGCTCTTCGATGCTCAGATTTGACTATTAATATATAATAATTATGTGGATACATATTGTATAAATGATACCGTTGGATTCGTCTTGCAAAAATCTTTCATTTCATATATTTTTATACTAATTTATGGTCATATTATAAGCACAAATCATGGTCAAAATTGTATGCGTTGACCAGTGAAATTAAAGGGCGCTTGTATTTTTGGATGGAGGGAGTATATAAAAATCTGAACTGATGAAAAGGGTTAGGAAATTCATATATACACTTCAACACTCCCTCTCACATGTGACGTGGAAAGTCAACACGTGCAAACCGGAAGAGAGTGACGTCACGCGAGTCTTCAGAGGTACGCCTCAAGAGGCTTATAGATGGACAAAGAGGGGGCAAAAACAATTTTTGGATAACTTGCCAAAGCTAGGGACTCCAACTCGAGACACTGGGATTTGATACCATGTCATGTTTCATGCACTAGACAACTATCTTAAAAGGCCGAACTAAAGTAAAGTGTAAGTGCAATCCACATATACTGTAATAACCCTATCATGTGTGACTAAAAGAGGTCAACACATGCAACCAGAGAAGAGCGGCGCACAAATCTCCGAGGTATGGCTCAAGAGGCATATACATTCGACAAAGAGGGGGCACCAGCAATTTTTCAACATATTGCGAAAAAACATGACTCGAACTCGAGACCTTGACTGTGATATCATGTCATGTTTCATGCATTAGGCAACTATACAAAAGGTCCGAGCTGATAGAAAAGGCTAGACAATTCACGTATACACTTCAACATACATGATTTGCAATTCTAATGTCACAACAAATACGATTTGCACCCGACTGAAACCGAACACATTTATTTATTAATTACCTTATGTTTTTCCACAAACTACATGCAAGACTGGAGGGGGTACACGTCACCCGTCGAATAGGGCATGAAGAAGGTCGTCGACCGGATTTGGAGGGGGATAAGCAGAGTCGTTCCCAAAGACGTTAGGGCATCTCCAACGGCCCAACGCAAACCGGACACCAAATGTGTCAGTTTTGCTCCGTTTGGGGTGGTCCGCGGACACAATTGAGGCCCTGATCTGTTTTGGATCGTTTGGTGCGGTCTGTGGTCGGCACCGATGATATCTCCGGTGACGTGTCCCATGAACCGAGACGAGACGGTGCACTTGCGGGCGGTATGATGGTCGGCGATGCCGTCGAGAGAACGGGTGAGGAGGACCGTGGCGACTTCCCTTTTGCGGACGAGACCGAGCTCATTGCCGAGGCCACGACAGCGGGACGACAGTGGGATGATATTGTCACCCTGCTCGTTAACTTCAAACATAGGTGGAGGAACGTATCAACAACAGTTTTTTTTGTAACTTTTTGTATTGCTTTGTAATTTTTCTTATTACTCTCGCGCGTGTCACGACAATACGAGGGAGAGGTAGAGACAGTGGCAGTGAGTCGTAATATTTCTTATTGCTCTTCGTAATTTTTCATACTTATTACAATCAACGACATTGCCCCCCTTATATACACACACGGATTATGACCAAACCTAAACATACTCAGACCAGTACTAACTCGGATACTACCTTAACTATGACCAGCACAACTTCCCGGTTCGTACTCAACTTGAAGCATACATGAGCTAGCTAGTCCTATTCACGTACATAGACATGCAAGACTCCTACTAAGACACTAACACTTTCCAAAAATCTAAAACAAGTACTTGACTCCTGTTATGGTCGTCCCAAATCAGACTCAACTTGGCAGGTTTCCTCCCTAAAGCGAAGGAACTCTTCCGCGTTGGCACGGAAGCCTTCCTTTCCTATCGGAATCGGATTTTTCGACGGAAAAGGCAGCCGAGCCTGCTTTTCATTCAATTAGAAGAGTGTACAAGAGTACAAAGTAATGAAAAAACGGAAAGAAAAGAACTAAGCTAGGTCTACAGCAAGTCGCATGTAGACTGCAAAAACGACAAGTGCAGCTAGCTAATCAGGTTCCCTTGGTCTAAGGATCAAGTCAGCAGCGCTGGATTTCCCAGCATCTCTCCCGCATCTTGCTTCTTCAAGAATACCCAAAAGAATCCGGTCAAGAGGTTCAGCTTTGTTGTTAAATATCCTGGCATTTCGTTCTTTCCAAATAGACCACCAGGTTAAATGTACTACAGCAGTCCAATTTTTCTTCATTGTATTGGGGAGTCTTTGACGAGAATGAAGAAGCCAATCCTCTAAGCTGGTAATGTTGGCGGGAGGCACCAGGTAATTGGGGAGGGCAGCTTTGTGGATGATTTTCTGCCAGTCTTATGACAACAGGGCAAGAGGCAAGTAGGTGGAGTGCAGTTTCCGGCTCGCTGAGGCAGAAAACACAGGCTGCATTGTGAGGCCAGCCTTTCTTCTGTAGGCAATCAGCGGTGTGGCACTTGCCTCGGATCGCCAGCCAACTGAAGACGCGACACTTCAGAGGCGCCCCACTGGTCCAAACAGTGTCCCTGAAGCTGAAGCGGATGGAACCTTCAAACTGCATATCATATGCCGAAGTGGCTGTATACTTGCCATTAGCGGTCCAGAGCCACGAGACAGTGTCCGGTATATCATGCTGAAGCTGCACATCAGTTAAGATATCACAAATTTGCAGGAATTGTTGTAGAGCAGCAGTGGAGAGGTTCTGTTTGAAATGCCTCATCCATTTATTGTCTGTGATGGCTTGAGCAACTGTGAGGTTGCGTTTGGTGCAGAATTTGAACAGGTCAGGCGCAACAGCTCTGAGGCTGATGTGGTTAGCAGTCCAAGGATCATGCCAAAAGCTAATCCTTTGCCCATCTCCCAAATTGAATCTGACAGCAGCGTTGAACAGCTTTCTAGCGCGCTCATCTATGCCAACGGGCATCCCGGTCCAAGATTTGTTGGAGTCAGTCCAAGCAAGCCACAACCATCTCACTCGCAGCGCGGTTGCTTTTCGCTGTAAATCAGTGATACCAAGACCTCCAAAGTCCAGCGGCCTACAGATTGCATCCCATCTCACCAGGCAGCGCCCACCGGTGGCCAGCTCGTCATTGCACCAAAGGAAACCGCGACGCAGCTTATCGATTGCCTTAATCAGCCAAAGGGGGGGGGGGGGGGGTCAATTACTAAAAGCTGGTGAATGTTCATCGCTGAGAGCACATGCTTGACTAGGAGCAGCCTAGCATCAAGAGAAAAACCTCCTTTGTTCCATCCCTTGACCTTGCTAGCAAGTTTGTCCAGGTAGGGTTGCAAATCCCCTTTGCGAAGTCGCTGGTCAGAGAGAGGAAGACCGAGATATTTGCAAGGGAAATTCTGGACAGGGCACTCTAGGACTGCTGCAAGTGCTGTGGTGTCCAGGTGCGAGCAGTGGATGGGGATGATAGAAATTTTCTCAAAGTTAGTGAGCAAGCCAGATGCCTCCCCAAAGCATTGCATCAGTAGCTTAACAGATTGGAGCTCCTCATGATCAGGTTCAGCGAAAATGACAACATCATCAGCATACATGGATACACGATTTTTGGCTTGGAGAAGCATGTTGGTTTTCAGGGCACCCATGCGGTCAGCGATGGCGAACAGTTCAGCCAAGATGTCAGTGGCAATGTCAAACAATTGGGGTGATAGTGGGTCCCCTTGTCGCAGCCCACGCCTGTGGTAGATGATCTCCGAAAGTTCCCCATTGACGGTGATTTTGGTGGATGCAGTGAACAACAGACAAGCAATCCAATCCCTCCATTTCTGTCCAAAACCCTTTGCTTCCAGCACCTCAAGAAGAAATTCCCAAGAAAGAGAGTCAAATGCTTTCTGCAGGTCCAGCTTAACCAGCAGTGCCGGAATTTTTTTCTGCCTGAATAGCTTTGCTTGGGCACGGACAAACACAAAGTTGTCATGGATGGCACGGTCTTTGATGAATGCACTCTGGCAGGGGTTTACAAGTTCGTTCATTCTTGGACGCAGCCGCAATGCCAAAATCTTAGTGAACAACTTTGCAAAGAAGTGGATCAGGCTGATTGGTCTGAACTCGCTTGGTTTTGTAGCATCAGGGGATTTGGGCAGCAGAATCATAGTGGCCGAGTTCAGGAGGTGTAGGTTGCGGGAAGTGCAGCATTCGAGAGCACCAATGGCGCGCATGATATCGAACTTGATGATGTGCCAGCATTTCTTATAGAACAGGGCAGAGAAACCATCGCAGCCAGGGGCTTTGTCATTGGGTAGATCCATGATAGCAGCTCGGACCTCCTCATCCGTGATAGTGGTCTCAAGATCAGTCAAGTCAATAGGCTCAATTCCCAGGAGAGGAAGGTTGAGGGAGTGTTGTCGAGGCTGAGACTCACCAATAAGCTTCTGAAAAAAAAATCCCAGAAGGCATCTAATTTGCCCTGCTGGTCAGTGTGCACATTGCCCTCATATTCAACGCGGGGGATGAATTTCTTGCGCCTGCGAGCATTGGCTTTGGCGTGGAAGAATTTAGTGCTGGCGTCTCCCTCTCTCAGCCATTGAATGCGAGAGCGTTGGCGCCATTGCGTCCTCTGGATGGCCTCAATGCCCAGCCTGTTCATTTTCAGCATTGAACGGAACTGCCTCTCTTCATCTGTTAGCTGCCTGCTATCCATGGCCTGATCCAGCTTGAAAATGAGCTCACTAGTGATGGCGGCGCGCAGCTCCATGTCGGAGGTGAACTGGGCACTCCATTTAGACAGGGCTTGGGCAGTGGAAGTGAGCTTGACATGCAGATTAATGAAGGGGTCGACATGGTACGGGGTTGAGTTCCAAGCTGTAAGGACCACCTCCAGGAAATCCTCCCGAGATATCCAAGATTGCTCAAAACGGAATCTGCGCACATGCTTGAAACCAGCGTCTGAACTTAGCAGAATGGGGCAATGATCCGAGACCTCTGACGAAATGGCCTGAAGTATGCAGCCAGGGAAGGCAGCATCCCACTCTTGATTGTAAAGAACCTTGTCCAGCTTGACCATAGTGGCAGCTTGTTGCTCATTGCTCCAGGTGTACCGTCTCCCATGGAGATAGAGGTCTTTTAGCTGTAAGTCGTTGCTCCAGGAAATCGGATTCCGAGGCTTTCTCGGTAAGGAGCCCGTCAATATATAATTGTGTAGTGCTAGCGAGGAGCCTTAGCTTTTCGTTCCCCTGCGTTCTTTTCTCTGAAGGCTGTCTCACCAAATTGCCCCGATTGGCTGCAGGCACGATATGCGTATCAGCAGGAGGGAGGAGTTCGGTGCCACGCCATCCTGTGGCGCCACGGCGGCGAACATGCCTCCGCCGGCGCCGGCCCCGTCGCTAAGCAACAAGAGGAGAAAGACCAGCATTGTACCCGGTTGCGCGGCCGTGCTTCCCGACGACATGATACTTGAGGTGCTACTTCGGCTCCCCGTCAATTCCATTTTCCGCTTTCGCGCCGTCTGCCGCTCTTGGGCCGTGCTCCTCTCCTCCAAGGATTTCTGCATTCTTCACATGGCGACCGCTAAGAATAAGAGGCTGCAACCAGAACCAAAGCTGCTGTTGTTCTCGCCCATGGCAACGTCAGACTCCACTGGCGTGTACTCATGCTCGCCTTCAGCCCCCAAAATGATTTACTCTTCCAGTTTCCCCGGCCCGGCAATAGCTCCTTGGAAGTGGTGACGCCCTCACCGTGCTGTGGACTCACCCTCCTATTTGACGCCGCTGTGCGAGCTTACTATGTTTGCAATGTCGCCACACGGGCAGTCACACGTCTGCCACCGTACCGTGACCCAGGACATGTTTACAGTGCTGGACTGGGATTTGATGCCAAGTCAAGGGAGTACAAGGTGGTGAGGCTGATCAACGGGTATTCCTATGAGAAGGAGACACTCAGGTGTGAGGTGTACACACCGGGAGCTGATCGTTGGAGACCGGCGATCGGAGGAGTACCCTTCAAGTGGTACAAGTTTGCATATTCTGCAGTGGATCATGCAGTGATGAACAAGATACCTCCTGTGTTTGCCAACGGATTCCTGCACTGGTTGATCAATCCTTCTCTTCTCATCAAAGGCCAGGAGCTGCTATCATATACTTCTCTCTCGCAGATGAGACCTTCGGGTGCGTCCGTTCACCGCCATTCTGGGGACAGAAAGAGAACCTACGCCCTTGGCCCGAGTCAGAAGGAGAGCACCTGGTTGTGATGGATGACCAGGTGTGTATCGTCCGGAATCTTCGTGGCAGGATTCCTCATGGTAGCGCCTTGGAGATTTGGGGACTGTTGGATTATGGCTCTGGTGATTGGACACTGAATCACCGCATCGATTTGTTCGGGCACGTCGGAAGAGAATTAAGTGAGCCACAGGTTGTGAGGGTTATTGGTTCTGTTGGCAATTGTAGGTCGGCAAAAAAGATTGTGATTGCTACTAGCAAGCACTTGGTTCATGACAAGTTTCAGATAAAGGTTCACACCTACGACCCTAGGCGTCATGTTCTACAAGGTATTCAATCGATCACCGAGATACACACCTCTGTCACACGTTTCATCCCTGGTTCAAGATTCAGCTTATCTGAAGAGAGTATTACTCCAGTGCGTAAATCTGATGAAGAGCTCCAGTCCACAAATGGCCGTGTTTTCAGGAAGGAGACCATCCAACAAGTTGTTGATCAGATGAAACCCGAGGCGAAGCAATGGGCTAGTGCTAGCAAGGGTCGTTTCATTATTCTGGCTCACTGAAAGGTGTGCTGTGACTTAGTTAGAGTAGGAACTCTTAGTTGCTATCCTGTGGTAGTCAGTTCCTCTTTTGGTCGTGGTTGTGCTCCTGTTTCTTTTTTCCTCTGTTGGGTTGCAGCATTTGCATTTTTCCTGCTGCAGGTCGCTTACTCTATCCCCTTATGTCTTTTTTCTTCTTATAATATAGCACATGTTGCTCTCCTGCATGGTTCGGAACAAATGAAGAGCTTGCCCTGCCATCTACCATGGCTAAGAAAACTAAAGCAATTACTACACAAACTAAATCAGCCATACGGCCCACCATTCAGTCTAATTGAAAATTGAGTATAAATTTTAAGTATTGTGCGACTCCTCAGTTTGTACATATGGAAAAACGTGAAAGTTAGTTATGTCTTATGCAGGTGATCCATGGGAACTTGCAAGGGTGCGATGGAAAAGGTAGGCGTCCTTGGTGACCGGCAAATCTTCCTCAACGACGCTCCAACATTTTTTTTACCGCGGACGCTCCAACATTTTCACGAGGGTAGTATTCTAAACCTGGCTAGTGGGGTAGTATTTCACCTTCAGGACTTGGGCGCATAAGCTGTCCGGGATCGTCAACATAAACTCTATTATTGCCGGGCTAGAAGGGTTTGATTATACCTGGCCATGGGTCGGGCCGGGCCTTAACAAAGCCCGCGGTCAAAATCCCAGGCCCATCCTTCGGGCCTATATTTTAGGCCCAGGCCCTCCCATTGGCTGCAAAATCCCATCGGGTCTCGGGTTTTGGGCCGGGTTTCTTGCTTAAAATCCCAATATGTGAAGCCCAGACCTAGGCCCATCTGACCTTCGGGCTCAAATCTATGGCCTAGGCCCTGTATTTTCGGGCCGGGCCTGGGCGGGCTGGTCGGGCCGGGCCGGAGATGGCCAGATATAGGTTTGATTGAACATACGAAAATCAAGCCTAGTCCCCCTTGTGTCTCGTCACCGTCACTTTATCCCAACATCACTCTAAATAAGATGTTTATCTTCCCAATTCCCACAGCTGCAAACTGAAGATATAAATTTAAGCAGCCTGATAGTCATTGGTCATGTATTTTACTAAATGATCACCTTCTCTAGCTCAACGCAGTACGACAAGTTAACCGAACATACGGAGATGGCACTTGTCAAGGAGAATTGGTATGCGAACAGTACAGACAACAGAAAGTTCAGCTCAAATTTGAATAGGTAATAACACCGAAATCAGCCAAGTCCCCTCCATACCTAGATTTTGTTATAGGTAAATAAAATCAAGGGATACTTCAATACCTAAATATTGGAGAAGTTCCTGATTTAGATTTTTTTACATTTTTTCCGAACGATGCAGGAGCGCTGCATGTGTTAAAATAGATAGGAAAGAAGTGCCAATCAAATGGCAAAAGTCTTACAGAGATGGCATGAAGCCAAGCAAAGAGAAAAATAAAGGAACTATACAACGACCTCAGGCTACCAAAAACGACCAGAAAAAAAGGAGTAAAACTAGCAAAGCATCATCGGAAGGAATACCCCAGGCCAGCCCTATGCATCATGGCATTGATACCTGGCAATATATTACAGCCGTTCTACTTATTGTTCCATCTACCGATTTACAAGAACTTTATTTCTAAAAATGATTTCCAGGTGTCATAGTATCAGCAAAAGACATAACTTCACTTTTACCTTTTTCCTTATGAACTGAAAGTCAAACCGTACTTCTATCAGAGTAGAAGGCTCTTCTAATACACAGAAGAACATGTCGATCTCTTCATCTACATCTTCAGCTAACAATTGTTCTTACACAGATAGGACAATTGTTCTTAATTCTTCTAAAAATAAGGATTACACTTTAAGCAAAATGACTAACCAGTTATCAGTTAACCAGAGTGCAAACTGTACACAGCATAAGATCATGCTCCAGAACATATGTCCAGATTTACTTCGGAATAACACTATAACTACTCAATGACTGAATCACGGAACGAGCCAAATAAAATATTCAACAACACCATGTAGTCTATCAAAGTAAGTTAACATCAGACAGGATGACCAATTCAATACCGTGTACAATGTCCACATTACATCATTACATGCCCCGTTCAGGTCATTGGCTCCGTCCTCAACGTCAGGTACACCATCAGAGATCACTTCTTATCTATCGCAGAATTCTTTAGATCGAAGTCATGGAGATTGGGAGCCTATCATACACGCTCTTGTGACAACATCGCCGAGGAAGATTCGCCGGTCAACCACACCTTTCCCTTCGCCATTGCTAGAAGGTTCCCGCCGAAGATCACCAGCGGAAGACATATCTTTACTTTACTATTTTTTCCTTGAGAACAGACTATACGTTGAAAAATACTTTACGTATACTCAGTTTTCAATTGCACTGAAAGTGGGCAGTATGGCTGATTTAGTTTGGAGTAGTACCTTCTTTATAGTTACCTTTGCAAGGGTAGATGCCTTCATCGGTTTTACGCACCGGAGTAAGGCTCTCTTCACATAAGATGAATCTTGAACCAGGGATGAAGTGTAAAGCAGAGGTGTGTTTCTCGGTGACCGAATGAATGCGCTCTAGAACTTGACGCGTAGGGTCATAGGTGTAAACCTCTTTCTCATACTTTTCATGAACCCAGTGCTTGCTAGTAGCAATCACAATCTTCTTCCGGGACCTGCAATAATTGCCAACAGAACCAATAACCCTCACAACCTGTGGGTCTCTTGATTCTCTTCGGATGTGCCCGACCAAATCGATTCGATGATTCAGCGACCAATCACCAGAGCCATAATCCAGCAGTCCCCAAATCTCCAGGGCGCTTCCATGAGGGGTTCCGTTGCGAAGGTTCCGGACAATACACACCTGGTCATCCATCACAACCAGGTGCTCCCCTTCTGACTGGGACCATGGGCGCATCTTTACTGTTGGCCCCCAGAACGGCGGTGGACGGACGGTTCCGAAGGTCTCTTCCGCTACAGAAAACAATATGATAGCAACTCTTGGCCTTCTGACGATTAAAGTAGGAAGGATGAGCCAGTGCAGGAATCCATTGGCAAACACAGGTGGTATTTTGTTCACCAGTGCATGTTCAACTGCAGAAAGTGCAAGTTGGAACAACCCGAAGGGTAGTTCTCTAGCCGCTGGCCTCCAACAATCAGCTCCCGGTGTGTAAACATCACACATGATCACCCCCTTTTCATGTCTACACGAATTGATCAACCTCACCACCTTGTACTCCTTTGTCTGGTCATCAAATCCCAGTCCAGCAGTGTAATCACGTCTAGGATGACGGAGAAGTGGCAGCCGTGTAATTGCCCGTGTGGCGGCATTGCAAACATAGTAAGCTGGCGCAGCAGCATCAAACAGAAGGGTGAGTCCACAGCATGGTGAGGGCGTCAGCACTTCCACGGAGGTGTGGAGGGCAGAGCCAAAGGTGAGGAGTAAATCATCTCTGTGGCCTGGCGGCGAGCATGAGTACACTGCGCTGGAGTCCAAACTTGATGTGGGCGAGACAACCAGCAGCTTTGGTTCTGCCGGCAGCACCTTAGGGGTCACCATGTGGAGGCTGCAGAAATCCTTGGAGGAGAAGAGTGTAGCCCAAGAGCGGCACACGGCCCGGAAACGGAGAATGGATTCGACGGGGAGCCGGAGTAGAACCTCCAACATCATGTCGTGGGGAAGCAACAGCGTGCAAACAGATACATCGGGCTTCTTCCTCTTGTTGTTTAGGAACAAGTCCACCGTCATCTTCGCAGCTTCGCCACAGGGTGGCGCTGCACTCTTCCTCTTGCTGCTGCTACCCATCATGCCACCCCCGACGTCCGCTGCGTCCATGGACAATACTATATGACAGCAAGATGGTCTGTGGCGAAATCAACCTACGGGAATAGTTTGGGTGTTAGTACAGTGAACCTTCATATGTTTTGTTTTGTTTGGAAAGCTTTAGGCTGAACCTAACACCAATTTTTGTTCGAATAATAAATTGACGGGCTGCTATTAGTACTATGAACTGAGGGCAATATGCACCAAAACACACTGCAGGACTGTCCGCATCTTGGACAGTACCTATTTGTATCCGTTTAGATGATATATTGTATTTTATTTCTAAACGAACATGCAAAATCAACCAAATTTTACATTTTTACCTTAAAAAACGAGTGTTCATGATAGCAAAAAAAACTAGGGCAATGGACATCATATGCATCTTCATATGTAACAAGAGTAATTGACGGGGTCAGATCGACCTTGAGCAAGACAGCTCTGGCTGGTTTACATTACAACAAAGGGAAAGACGAGAGCAAGACGAGATCTGTGTCTGACAAAGTAAATTGAACAAGAGATCGGAGCAAGGTAAGTTAGGGTTTCCTTACCAAGCGAATCCGCTGGAGGGGGAGAGCAGGAGGACGCCTGCGGGCAGCAGTACCTTAGCTTGGAGGATTGGCGAAACTAGGGTTACGGCGGCCCGGCCACGGAAAGACTCGATTTTTCTCGCGAGGGCGCCTCCTTGTATCGAGGAGATGAGGATTAGGGATGCGTTCGGTTTGGGAACGGAGAGGAACGGGACGGGACGGTTCCGTGATTTTAGGCCATTCTCGTGTTCGGTTCGGCAAAGGAACGGAATCAACTAGTTCCTAGGAAGGGAATATTCCCATCAGATGCGGAACGCATCCATCAGGCCAAATCGGCCGGACGACGCGGAACGGCTCGCTAACGGAAAAAGTAATCTTGATTAATTATCGCTAATCTTAATTAATTATCGCTAATCTTGATTAATTATTTTCTAATCTTGATTAATTATTCCTAATCTTGATTAATTATTCCTAATCTTCATTAATTAGCTGCTTGTTCACTCAGATTAGGAAAAAATAATTATTATTACACGGGTCGGAACCGTTCCATTCCTCGAATTTTTCCGAACCAAACACGGGTCGGAACCGTTCCGTTCCTCGAATTTTTCCGAACCGAACACGGGTCGGAACCGTTCCATGCCCTCGGAATGGAATGGTTCCGTTCCGTCCCCCGCGGTTCAGAACCGAACACATCCTAGATTGCGAGAGGAAATCGGTTCGGACCCCCTTGAGGATTAGACTACCACTGTCCAACAGTAAAACAATTGAAAAAATGATTTTAAAAACTTGGGTAAAAAAATGAAAAATGCAGACAGATTCCTGAACTCATCTACATTTTTAGCATACCAGGCTCTTGTCATAACATTAACTCCCACTGCAATTATGCATAGAAAGATTAATTAAAACCTGATCATCACCATGAAAATGAGATCCAATTATTCATCAAAATTAACTTATTAACATGATATATGTAGGAGCTAAATTACAGTGATAGAAAACACTAGAATCAAGCCAGAAGTATGCTCCTCAGCTCCTGCGCACAAGTACTTAACATTGTTTCAAATGGAGTATAAGAAATCAACAGAAGTGCAGTACTCAATACAATTAACTATAAACACTGTTTTGAGAAGTAGCTCGATGACTACTGAACATGGCACGCCTCTTTCATCATAAATCAAAATAGTAGTTCAGACTACCTACTAAATATAGCAAGACAGCGTCAGAAATATGCTTAATATAAAAGGATAATGAAAAATTGTACACCGGAGAAGTCACACCATTACATCATGAAGAACTGGTGTTACAGTTTCCCAACGCACTAGCATGCTATTATAAATACTTTTAGGAAGAAGATGCCCAAGATAACCGGCCAATATGGGACTGAAGGGTTCACAGCAGTCTTGTTTTGGCCAGACGACGTAAGCTGTCCTCATATAACATGGGAACAAGAGGCATAATTTCACTGTCCATTCTATTCAGTTCCCCATTTGATTGATGGTCTTTAGAGCATGCGATATACTCATCAAGTGAATACAGATTCTGGATAGTTCGCTCGACTGGATCATACAAACCTAATTTCTTTCCGGTGTTCAGCAGGATCATTCCATCATCAGGATCAACAGCTAATGGCACCACAACATTTGTCCCAAGGGAATAGTCAGGCCATCCTTCTAAGTGAACTGTATATGCTCTACCCCACTGGCCATGCTTTAGCTTCCATATATCTAAAATGTTCCTAGTTGGATCTGCTAGAACAGCACACAATACTCCCTCCAACTCTACCACAAATGCATGCCAATGACATCTGCTATTCCACATTGCAATGGATGGAGGGCAAGAGACGACACCAAAAGCATTTGTAGCGATGTCGAAAGAGATAATAGCCCGCTCATAGCTCGTTCCCAACCTTGGCTCACTCATCCAGTACATCATCCCTTCAAGATAGGCAGGTGGCATATCATTCACAGGTAGAGGTGGGACCAAGTCTTTTATGGCATGACGTCCAGAGTTACACCACCGTAACAGGCATGTCCAGCTGTATCGACGAGATTCAAAATCCTTGAGGTAATAGTAGATTTCCACAAGAAAATGCTCACGCGTCAAAGGATTGAAGCCCAAGCCGACATTTTTGTTGCCGACTGTAAAAGCGTGCTGTTCCGCTTGAGTCTGCCCCTGGCTACCGAACACCTTGTGGAAACCTGTACATGGGTTGTAGAGATAGTCTTTTTCCTCCGTGCTTACCAGGTTCAGCCCATGGCAAGGCTTCGAGCAAACCACCTTTGTATCAAGCGGTGCAATATGCCTATGATATTCTCCAATACAACTATTCAAAGGAGCAAAACTGAAACATGACTGTCCTGCAGTGCCCTTGCCCACAAGCATGATCTTTGGTCTTTTGTCCATGTTCTTATGTTCACGGTATGACTGAATAAAGCTTTCGCTCTCAGTCAAACTGAACCACTGCTTACAGACAAGTTTGGTCCGTATGACTGATTTAGCTGGGAGGCGGATCAGGATCTCTTTGGTCGTCTTAGCCAACGTAGATGACAATGCTATCTCTTTATCTGTTTTGTGCACTGGGGTAAGGCTCTCTTCGAATATACCGATCCTTGAACTAGGGATATTTCTTACATGAGATGTGTGTCTCTCTGTGATCGAAAGAATAGCCTCTATAACAGTTTTGTGCACTGGGGTAAGGCTCTCTTCGAATATACCGATCCTTGAACTAGGGATATTTCTTACATGAGATGTGTGTCTGTCTGTGATCGAAAGAATAGCCTCTATAACTCCGGACCTAGGGTCATAGGAGTGAACCTTTTTCTGGAACTTGTCATCAACCATGTGTTTGCTAGTAGCGATGATAATCTTCTTCCCGGACCTGCAATTGCCGATAGAACCAATAACTCTCACAATCTCAGGCTCGAGTAAATCTCTCGCTACGTGCCCTGACAAATCAATTCGACGACTCAGAGACCAGTCACCAGAGCTATAATCAAGCAGCTTCCAAATCTCCATAGCGCTAGTACCATCAGGATTATTGTTGCGAAGGTCGCGAACCATACACAGCTGGTTATCCATCAGCACAAGGTGTTCTACTGATGCCCTTGTCCAGGGAGACTGGTGCACTTCTAATGCCCAGAAGGGCGGTGCTCGGGCACATTTGAACGTCTCCTCTCTGACAGAAAAGGATACGACAGCAGCTCTAGGCCGTCTGACCAAGTATGAAGGGTTGACGGACCAGTGCAGGAATCCGTTGGCATACACAGGTGGTACTGTTATAAACGATAGCAAATAAACGACGAAGAGCGGAACGATCAAACCAAAGGGGACACGAGATTTTAACGTGGAAAACCTCTCCAAACAAAGGAGAGGAAAAAACCACGGGCGCCAGCCAGCAATACTTCACTATATCGGGTGAGGTTACAAACGCCGTGGGTTTACAATGTGTGGCTTACCCCAAGCGGCGGCTTACAAGATGTATATATGGTGGCATAAAACGCTAAGTCAGCTGCAGTCTGACTCGGAAACGACGTGTACCGTACCAAGCCTCCGGCGACGGGCCTCCGCTTCGCTCCGAAGTTAGCCTCTCACTTTATATCTTCATATGAATTTGGAACACATCAAAATAACAGGTACCTTGTGGACAACAGCACTAGCGACAGCAGCAAGCAGAAACTTGCACATCCCAAAGGGTACTCCTCCGGTAGATGGCCTCCAGCAATCCCCAGAGCCGCCTCCAGCCGTGTAAACCTCACACTTGATCGTGTACTTCTCGTGGATAAAACCATTGATTAGCCTCACTACCTTGTACTTCCTTGTCCGGGCATCGAATCCAAGTCCGACAGAGGACCTGTTGTTCGTATTGACGAAAGGCGGCAGGCGCGTGACTTCCCGTGTGGCCGCATTGCAGATGTAGTAAGCCGGCGGAATAGCGTCGTAGAGAAGGGTGAGGCCATGGCACGGCGCCGGCGTAACTACCTCCACGAAGTTGCCGCGGGCATGGTCGAGGGTGAACAATAGCTCGTCTCTGGTGTCCGATGGCGAGCATGTGTGCACGGCCGTGGAGTCAAATCCTGGTGTAGGTGAGATACGCAGTAGCCTTGGTGTCGCCGTCGGTGCCGCCTTGCACATCGCCCTGTGGAGGCAGCGGAATTCGTCGGAGGAGAACATTGCGGACCAGGAGCGGCAGACGGCCCGGAAGCGGACGATGGATTTGACGGGAAGACGCAGCAGCACCTGTTCAACTATCTCGTCCGGGAGCGACGATACTGCGGAGCTGGATACAGCAACCGTCTTGATCCTCTTGTTGGTCACAACCATGCCGCAGGATGGCATTGGCACGGCGCTCTTCCTCTTGCTGCCAAGCATCATGCATGCCTCCCCCAGTCTGTCGATTGGGATTGATTTGGCGTCCGGGACGAAGAAGGTCAGGCAAATACTTTTTTTTAGGGACCACGCATAGACTTCTTTTGGCTGGAACCGAGCGCCGCTTTATTTTGGTGTACTGATGACTAAAACCTATCCATATTAGCATTAGAATTGGAATTGGAATTGGATTTCCAGGCCGGAAACAACTCCGATATCCACGTGCATAATAACCAATGAACTCCGATATCCACGTGCATAATAACTCCGATATCCGCTTTATTTTTTTGTCGGAAAAAATACTGATATAGTTATTTTATTGACCAGATTATTGTTTAACCAATCAAAGTTCTTATGATTTTGTAGACGGTTAGATATTTTCCAAGAAATATATAATGGTACATTTTTTACCGCTCTTACAAGTATGTTCTTATGTATCAGTGTTAAGAGCATAAAAGTTAAAATGCACACATTTTAGGATCTATTTTCAAACGTTGGTGGTGTCATTGTTTTTAGCTATTCTCTTTTTACACTCTCAGCGCCACTTTTCAATTCATAAACCCTAACACGGCTACTCACCTTCCGACCACATTCCATTGTTCATCTTCTTTTTATAAAGGTAATATATTACCCACAAAAAAAAGGTAATATATTAATATGAAAATAACACCAATTAAACCCGAGTTCTGCAACAACATGATATCACGAGTCAAGGCAAAAAAAAACTAGGATACACACAACAAAATTATTACGAAAGGAGAAAATAAAAAGTGCATCAGTCATCCTGGACGAGCAGCAACAAATGATCATCGCTTGACAAAAGATTAATTTCGAGAATGGTTCTCGAAAATCAACGATTTTAGAAAAATATTTAGAATTTTTTGGGATAAAATCAATTAGTTTAAGTTTTTATGGTCTCTACTTTTACGACCAAACTTTGACACACTTCTAGTTATAATTTGAATTACTTTTGATAGACTCCACTACAATTATTTTAATCAATGGATAGCTAAATTCTGGATTTTTTTAAAAAAATATTCAATGATTGTGCGTCCAATGTGATATACTTTGTGCAAAAATTGTAAAATTTCAATTTCCCAATCTTATTTGTGGTACGCTCTTCACAAAAAATCACATATTTGGCACCACAAAGGTTGAAAATTTAACTTTTACAACACTTTGGAATCTCACTTTGGCAGTCTTGTTTACGATGTTAAAACCCACATATATGTTAAAAAAACCATGTTATAATTAACTCAGCCATGCATATAACCATGACTATGGTCATTAGGTTTGAAAGTCGTGAATTTTTATTTAGATTATCAATTGAGACAATGATATGAAATGAATAAGCAGGCATAAGAAATCAAGCTTGGGGTCCGCAGGGGCACACCAAGAACATATTCAAGAATACTCAAGCATCTAAATTTGGGGATGCCCATGGCATCACTTTTTTATCAACAAATATCAGGTTGTCTCGTTTAGATCCATTTTATTTATTCACATGTTTCTGCTATTTCGGGAGCTTTTTTTTGTGCTTCTCCATTTGGTTTCGCTTACTTCTTATTTTGCTTTCTTTTACAAAATAAAAACAACAATAAAAAAATATTTTGCTTCATTTTCGTTCTTCTTGTGCTTTCTTTTTCGTTTTACTTTTGGAGTTTTTCCTTGATGTTTTTATTTTCTCTCTGGTATTTTTAAAAATATATATGTAATGTCAAGTTTTACCCATTTGGTTTTAGTTGGTTCTTATTTAAAAATTGGTTTTGCTGTTTTAGCACGTTGCTGTTCACCACACGATTTTTTCATATTTTATTGGCAGCTACAAAAATCAAGACTATTATCAAAAATTCTTGAGACATTTAAGTGCCCCAAAAATATTATGTTTTCCACCTGCTGTTTTCTGGACAGATTCGGCCTTTCGTTGCAAAAGTGGTCTCTTTACGCTTTCATTTGACTTTTCTTGAGGCTTTTATTTAATTTTGGAGTTGGTTCACTCTCAAGCAACCTTTCTGAAACTTAAAATCCAAATTCCTCATGGATTAACGGCAGCACCTTTAATTAATCTATTGCGGTAGTGTCTAACCGTCGAAAACAAATGAGAGAGTTTTTGTGGTGAAGTTTTTTCAGATGGAATGAAGGGACACAAAACAAAGGAATCCAAGAATGGTCAAAACCATAAGCTTTGGGATGCCCCTGCATCTCCTCTACATCAACAACCTCGCATTTTGCAAACTGACAAAAATTGTTTATGCGAGCACCATAAGAATTTGCATAAACTTTGAGCGTATGTATCTTAATTTTCTTGTCGTGTATTACATCTTTGTATTAATATCAAACACCATCACAATAATGAGATGATTGTTATATCTATCTTAAGATCTTGGTCAATTGAATCATTATATAAGAAAATGCGATACAAAGAAAACGGAAGTGATACAAGGTTAAAAGTATGATTATTTCTACACTTTGTGTAATGATTTATTATGAAGTAGATGGTAGTATGCAAGTTTCATATTAAGTATTAAGTTTCATATTAATCTGCTAGAGAAGTTCTAGCCACACAAAAACACACGCAACCACGGAGGGAGTGAGAATCTCGTGAAATTTGACCAATTTAACCCTTTTTTGAAGTTTAACACAAAAGAAACCCAAATATGAAAATTTTCACGATTTAACCTTTTTTCATTACGCCCGACCCCGAGGGGCCATGCTAGATAGCAGACCCCTAGTCAAAGGCAGGGCAGGGCTAGGGGTATTCCTAGGTCTTCATGTGAATACACATGATTTTTTTGTAAAACAGTGTCGATTTTGGCAAAACAATAATGATTTTGGCAAAAGAGTGATGATTTTGGCAAAATAAATTTGCAGAACGCGTCAGTCAGGGCTTTTCCGAAACTGTGTCGGAAACTATTTTGTCACATTTGTAAATAATAACTGTCAATTATAAAATGTGAAAAAATAATTTAATAAATCAGAAAAAAGAACTTCGTGTGACAAATAAATAATAAAAGGATTTACTTACATATTCGTCGTCGCCAACGTATAGTTGTCTGATATTGACAAAATTCACAAACGTCGCCGACACTAAAAATTCGAAGAAATATTTGACCGTGCAACAAATCGTCATGATTGGGCGGACAGCCCTACGAAACACGGTCGAGTTATATTTTGGCAATACATATTGAAATTAATCTCTACTGTCTATTTGAGCTAAAGTTTTTTTTTTGACACATCCAACTTCCACGTATATTCACCCGAGATCCACATACACAGTACATAGAAATAAAACAAAGGAAGCACAATACGAGGAGGAGGAGCCAGAGCAAGCTCCAAGATCACCAGCTTCACCGGCGACGAAGACGAAGAGCAGCAACCGCCGTCTTGCCACTGCCTGGGAGCAATTTGTCCCTTGAAAGACGCCGCCTAGCAAGCCCGCCGCGCCGCGGCGGAGCACTTGACGATGAACGACCATGGCGGACGCCCCTCTGGCCCAGCAACGCCGCAGAACCCCAGCCGCCTTCGGATCCGTCGCAGAAGAGAGCTGAAGAACTCGAGCACCTCCGGGATCCGGCCGCCCGATCCGCCGCCACTGCAGATCTGACGGGAACCACAGGATCTCGAGCACCACGCCGGGCCTCGAGCTCCAGCCAGCCGTGCGTGTCGACGTCGAGCCCCATGGCGCACCGCCGCCGGAGAAGAACACGCCGGCACCAAAACGCCCACCACCAGCACCACCTCCTCCAGGGCGCCGCCGGCAGGCACCCCGCCCTACCCTACCATATGTACAAGCCGGCACCGGGGATCCCCACCCTCCCGCCGCCGAAGCGGCCGGCGGAGGAGAGGAATCCCGCGGCGCGGCGGCGAGCACGCGGCGGGTCGACGGAGCTAGCTAATATTCATATTATTGGGCTAAAGGTTTGGGAGCTAGCTAATATTCATATTATTGGGCTATACGTGACCAAAAGAAGTACGTACGTACATGCAGCACTCTATAGCTACGTGCATGCATGGATTGGCCGTCCTCATTACACGATTAATAAATTATAAAGGAGTGATTAACAGCCCTTGGCCCGTGTGAACGCGTGCAGCATGAAGGCATGCAGTTTTTTTTTTTTTTTGAGGAAAGATGAAGGCATGCAGCTAGACCAAGTCCACGCCCGCAGACTGGGAATTAGAGGGAGCGTTTGCTGGGGCTGGGCTATCTTGCGCGCGCTCGACAGGAGCGGAATCGTCGATCGGTTTCCGACAACCTGATTTTGCTAATTAAGGTAAGGTCACGTACGTGCATGTTGCAGTATTAGGAAAGGAAACTATTCCTCGCGGGGACCATCCTATTCCCTTTCCGTGTGCTGGCTGACAGACTGGTTTTGCGCTCGCATTCTATTCCCTTTTCGCGTCGCGTGGGTTGCACTCGATCAGGCGCACGTGGACGGGTCGGACTTATTTTTTTTCTCTTCTATTCCCTTTACGCGCTCAAGTCTGCAAACATTTGAAATCTTTTCTATTCCCTTTTGACGCCAAAACGAAAAAAACAAACTATTAGTAAAGGCAAAACAAATTATTATCAATTCCCTTTTTGGGCCAGGGATATTTTAGGGTAGAAAACAACAGCATCATATACAACCATGCATCTCCTCGTCCCTCTCCTACCCTGAACCAAATCACATACATGCATGCATCAACACTGGTACTATAGCTCAAACACGCCGGGAAATGCTGTTGTGCCGGGAAGAAAATTGTAGCTTTATTCTGCGCGCATTAGCTGGACCTATTCCCTTTTCTAAAAAAATTGTTTTGAAATGCTGTTGTGCCGGGAAGAAAATTGTTTCCCATCCAAAATCAATTCCCTTTTTAGGGATAGTGATTTTTTGGGTAAAAAATAAATGGGTGGGAGAAACCACTTCCAACTAAAATCCGTCACTTCCAACTAGTATAAAAAAAGTTGAACAAAATTGCCAGCAGAAAATGAATTCCCTTTTGGCTGCTCTTCTTAATATCAACAAAATTACCGATGGCGAGAAAAGAAATGTTACCAGCCACATATATATAAAAAATGAGAATATTCAATTGTCCATGATGAAAAAGAACAAACATAACACTTATTTTAGCAACCAGCTCAACATCGCACTTATTTTTTAAAACAAAAATGTACAAAAACAATACGACTCGACCATGCACGCTTATGGTCTTTTTCCCATAGTACTACAAAAATGTTACTAGGCACGTTTGCACAAAGTTATCGACCATGCGAAACACATCATTTATTACCGATGATGTACCGTACAAGTTACCGAGGGTGTGGTCGTATGTGAATTAGGTTGTCGGGGTTCGGACACTTGGAGAAATTGTTACCAACCCAATAGGCTAAAAGTTATCAATCACATAGCTATCAAGTTAGCGAGGTGGGATGCTTAAAAAAAACATTATCACCAACACAGTAGGCTAAAAATTACCAATGGCAAACAAGTACTACAAAAAATCTTACCAGACACGTTTGCACAAAGTTATCGACCATGCGAAAAAGACATCATTTTATTACCGATGATGTACCATACATGTTACCGAGGGTGTGGTCGTACGTGAAGTAGGTTGTCGGGGTTCGGACACTTGGAGAAATTGTATCATACAAGTTACCGAGGGTGTGGTCGTATGTGAATTAGGTTGTCGGGGTTCGGACACTTGGAGAAATTGTTACCAACCCCCATAGGCTAAAAGTTACCAATCACATAGCTATCAAGTTAGCGGGGTGGGATGCTTAAAAAAAACATTATCACCAGCACAGTAGGCTAAAAATTACCAATGGAAAACAAGTACTACAAAAAATCTTGCCAGGCACGTTTGTACAAAGTTATCGACCATGCGAAAAACACATCATTTTATTACTGATGATGTACCATACATGTTACGAGGGTGTGGTCGTACGTGAAGTAGGTTGTCGGGGTTCGGACACTTGGAGAAATTGTTACCAACCCCATAGGCTAAAAGTTACCAATCACATACCTATCAAGTTAGCGGGGTGAGATGCTTAAAAAAACATTATCACCAGCACAGTAGGCTAAAAATTACCAATGGCAAACGAGTACTACAAAAAATGTTACCAGACACGTTTGCACAAAGTTATCGACCATGCGAAACACATCATTTATTACCGACGTTGTACCATACATGTTACCGAGGGTGTGGTCGTACGTGAAGTAGATTGTCGGGGTTCGAACACTTGGAGAAATTGTTACCAACCCCATAGGCTAAAAGTTACCAATCGCATACCTATCAAGTTAGCGGGGTGGGATGCTTAAAAAAAGCATTATCACCAGCACAATAGACTAAAAATTACCAATGGCAAACGAGTACTACAAAAATGTTACCAGGCACGTTTGCACAAAGTTATCGATCATGCGAAACACATCATTTATTACCGATGATGTACCATACAAGTTACCGAGGGTGTGGTCGTACATGAAGTAGGTTGTCGGGGTTCACACACTTGGAAAAATTGTTACTAACCCATAGGCTAAAAGTTACCAATCGCATACCTATCAAGTTAGCGGGGTGGGATGATTAAAAAAACATTATCACCAGCACACTAGACTAAAAATTACCAATGACAAACGAGTACTACAAAAATGTTACCAGACACGTTTGCACAAAGTTATCGACCATGCGAAACACATCATTTATTACCGATGATATACCATACAAGTTACCGAAGGTGTGGTCGTATGTGAAGTAGGTTGTCGGTGTTCGCACACTTGGAAAAATTGTTACCAACCCCATAGGCTAAAAGTTACCAATCGCATACCTATCAAGTTAGCGGGGTGGGATGCTTAAAAAACATTATCACCAACACACTAGACTAAAAATTACCAATGGCAAACAAGTAAATGTCTAGTAGTCTAGTAGTCTGAATTATGTTTTCTGTTATTTTTATACTACTAGAAAGTGGTAGTTCTTTTCTATTCAATTTTTTTGTACTAGTAGAAAGTGGATTTTTCATATTCCCCACCCATTTTTATTTACCCTAAAAAATCACTGTCCCAAAAAGGGAATTGAAAATAATATTTGGTATTTTTATAGGCAAAATTCGAATACTTTTGTTTTTAGCGCGCAAAGGGAATAGTGCCCACGCGCGGAAAAGTCACTGTACCAAATCGGGCCATACGCGTGCACGTAACATTTCCCTAATTAGCGTGTCGGAAACCGATCGATCATTTCGATCCTGTCGAGCGCGTGTAAGCTAGCCCTGCCCTTTGATGAAAAAAATGTACTAGTTGGAAGTGCTGCTATATTTTTGATTAAATTTTTTGTACTAGTTGGAAGTGGAAATTTTCAATCTCCCACCCATTTTTTACCCTAAAATATCACTAGCCCAAAAAGGGAATTGATCAAAAGGGAACTAAAAAAATACAGTTTTTTTTCAACTTCACGAGAAAAGGGAATAGTTTTTAACCAGCAAGTTTAAAATTTGGCGCGCAACAAAACGACCGAGAGCGTAGAAAAGGGAATAGATCAGCCAGCCACACGCGAGTTCAAAACTAACGTGTCAGCCAGCCTGGCAGAACGCACGCAGGAAAGAGAATAGCTTTGTGTCGCGACGTGCCAGCCAGGCTGATAGCAAGTGCGCAGAAAGGGAACAGATGGTCTCGCGTGCGTACGTAACCTTGCCTTAATTAGCAAAATTAACCGTACGTAACCTTGCCTTAATTAGCAATAGGAGGCGAGCCGCGTGCACGACCGGACGGGAAAAGCGAGCGAGCGCTCGCGCGACTCAAAGGATAGACAATCCGTGCTGCAACTCCCATCAGGCCCATCACGCGCACGTTGTCGACGACGCTCGCAGGCACTATGTATCGCTCAGTGCGACCACTAGTCTTGTCTCGCCCGCGAGGTCGTCCTGCTTGTGACAGCCCATTCGGGCTGTTTATTTCGTTTTTTCATTTCTTTCTTTTTGCTGTTTCCTTTCTTTTTCCTTTTCTCAATTCTTTATTTTTTTCTCATTTTTTTTGCTGTTTTCTTCTTTTTTGGTAGTAGCATTTTTATTTTCTATTTTTAATTGGTTTGATGTTTTTCTTTCCTTCTTGAATATTTTAAAATATTTGTTTTGGATTCATGATCGTTTTTTAAATAGAGAAGCTGAAAATGTTCAAATTTCAAAAAATAAGTTTTGAAAATGGGTTACATTTAAAAAAAGATCATTTCTGAAAAATGGTTGAGAATTTGAAAAATGTTCATATTTGGAAAATGCTCATTTTTTTAAATTGGTTCGGATTATGAAAAACGTATATATTTGGAAATTGTTTATTTTTGAAAATTGTTCAAATTTTTGTAGATTTCATATTTGAAAATGGTTCAGATTTAAAAAATGAACATTTTTAGAAAGTGAATTTTTTTTCCCTAGAACTGCAAAGTAAATTAAAAAACACGAAAAGACTAAAGAAATAAAACAATGCTATATAAAATAAACAAGATAGAAAAAACAAAAATGATAAATACAAAACTGCCCACATAAGGGTGGGCCCATGTGGCGGAGTCATGTTGACGATGGTGCAAGCGAGTCGTGTATCCACTCGCTACGAGCGAGATATAGAGCGACCCGAGACGCTCCCATAAGCAGCTACTTAATGAAATAAAGGCAAATGACAACATGGTGTGTGTGGGGTAAAAGCGTTATGGTAGTTAGGGGTGGACACAAAGCTCGGGGCTCGGTACGGGCTCGACAAGGCTCGGCTCGAAGGCCGGACAAGCCAATCCTAAGCCTTCAGACCAGGCTCGAAAGCTCGACAAGCCGGCTCGATGAAGCTCGCAATCCGTCTCAAAGGCTCGATGTAAGAAAAAACTATCGGCCATTACCTTTAAATAAAAATGTACAATTCATAATTGTAATCAACAATTGAGCATGAAAAGATCCCCACAATAGTCTAACATTCGTGGTTATGCTACTTAGAGGGCTATTAACGGACATCTTCGTTGTGGCGCTATAGCTTCGGGCCACCGGGAACAAGCGTAAATGAGAAGGGTGTCTTTTATTGGATGATCCACATGGACAAAGATGAGTTTATGATACATATTTCTATTGGGTATCTAATTACGAAACTAATCTAAGCTATTGAACAATTAATTAAGAAAGTATCGAAATACCTATCCATTAAGTGGCTTTGTAATCCTTGAATTGAGTACACTTAGGCTTCTATTCTAGTTTAGTATAATGATTGGGCGTAGTTGTAGTGAAAAACGGAGACAAAGGTCCGTTCTGATTAATTGTGTGTATCACTCATGCTGGCTGTGATGGTAAACACCAGTAGCAACTGTCAGAAACGTATATACGCGTTGTTGCTGAAGGACTAAATCTCGTATACGATCAGCTAGTACTAGCAGTTTCAGGACACTATTCGATCGTACAAGCAAAGCAAAATATGCAAAGTAGTAGAAAGTAGCGAGCGAGAGCAGCAGGTTGTCGGGAAACGAATCAAGAAGTGGAGGGGAGCGGAAAGAATCGTGAGAGAAGACATGCAAGCAAAGGAGTTCTCGGAGGCAAACCTGACTGGGCTTTGGCGTCCGGCTCGCGAGCCGACCGAGCTGAGCCATGAGCCTAACGAGCCGAGCCTAACGAGTCTGCTTGTTCTAGGTTGTGATCTTTGGCAAGCCGAGCCAGGCTCGGCGTTTTTCGAGCCTGACCGACGATCCCACCCTAATGGTAGTGTGCGCCCCAGTCCAAAACGTCGTGCAAAAATTCGTGGGCCCCACTGTGTCGGTGTGGCATGGTCAATGACGCCTTTGACTAGGGCATTGTGTTGTATATCACGGCGCACCGGGCCGGGCACCATGAAAAAGGGATAGATTGTGAATTTTTTCAAATTTAGGTTTATTTTTTGTGAAAAAATAGAAAAATGGTCGAATTTAATGCCAATTAATGTGGTCTATGTACAAAGCATGAAAAAAAATGGGCGCACGAGGCTGTTGGGGATGTTGCGGATAATGATGGTGGGAATTTGTCTGACAACGAATCCTTTTTTTTAACTGATATTGTGGTAGGAAAGTCTTTTCCTGGATGTAGTGTGTGTCACTGAAATTAGGACCTGCGTGTAGCGTCGGCGGAACATGACTGTGTAACTCTTTTACCGATGTTGCCTTTTTCCTGGGGGGTACTATTCCGGCGTTGCGTCTTCTAAGGAAGATATTGGGCGTGCTTGATACATGTTGTGACTCACACCTCTCAACGCCCATGCGGTCATGTAGGCATCGGTCAGTGCCTTGTATTACTCCAAAATGTACCCAAAGTAATTAATCATTTTACTTAAGGACATGGTACATATCTGATATGTCAGCGTCGAGAGAAAAAAAATCATGGTTCTAGGATGAACGCCATAGTCCATGACATTGACCCCCTTCCAATGTTCGTGAAGACGCCCAGACATGTGGCGCTCAAAGTTTAACACCGTAGAACGTTGAGCAAAAAATGACTCCATGCATGACTATAACCAAATGACTCCAACATCGTCTTCCAATGAGTCATTTTTTTCCTTGGATTTTGTTGTGGTGAGGGACCATGTTGGCGAACCTGTTTGCTCAAGCATGGAAGACGATGCAATCTTGTGAGAACCCGGATGGGGCTGAATTTATTGCTCGGGTCTTGGAAAACAAAATCAAAGGTGGATAAACATAGTACTAACATAAAATAAATAAATACTATTGTGAAATTCTATTATCCAACAAGGCCTATTAGCTCAGCTGGTTAGAGCGTCGTGCTACCTTCAGTGTGTTAGACTGACGTGATAACCAACTACACCACGAAACCTTTCTACACTATTTTACCGAAAAACCTATATAATCTATACCTATTCCTAATTGGCATAGGAGTTTGTGCATGAGGTTGCAGTTTTGAAATAGACAGTTGGTGTCAGTAAACTTTTGTTCTGAAAATATGAAATCGAGGTGATGCCATCTGTTCAAAGTGTGAGGATTCAGGGCAGTATTGCAGTTGCCTTTGAAGCAAAGGTTAATTACATTGCTGAACCATGATCAGATATATGCTGAGGATTTAATTTTAATTACCACGTGAAATCAGCTATAATTGCACACATTTTATATATCAACAAAAAATCTTCATAGACTGTGAGAAAGATCACAAATTTTATTTTCCAATACTAAACATGTGATGTACTGAAACAATTTTAGAAATTGGATTAACATTGATAGATTAAACTTCGCTTCTTACTGGTGCACGGTATCATTTTGACGCAGACTGAAAAGTGGAAAGAGTAGAGTAGGCCATAGTGTTCACTAGATGGAGAAAGCCGAAGAAAGACATCGGAGTTTTGACACGATCAAAATCCATCACTTCGGCTGATGTTTAAATTCAAGCATATTCATGTTGACACAACAATGGGCCGCCGACTATCACCAAAGGTGTTAGAAATCCGACTATGCAAAAAAAATCATGCTGTAGCAACGGACGAGCTCGCAAGACTCCTTTAAAATTGAATAAGTTTGATCGCACGAGCAGTTTGCTTCTGTGTCAACTTGATGTTCATTGGAGTAGAAAAAATAAATTGATTTACATGGGTCCATTGACTCAGGGGCAAAATTTATGTGCTGACGCTGACCAAAAGTTGATTTCTTACCCCCGTTGTAACGCACGGGCATGTTTACTAGTAATAAAACTTATAAAGAACAGAAGGCTTTTTGTTCGTTTCGCATGACAGGTGTCTAATCCTTTGGCACGGTCATGTGGGCCACGTTGATCTGAACGAACGTATCACCTTGGTACGTGCCGAATGGGACACCGACTTGACTTCGCTTGTTTTTTTCTATTGTTTTCCGTGTGGAAGCCGACTTGACTTCACTTTGGGCGTCAAGCTGCTTCTCACGCGGGCGCTAGGCCCAAGCGCAATGTGCACAAGCACCGCCCGTGCAGGGCCTCGTGGCCGTGTAGGTGTGCCACACATATGCATGGGCCCACCTACTCGATACATGCAGCCCATTGTTGCATTGCTCTGTGTCTGTGATGGTATGTCCCCTCCTCTCACGGTCTCACCCCACATGGTGCAAGGAAAAAAATCAACTCACACGCGCAAATCAACAATGGCAAAAATAGAAAAAATTCCTTCTATGGCACTTTCTTAAAATCACGCTCCTTATTTGACATTGGGTAAACAAAATTCCCTATATGATCTCCTTCAAATTTATTTCCTTTTGTGACACTATCGTCCATTCCGTCACACAGTTCCGTTAAAAAAAATCGGGCGGTAAAAATACCCCTCCATCTCTATACGACAAACCAACAATGGCAAAAATACGGCAGAGTCCGTTCCAAAAGTAAAAAAGGAACCAAAACCATCCAGCGATTCTTCACGTCCCAAGAGATTTCAGTCGCGACCTCTGCCTCCTCTACTTCCCAATCCCCATTCCCTTTCAATGTGAATGTCATCGTCAAGAACCTCTTCTCATATGGATCCGCTATGCTTCAGCCGCTGCCACTCATGCATCACCATGTATCTTTTGGCTTCTTTCTCGGGCTTAACTCAACCCGGCCAACAATCCCGCTGCTAAATGCTGCCCTATCCAAACAAGCATGAGTAAGAGACGGCCCCGTACAAAAGATGCAACATACATAACAACGAACCGGGGCACTTGAAACTGCATCCTATGAATGTTATATAGGTGCACATTTAGAATAGTCAGATGCTTAATGGGGGCATCTAGGTGCCAAACATGTTTTGATTTGGATGTGTGAGAAAGACGTGTTCTCATTGATCTTGTGCGTTAGATAATAGCAAAATCTAATTGTTTTGCTAAAAAATGATTTGTTGAACATTTGTTCTATCCGTAAAAGCACACGGATGTTGTGCTAGTATACTCAACAGAATGATCTCGGCGTGGATCTATTTTTCCTGTTAAACGCATGTCAAGACTATTCATGTCTCTGCTCTGATTGGCAAAAGAAGAGAGTTGGTGAATGATCATCTCTTTAAAGGCATTCCTCTATTTGGTCACGACCTTGTAGGGATGGTACGAGAATTAGGTTGGCCAGATTAAATACTTCGTCCCCGTGGTATGGTTCTCGAGCCGAGGCTATGCAGTGGGTTTTCCTACCAGAAAACTTTCATTTCTGGTGTTTACTTCCCTTTCTAGTTTCCTTTTTTGGCTTTGGTTGCGTGTAATCGAACCTTGTATTTCCGTTAAGCAATTAATGGAAAGGGGAGTATCCTAGTTGGAAAAAGGTTAAGTACTTCGCAAATAAGTTGGAGACGGTGAGTTTGTCTTGTTGTTGGGCGAGGCCACCACCTTTCATAATTGTGGTCATTAGAAATAATCAATGATTATTGCATATTCATAATTAAAGAAGTCATTTTTATGTAAGGGTGACCTTTATTTACCGTGTTGAGGTATAATTAAATAGTTATTTAACCATGGTCCATTCATTCTCAGTCGTCCAACCAAAGACAACATGCGTTCATCACATTTACTCCACTAAATAGTTAATCGCATTACATCTATCATCTCTCCATCTAAATGCATGCCAAGTGGATAAGGCTGACAATGGAAAACTAACCTTTTTTTTTGAACTGTCGCCATCCGGCATTTTATTCAACTGATGACAACCTGTCTGATTGAACAATGTCAATCAGAAAACCAGGGGTAGTTTAGGAAAACTAACCTAAGTGCCTACACTAGCGGGAAGAAGACGGTGAAATACTGCTCAGCCAATTATATTGTCCGATTAGTAGTACCAGATTTTGTATTGCACAACGAAGGTGTGGTGGCGCAGTTGGCTAGCGCGTAGGTCTCATAGCTAAAGCGAGTGATCCTGAGGTCGAGAGTTCGAGCCTCTCTCACCCCATATTTTTTCTTAAACGCTAGAATCCTAGATAGGTCGAGTCTGTCACTCTGTCTCGCCCATATTTTTTTCTTAGACGTAGAATTATTCCCAGCGATTAATTTGTTGCAAAATTTTCCTGCGTGTGCTGTGTATTTTCTCATCCTCCCTGCTGCTTACACAGGCTGATTACACGCCATACAGAATCATGGTATCGTCACTACCAGTCATCTGGTACATAGCTGTTTCGCGCAAGCGGTAGGTTCACGAGTTCCTTCCTTCCATGGAAGCTCCGTCCAAACTCTGGTAGGGCGGTGTCGAATTCTGCTTCAGTGGCCATTACGCTCGGAGTCCAACAGAGTGGCACTAGAAGCAAGTCCAACAGAGCTCAATACGAATATGAATGATCAATAGTCCAAACTTATGGCATCAATGTATCCAAGATCATCTTATCGGCAAAACAACAAGCTGCCAAGTAGAAACATCCTAAAACCTGATGATAAATATATGAGCACAGTGCTATTACGATCCGGTACAGCAGCAGCAAAGCTACAGACAGTCATGAGGAAACTACCATGGCTTCCTCAGAACACAATCATGCCAGGTAGATAAATCCTAAAACCCACAATCTGAGGGAACTAAAACGGATTTCAGCTAGGCACATACAGCACATCACAACAAAGCAGGTAACTTCAATTACTACAATCCACTTCAATGCAGAAAATTATCTGCAAATACAAGCGAAAGGTACACGCATATCTTGCTCTTCACCTATGCATTTAGGTCTCTCTGCACAGGTATGCTCGTTACCTGCGCCTCAGGTCTCTCTGCACAAGTAAAAGCGAAGGGGGATCTTGTTATGTCAAAGTTTTCCTGACAGATCGCACTATTAGCAGTTCATGGATTCAAGCACGGAATCTATTCTAGGAGTATATGTTATCAGAAGCAAGCAACATATCCTTGAAAATATGAAGTGCTGATCTTTTGTCTACTTGAACATAACCGAGGAAGTTGTTACGCAGCATACAGTCCCACTCAACTTGATGTTTTAACTAGATTTGCGGTAGGTGAACGTTTCGTGAGCAGCTAGCAGCAGCTATTTCCTAGAGGACAGTAGAAATCCTGCCTACAAAAGAGAGGGCTTACTCTTGGACCGCGGTCTGTGACTGGTGTTGATCTGCTGCTCCCTGTATTATCTGCCTGCTGAATCATCTGTGGGCTATCATGCTTGTAGAACGCCTGCAGAGTTCTCACCATAAAAGGGCGGACAATATTCACCTCCATTGCAGAGAGATTTTTGAGCTGTCAGAATGCAGAGAAGAGAGATTTTTTAGCTGTCAGAATGCAGAGGAAAAAAAAGAAGCATAAGGGAGCAAGCACGAGATCAAGCTCATTAAATTATACACAATGCGCAATAATACTGTAACAAACAGGTATGCCACAAGTAACGCAGTATGCCACGCTCAATCAGAATTCAGAACCACTTATATATTTTTAATGAACCGTTAGATGTTCAGATTTTGTAGAAGTGTAGTGTAAACTAAATACATAGGAAACATTCACCTGTAGATATGCTACAAGACGAATTCAAGAGAAAACAACAGAAATGTCAATGTAATGGATAAAAAATACGACACAATACTCATCTTCATAATAAGTTTTAACAGAACTTTAGGAGCCAGTAAAAATAGCTCATTCAGTGGCTGGAAGTGCAGGGATACCTTCACAGCATGAGTACGGCCAGATATTGTCTCTAATCCAGTCTCAACCTTATGGAACCTGACATCTCTGATATCCTCAATCAATGATCTCACCTGTATCAAAGCTACAAGTAAGAATCTTTTAAGAAATCAAAGCAAACTAGAAACTACAAATTTCCTTCAAAGTTCTTACAACTCACCAAGTATGCATCTGAGATGTCATCACGAGCACTGTACAAGAAAAACAATAGAGTTAGGCTATGCATGTTGTTTCTTTAACAGAATTTTATAGGTTCTTATTACGGAATAAAAGCAAAAGTCGCTAGGTATGCTTACTGCTCAAACAGAAGCTTAGATACTTCGATATAGTGGAAGGGTAATGGCTGAAATTCTCTAGGTGACTCTCTTTCTGCATCCAACACCTGTGTTAAGCGTTCTGGCAACAAAGGTAACAAACATTTAAGAGGCGAATATAGGCAGATAATTATATATCAGGTATAAGCAGTTTCAGTCTCCCAAGATGGTGCAATCAAACCACAGATGAGCACGCATGCAAAAAAAAAAAAACAGAAGACACCAGCTACGGTCTTTGCCTTGTACTGGTTGTACGCATCACTAAATAAGTTATGAGGAACAGAGCTCCTCCCATTCATGGTAGATCATGTATGCACCGCCATGCAGAATATACTATCCTATAAGCTACGACATAAGCGTGACAAGATCACAGGAGATGAAGCTACTTCAACAAGCGACACAGCAAGCACTCACCAACAGTCATCCACTCGGGTGCACGTATGGTGCACTTGCCACGCCTCTTGAGCGCCACGGCCAGCCACAGTGGCACCTTGCTTGCAATTTGAGGGAAGAAGGGCCCGAAATCCCCCTACACGGTGGAGGTGAGTACAATGTTAGCCAAGACTGACCAGATGACTACCACCCACTTGGCACTTTTGGATATTTCTTAGTTTGCTGCCAAAGTTTTTGTTGCATATAGATCATTTAATGTTCCCTTCACAAATTGTTGCCAGAAAATTCGGCCAAGACAGGGTGGAGTGATTCTTCGCCACATAAACAGCACGGAAAAAATCCGGCAGAAATGGAGGTGAGGTGAGCATAACTAACTAGTAGTGGAACCAAGCATTGGGCAACACGGGGTGGAATCACTGGCCAAATAATTGGCAAGCTAATTTTTGGCAGGGCACCCATGGGCAGAAATCAAACGTACCCTACACATGACTGAACTCTAAAACTGGCACAACTCTCCCAGAGTTCCCAGATTATACTAGCTAGAAAGCAACCAACGGTTGTCAAAACATCCATGTGGACTAATGGCTAGACAGCGAAGAACATGAATGTCGGTAGCAAACACTGAATCCACTAGAATTAGAAATGGAGGCGTGGTGAACATAACTAGCTAGTGGACTAGGAGAACACTAGTGGATCCTCTGATGTTTGATGCCAAATTTCGCAGGGTGGGGAAATCCCTCGCCGAATAACCGGCAAGCTAATGCTTGGCAGGGCAGCCGTCGGCAGAAACGAAACATACCCTAGACATGACTGAACTCTTAAATCCTCAGAATTCCCAGAATTATACTAGTAGAAAGCAACCAATAGTTGTCAAAGTATCGATGTGGACCAATAGCTAGACAGTGAACAGCATGAATGTGGGTAGCAAACGACTGAATCGCTTAGAAATAGAGATGTGGTGTTACTGGTGTTACATAACTAACTAGTGGACTACTACTAGGAGAAGAGTGATGAATCAAAAAAACTTAGTTCGTTGAGGGCAGGCAGGCACGCACGCAGATCATGTTGAGGGCCTCCATGCGGATGTTGGGCACGATCTCGACGATCTCGTCCTCCGCGACGAACTCCACCTGCACAAACCAAGCAACCGCCGTGATTATCCTTGAACGAAACAGATGGGGTCGGCAGCGAGGTGACAAGCCCTAGGTCGATACGGACGGGCGCGGGGTCCATTGGTTACCTCGGACGGCGAGAAGAGGGAGAGGTGCGGGTCGGACTGCCCCGCCATTTCGATTTGGGAGGGGGCGGAGGGGAGGGGATCTAAACGGTGTTGCTGGGTGCGCGCTCGAAGAAGAGCAGGAACGTGGTGCCTCGGCGAGGAAGGACGGGAATGGCGACGGCGGCGGGGCGCGTGAGGGCTGTGATTCGGGAGTGGCGGCGGGCGTGGCGGCGGCTGTAGCCTGTAGTCCGCGGCGGCGGCGGCGGCGACGGGAACTCGGGAGAATTCGGAAGGGGAGAATTGATTTTAACCCCCTAGTTCGTGCGCCTCGATCATATGCCCCCTTCTTGGCCTGCCTCACTTCTAAGCCCCCAGATTCGCCTAATCGTTGCTCATTGCCCCCTTTGGCCTGATTAACATATCTGTCAAAATATAAACAACAACTAGACACATGAATAACAGAACTGCCCTTCAATTTCTACAGAAACCAGAGAAACGCATCAAGAAATTGCTCAGAAACGGCAAGAACACAAACCCTCGAATCTCGCAACGGCCAATTCCTTAAGGCACGGGAGTGATATCCAGATTGAACGGGACCTTGGTGTTGTGCCGCTCCGCCGGTCGCTGCCGGTCGCCGCTAATCTCTGCTCCGGCCGGCCGAACCGGGGTGAGCACTCGCGGCCCAAAATCCACGAAAATGGAGGCTCTTACCTTGGGGCAGCAATGGAAGGCGGCAGACGGCTCGAAGATGCGGCGTGGCGGCCAGGGGCGAGGCGCGTCGGCTCCGGCGGCGAGGTCACCGACGGGACGAGCAGAAGAATCGAGCAACTTCTCTGCCGCCCAGCCGCCCAGGTCGTGCGACTTAAGAAATTTACAGGGGCATACTTGTCATTTCAGATTATAATTAGTCTATAATATTGGATTATTAGCTTAATCAGGAGATAACAAAGCCAAAGGGGGCAATGAGCAACGATTAGGCGAATCTGAGGGCTTAGAAGTGAGGCAGGCGAAGAAGGGGGCATATGATTCAAGGCGCACAAACTGAGGGGGTTAAAATCAATTCTCCCATTAGGAAGGGAGAAGAAAATGAAAAAAAGGTAGAGGAAATACAGAGAGTGGGCGTCAGAGAAGAGTTCGTCTCTATAGTGCACTGCAGGCTGCGAAGGACCTCCCATTCGCGCACTTTCAAATTCCAAAATATGTAGAAATATAACCACAGATTTTGCTGGATTTCAGACTGGCCACTGACATAGATTTGCTCGGTTTCGTCATAAATTCAGAGTTCAGATAGGGTTTTAGGCGGCCACTCAAAAGGAACACGAAACATGTCCGATTCGGTCCGTTTGGACGGTCACAAATGTTTGTCTCTTATCCGCCCTTCCTGACGAAGCCACCCAACGGGTCGACCCATTCGTTCTAGCCCTTGTACGCTTATTTTTTTAATCATTTTGCTATTTAGGCCATTCTATACGATCTTGATTGGAACAAATAAAATATTGCACACGATTCAACAAATAAATCACATAGTTTACAACCAAATAAATAAAAATCACATAGTTTACAACCAAATAAATTTATAATTGTAGCAACTAAATTAGAAAAAAATGAGAAGGTAGAACTATCAGTTTGTTAAGCGAGTCAACATATGTTTAACCAAATCATTTGAAGTTGAAAGTGAGTTGGCCGATCACGCATTTCATGATGAAATTCGAGTACATTTTAAAACGGTGTCCACTCCACCCTTGGCTCAATCAACTCACCCTGGTAGTCCCACCTTTGGTTATAGATATTTTCATCAATCTCATTCTCGACGATCATATTGTGAGTGATCACACAAACAGTTATCACCTCTCATATAGTGTCAACGTTCCATATTCTAGGAGGGTGTTGAACAATAGCCCACGAGCTTGGAGCACACCAAAATCTCACACCAGATTCTTCCTAACACTCTCTTATTTTTTGGCAAACTTAGACATCTTCAATCCTTAAGGATTTGAGATTCTTTTCACCTGTATAGACCAGAGAGGACCTGGGTGTATGTGTGGCCACTGATTTCAAAGTTCGCCTATAGGGAATTTCCTTCCGCAAGCCTCGAGAACACTTGAGAGCGCTGAAGCACGTTGATATCATTGTGAGAATCTGTCATGCCGAAAAAATAGTGCCAAATCCAGAAATTGTGTGATGCCACGGTTTTAAGTATGACTTTGCACTCTCCAACATGTCCGCTCTGCCAAGCAAATTGACAATTATTCCACTCCCAGTGCATATATTTATGCTTCCAACCATCTCAGGAATCCCTCCCGAAGCATTGATTGATATTGATCGGGCTGTATCGACGACATTTGGTTCTCTCAAATAATCAAGGCCAACCACTTGAACCATGGTTTTGCAGAATTTGTGCATTGCTTCAAGACACGTGGACTCACTTATGTGCATGTACTATCATCGGCAACTCCATATGCAAGCATCCAAACACTTGAAGTGCATTTCTGATAAGAGGAGAAGAAAATCTTACCAGTGACATCCGGCTTGCATTGGAAGTAATCATCGTAAGCCATCACTCCCCGTCAAATACAATTTAACACATGTCTTGCCATCTGGAAGTGTTTTTGGAAATGATTGTGAGCCAATAGTGGGTTAGTGCGATGGAAATAATCTTTGTGGAGTTGGACTTCCGTGTTACGATCTAACGCAGTCGCATGTCCCTTTACCGATCACATGAACATTGGTCGCTTCCTCTCAATGTCTTCATCACTTTCATCGTCGGACAATTCTTTAGACGACAATGAACATATGATATTATGGTAAAAAAATACTTGCCTGAACTATCCGCCATGATCTCAGGAATTGATGAATCCGTACCTCACAACCAGGCCGGCAAACTGCTGAAATCGATGTGGGACCATCGATCACGGTCATGGACGCGCATCGGCTGGTGAAGAAGGCATGTCCTGGTCGCTTGTGGTTAACAAAAAAGGCCTTATTGCTAATCAATTTCGTGCTGAGGATCCGAATTTGCATTAAAATGGAACTTTATCTGATAATGTTATACGGAGTATTTAACTTTTTTGGGATCTCTCCACTGATAATTGAAAAGTATGCAAGGTACTCTGTTATGATTGTCCGTCGTCAAGTCCCCGATGTTCACAAGCAAAGGGACCGTACAACCCTTGCAAGTGTTCTTACTATTCCAAAGACGTCGATATAGGCGGTTGAAGCTGAAAGAAATAGCATGAAATGATTTGACGCCTCAACATCCTTTCAATTATTTTTTAGTTAGTTGCAATTAGTAACCCTAATATTATTAAATATCAATCGCGGACAGTGACATACGTGCAAACTACATAAAAAATGTGGTTACTATACAGTCCTGCTAGCTCCCGGCATTTGCGCTAGCGTCGCAACGGGTCATCTAATTATAGTAGAGGACTAGAGGGTGCACATTGCGCTTTGGGGGTATGGCCGCCTCGAGTCACCTTAGCTTCCCTGTACTGGCCATGAGAGCTACGTAGTGAACCCAACGAGTCAACCAAAAATAATGTCAAACATGTACATGGAACAAAACCAATCTAATCGTGGCGAGTTTAGTTAATTTGCTAGTCCTACCATACAAGTTTTATACTTCCTCCCTCCATTCACTAATGTAAGGCATTCTACATAATATTTCAATATTGACTACATATATATCAAACTGAGTGAATCTATGTACAAAATAAGTCTAGATACATTTAAATCAAGAAAAAGCTATTATGCATTACATCAGTAAACGGAGGGAGTAGGATGTAAAACGGAAATTGACAATGGCTCTCGAGCTCAGATGCTCCTACCCGATTTTTTTTTAAATAAATAGTAAAAAACTTTAAAAAAATGTTGATGAATAGATAAAAGTGCTCTACATACTTGGCAAGTATCGTGATGAAAAGACATTCGTGGTGATTTGTGCAAAAAAAAGTAGTGACCAAAATGGGATTAAAAGATATATTTTTTAGAGCACTGATTTTGTTTTTCACACAGAGAACCACACATGCCACTTGGCATGTATGTAGAACACTTTTATATGTTCATCACAAAAAAATCATTTTTTGAAATATTTCATTATTTATTTCAAAAAAGGGAAGTAGTACTAAAATCTATGTTAACTAGAGTCCCATGTTTGACTCCGTGAATGTTTATTTCACAAATTCATATGACTTGTTTAAAACAGATAATACAAAGCACATTTGGGGTGATCATATCAATATTCAAATCGTATATGTATGCAAAACTATAGAATCAATTGCGTTCGTTATCTGTGGTGATTGAAGTTAGGGACTTCTTAATGAACCTACTTTAGCTCATGACAAATTGTCGATGTCTAGGTGTCGCCATTGATGGTGGTTTGTGTTCTGCTGCTGCTAGTCTGATCGCATAGGTGAGACTTTTTTTCCTTTTTGGTTTTGTGCATCCTTGATGTCTAGCCTAGCTCTCAACATTACGTTATCGCAAAGGCCGGTTGTAATTGGTATCTCTCGGTATTAATAAATTCTCTTTATAAAAATAAACTCATGGCACATTTGACCACAAGAAAATCAGTTAAGAATCATGTCAACCTTCAACCTATCCTCTAGAAATTTCTATAAAACTGCTTACACTAGAACCACCATTAAGATATTTTATATGAAAATCATAGATTTATAGATCTCTATATGTATAAAAATATTTTAATAAAGTTCTAAAAAATTAATATATCAAAATAAGGTCACAATGTATAGCAAAAATATTCGACAATGCAAGTGTATTTCTAACGATATATACTACAACCCTTTGGGAATAACAATACAACTAATATTGAGCACTTCATAATATCGTAAACTATGCCGATAAGTAACATAAAATTATACTCATTAAGACAACATCATGCTAAAAATATATTTTTATAAGTATAAAATTTCAATATAAATTATATTTACTTCAATTAGCCCGTGTAAAAATTTATGCTTCGAGCCTCCCTGTGAGCAAGCTCGATCGCCACGATGAACCGATGCCGGCTCCCACCGTCTGCCGTACGCCATGTGCGGTAATCAGAACCGCGGGAAATCAATCACAAGCGCATGTCCATCTTAATCAGCCCTTCGACTACAGCCACGACCAAGAGAACGGCCCTGAACCCCCGGAGAACAGCCAGCTGCCGCCGAAGATCTTTGTAGGCGCATCGCGGTATGGAAACACTATCATACACCTTTTCGGTCGGCCGGCTGTGGTGTTTGGAATGCCTGCTTACGCCAACGGGGACGCTTACGTCTTTGAGATGCACCCTCCCTGGGTGAGCAGATGGACATACGTTTATCCAGCGACAATTCCTAGGGCATCCTTCTTCCCCTATCCCCAATTCGAGGTGCAGATCTTGGTTTGAAGGTGTTGGTTTCTAGTATCCAGCCGTAGACGTTTCGTTTGAACAAAGCTTTCGCAAGATGTTAGTCGCTGGTTATTGCTATTGTTCCCGAGTTAAGAAAAAGTCTATGTAAAACTTCTGTGTTATTAATCATTTAGTTACTTTGTGTAAAACTTCTCTGTCCTAACCATGTTGCTTATCATTTGTGCCAAAATATTATTGTCATTGCATTCTACGATTCATCACTGTTCATGGATTTGCTTAATTTTCCGTTGGGAAGAGAAAAATAGAACGAACCAACATAAAAACCAATGTACTTCTCCAAAGTAAAGCAAAAGTTTACCTTGGCTCCGATCCATTTCTACAGAAGTAAACTTTTTCGCCCAAACTATCACGATGCTTGTTTTTGCAGTACCGGGAAAGTAGAGGGACGCAGGCATTATTTTATTATCTGAAATCCATCAACGGGTAGAGGAAATCGTAGGCGGACGCGATGCTCGTCCAGCAGCTGCATCACCTCGCATGGCCTCCAGCCCTCCAGACGGAACGCAAAGTATCATCAGTGTTTAAACACAAAGGAAAAACACGCAGCCACGGCCCACGGAGGTGGTGAGAATCTCAGTGCGGTCCACAGGGACGAGAACGAACACGAAGGCATTGCATGCATTGATGTGGGCCCAGACGGGTCAAGCGAGAGACGGAGACTCGAAGCGAAAAACACCGCTACTCATCCTATGTTCAATTTCAAAACATCCGAACACGTGTATACGTACGAGTTTTGTGGTGCATTTAATTTATTTGCTTTACTAACGGACAGAATACTCTACAAAATATAATGATGGGATGCCATAGCACATGAATTTGAACATTTGTTCGTACTTAAGCTCGTTGAAGGCATGTAGTGTATGATGTGACAAATGGTATCGCTTCAACGGGTGGCAAGTGGCGACCACAAATGTCTCCGGCCCTGACACCACATAATTACACAATTTTATCTTATTCTGTGCAGTTTTTTTGTTTTTTTGGCATGATTTTCTACATGCGCACATGTTATTGCAATGACATAATCACACTACATCTATAAATCTTTTCATCCTTTTTTGAGAACTCAGAAATGTATTTTGGCAACGGGCACGACTAGTGGCGACTTCTCGACGGGAGCTTTTTCCTCGAGGCCTCATGGTACGTCTTTCCTTGGTAATACTTGTTCACCAGTCTCTCCGAATACTCCCCGAATGTAAGTGCTCCGTTTGGTGGGATCAACTGGTAGGTGTTTAGAAAAAATTAGTTGATGGAAAAGAACCACAATGAAGTTTCAAGAAGAAAAAACACAATTGCAAGTTTCTATCATTGCCAGAACAAAAAGAAATGAAGCAAAATTTCTGCTTGGTAGATGGCAAACCTCTTGGTGATAAGGAATTTCACTTGGAAACTTAAGCGTCTCGTTCCTGCAAAAAAAAAAAGTTCATTTTGAGAACATATAAGTTATGTTTAAGAACCCATAATAACCAGCCATTTCTTCCATATTAATGCCCCACAAATCCTTTTGTGCTGGAATTAGCCTAGCGGGTCCCAAGTGAAAACATAAGTGCATTCACTACGAAGTTGGATTCTAGTGTTTGCGCAGCAGAGCTTACTGACTATAACTAACAACACGCAGGAACAAGCCCATATGGCATTTGACCGTGCACCTCCCTTACAATTTTGAGTACAAATTTTGCACGTACCAATCTGGTTGCATGAACATTGCGAAAGTAGAGCGCTCAACATTTGAAGCATTCTCACTGCTGGGTGCCTGAAAGTAACAACGGCAGTATTAGACATTACAACCATGGGAAGTTGGGAACACTTATTACCTTGTACACTACAAAGCTAGGTGCTATTGCACATTCAACTGGTAAGCTTATTGACAGAATACCTGCACACAGTGTGGAGTTGCACATAGACGACCTCTTGATAGTATTTCAGTAGTTTCCCCAATTTGGTAAGCTAATTCATCCTCCCCAAATGTAACCTGCGGTATCCAACGAAAAGCAGATAAGCTCAGAGCTGTGAGGATAATGTTAACATGGTTTCAGTGCAATGATTTAGACAAAGAGTGTCAACATAGTTTCTGTGCAACTATTTTCCAGCGAGTCTAATGCTAACATGGTTTCAGTGCAATTGTTTAACCAACAAGTTTCAACATAGTTTCTGTCCAATTATTTAACCAGCAAGGAGTATAGCCGATCCTGGTTTCAAGGGTGTCTATTTCCCAGTGCAGCAAACACCGGTATATCATTTTCTACAGATGTGCTTAAAGATGACTGTGCATAGTTTACATTACATAGCTTATTATCCGAGAAAGCTACTGAGATTCACGGGAACCTGCCTTAACAACTTGGTTATCACGAGTCCGGATGTACAGCCCAGCTGCACTATCAGGACAGGGGATCTCCTCTGAATCTCTCGTAAACAGGCCACATGTAAGTCCTGCAAGAAAGACCGAAACTATTAGCTTTGAGACAAAACCATAGCAAATGTGAGAGCTGCATACTTTAAAAAATAAGATGTGATTTACCTGTTAAAGACCCATGGTCAGTATGCCATCCACACCACGATGAAACAGAACCGCTTTGTTCTTTTTGTGTGCTGTCAGGCGTTGTCATATGAGGTAAGTTAATATCAATAGATATAACTAAAACACTGAAAAGCTTTGGTGGAATATTGCAAAAGTGAGAAACAATTTAAGCTTTGATTCAAGTGTAATATACTAATATGCCTTTGCATAAGTGATAGTATAGTTGGCTAACGCTATTATTCTTGGTAGGCTATTTAGAGGAAGTACAGAACCACCAAAGCAAAATAAACCTGTCTAAATACTCTTAAACTTACTATCTAGAGCGAATTAATTCTTCACGCAGCTGGATTACCTGAATTGTCTAGGAAAATAGTAGAGCAGACGTCCCTTGTGACACCTTGAACGAGAAATTGTCTGCTCAAGACTTTCACCATCATATGTTCCCACTCCGTGCTGCATTACTGAAAAACAGAACAGATGTCGACTCATTTGACTAATTGGCAAACCAAACTTCAAAACAAAAGCACAAATAGAAAATCCAGAACTGATATGGAGGTATCGTTTCCACAGACACTTGAGTACACCGTATCCGCGACTGTATTTCTTGTACCAATATGTTCCTTTTGTATATTTGGTACAATGTGGCGTGATAAGAATTCATTGGATTATTGCTTCCATGTTGAAATAGTGGAGCAGTCACAGTTCAGCCAATAAACTAGAGGAGATCTTACAAAGACAAATGGATGTTGTTTGTCCATGAACAGCTTAAGAAAGTTCCAAGTATCTCTGCAGTTATGTAGATACATTCTTGCACTGAGTTTCATTACTGATCATTCCATAACAGAGTTTGCAACTGCTATTTAAAATCATAATGCCTTATAAAAAGTTACGTATTCAGCTGTCATTTCCATTGGAATTGTACCGTCGAATTTTCCAACAGTATATCTTCTTTCATAGCTTATTTTGGAACCAATATGCCTTGCACGAATTAAATTTACTGTGCGGTAACATTTATGTTTCTCCAAAGAACCATACTTAGTTATAGTAATGTTTATACAGAACATACCGTAGAAATCACAATGATGAGCCAACATCAGGCCAACTTCCAACATTAGCTTCCCAAGAGCTTTAAATGCTACAAATGAAAGAATATGAGGAGAACTCTTAATGCACCGTGAATAAATAGTCTATACTACTGTAGGAAGCTGTTGGATGCCAGGGCAGTCAGTGAAGTCATACCAATTTCAAGCTCAGGCAGATGATCAGCTGGCCATATATTTGGTCGGCAGTACGATGGGTACCTGCAGATCAAAGCACCGTTAGATATCATGGAAGAAAAAACTTAAGTCATGTAATATCGCAGCTCAAGAGGCATTTGACAATATTACATATAAAAATAATACAGAATTTCTTTTTTCTCCTCCATTAGGATTCCTCAGAATAAGTAGCAAACACATCACACGATATTAAGTGAACACAAACAATAATGAGCAGTCAGATAGTTAATATGGACTGAAATTTCACCAAATATATTGGAGTTGAGGCATCTCATAGAACAAAATATCATCAGTAAAACCGAGGTGATATTTTTATGTTTGGAATACTATACCTACTTAGAAGGGCGTCATCAGTAGTTGGGACATCCAGAATCGGGTTGGCATAGTATGACCCTTTGAATGTGTCTGCACGGATGATCAGAATTTACCTTATAGAGCGAAATCATGCCAAGGTGTACAAGTTCTTTAAAAGCAGCAAACCAATCGACTTGCTTAAAATACAATAGCTAAGTTCTTTAACATAAAACAAAGAGTGCAAAACGCAACTGGACATAAAACAAAGAGGTGCACCACACCATGAACTTGGAAACGAAATTCAATAGTTCCAAAGTTCAGTATCTCTTTCAAATACTCCTTCAGCAAGTTGTAGGAGGCATGACTAGTAAAACAGGGGAATGTTTACCAAGTTTCCCAGATTCAAGTTTCTCCTTCCCATGGCTCCAGCCAAAGTTATACCTGTGCAGCAATGAGAAATGTATATAAATCGCTTAGGGTAGGCTCAAGCATCGATATTCAGACTGTGCTCAGCGAGAACTATCAAATCGGACACGAACTACTGAAGTCCATGTTGTATATAAACCAAAACTAAGATATCTGAAGAGCAGCAGTCAGCCATGACCGAATCCCTGATGAAAAAGACCATATAACCGGCTACTACCTGCTATCCGGGTCTTCAAGTTGTTCCTTCACATCTTCAGGAAGGTTCGCAACTCTGACGAACAGCAAGCGAGAGAAGAGGAGGTTAGTGAATAATGTGTGTGCAGGTTTGGCACTGAATCCTGCAGTGAAACGAGAGGCGAGAGAGACGCATACCTCGGTGCCAAGCGCAGGAGCGTTCTCCTTAGAGCTGGAAAATCAGGCACCTGAATGCACACACAAAAGCAAACGCATGCTTAAAATTCAGTTCGGTTCGGAAAAAGTTCAGTCGACGAAGGAACTCAATGTGCCAGAACGGCCCGGACGCAATTACAGGGATCGGCCGTCGTCAGAAACACTCACGTCGGAAATGGAGATGATGCCGAGGCCGTTGGGGCCGAGCCCCTCCTCGATCTTGGCGCTCAGGTCCTTGCCCCGCTCCTGCACCCGCCGCCCCGAATCGGCATCAGAGAAGAGCGAAACCACCGCGCGAACAGAAAAAAAAACTAGGCGCGCCGGCGCTCACCTTGAGGTCGGCGAAGGGGATGGCGACGGTGCGGACGGACTGCGGCGGCATGGCGACGGCGCGGCACCGGACCAGGCTGGGCGCGAGTGCTCGGCGTCGGGCGGGTGGAGCTGGAGGAGTCCAAGTGGATCGCGTCCCCACGGCACTGCCCGCGGTCTCCATCTAATCAATCTATCTCCCTCGCGCGCTACGCGGTCGCTGTCTCCGCGAATGGCGACGACGGGCTCGTGGCCGCGGTGGTTCGGCCGTTGGAGCTCGCGGAGGAGGTTTGGACTTGGGAGTAGATTAAAATTCCGCGGTGGCACACTGCCCAGAGGCCCCAGACCCGGCACCTCACGGAGTCAGCGTTTGTGCCGTGTGGTTCGCTTCCGCCGCCTTCATTATCTGCCGTTTCCTTCCTAGCAACTGATTCGATTTGACCCGAGACATCTGCAACTCTAGGGGATTGCTAGTTTTCGCACGTGCCTAAGTCTTGCACGGATCTTTTTCCAAAATTCCTTCGCCGGAGCACTCCGCAGCCACCGCCGGTCGAACCGCCGCATGTCCCGCCCGCAGCTGAACACCTCGCCGTCCCGTCCTGCCCTGATCTCCTCCTCCGCCGGTTCGCCATCGCCTCAGACATCCCTTTAACCCCACCCTCTTCTCCGGCGCCGGCGAGCCCCACCCCCCAAGTTAAGCCACCGTCGGTCGAACCGTCGCCTGTCCCGCCCGCAGCTGAACGCCTCGCCGTCCCGTCCTGCCCTGATCTCCTCCTCCGCCGGTTCGCCACCGCCTCGGACATCCCTCTAACTCCACCCTCTTCTCCGGCGCCGGCGAGCCCCACCCCCAAGTTAAGTCTCTCCTCACTGTCGCCGCCTCCGCCGTGGCCAGCCGCGGCTCTGGCTCAGCTGACCACGCTTCGCAAGAAGCAATTATATGAACTTTACGCGTGGCCAGGGTAGCAAATTCAGTTTTAGTACGTGATTAGTTCCTGTAGTGAGATCTGTGTATTATGATGGACCTGGAATGTTTGCAAAATGGTAGTAAGACCTGCTTCAGCAGCTCGTCCAGACACAAGACAAAGACCGCTCAGGGATACGCAAGACAAGATCTACCTGTGAAGTTTACTTGGAATGACAGTCCATGCTGCAAGAACAATGAACTAATGACAGAGACAATCAGCAGACCGCTCAGCAAAAACATCAGGAGACAACACAGTGAAGCAGCACACAGGCTTGACAAGGCCTGATATCTCAATAGTATCATCACTGCACAGAAGCAACGGCAAGCAACTGCGCTTCATTCAAGGCAACTGACTAAGAAGGATCCAGGCTTAGTTTTTCATTTTTCATGTTTAAAACTTGTTTAAATGTTGGTCAAACTTGGGTTTGACCGATTTTGAAATAAGCATAAAAAATTCAAAAAACATCAAAAAAATGGAAAACCAGTGCACATGTTCTTAGTTTGTCATATACTAACAACTCCAATTGATAAACAAGGTCTAGATACATTCAAACAAAATATGGTTGAATGTGGTGTGAAATCTCAAATCTCAAACTATGAACTCTCATGTGTGAAGAGAAGTGGTTTGAGATTTGCAACATGAAATTTTCAAAAAACTCACAGAAGCTTCATTTTGGTGTGACTAAGAAGGACCCAGGCTTAGTTTTTCATTTTCATGTTTAAAACTTGTTTAAATGTTGGTCAAACTTGGGTTTGACCGATTTTGAAATAAGCATAAAAAATTCAAAAAACATAAAAAAAATGGAAAATCAGTGCACATGTTCTTAGTTTGTCATATAATAACAACTCCAATTGATAAACAAGGTATAGATACATTCAAACAAAATATGCTTGAATGTGGTGTGAAATCTCAAATCTCAAACTATGAACTCTCATGTGTGAAGAGAAGTGGTTTGAGATTTGCAACATGAAATTTTCAAAAAACTCACAGAAGCTTCATTTTGGTGTGACTAAGAATGATCCAGGCTTAGTTTTTCATTTTCATGTTTAAAACTTGTTTAAATGTTGGTCAAACTTGGGTTTGACCGATTTTGTAATAAGCATAAAAAATTCAAAAAACATCAAAAAAATAGAAAACCAGTGCACATGTTCTTAGTTTGTCATATACTAACAACTCCAATTGATAATCAAGGTCTAGATACATTCAAACAAAATATGCTTGAATGTGGTGTGAAATCTCAAATCTCAAACTATGAACTCTCATGTGTGAAGAGAAGTGGTTTGAGATTTGCAACATGAAATTTTCAAAAAACTCACAGAAGCTTCATTTTGGTGTGACTAAGAAGGATCCAGGCTTAGTTTTTCATTTTCATGTTTAAAACTTGTTTAAATGTTGGTCAAACTTGGGTTTGACCGATTTTGAAATAAGCATAAAAAATTCAAAAAACATCAAAAAAAATGGAAAACCAGTGCACATATTCTTAGTTTGTCATATAGTAACAACTCCAATTGATAAACAAGGTCTAGATACATTCAAACAAAATATGCTTGAATGTGGTGTGAAATCTCAAATCTCAAACTATGAACTCTCATGTGTGAAGAGAAGTGGTTTGAGATTTGCAACATGAAATTTTCAAAAAACTCACAGAAGATTCATTTTGGTGTGACTAAGAAGGATCCAGGCTTAGTTTTTTATTTTCATGTTTAAAACTTGTTTAAATGTTGGTCAAACTTGGGTTTGACCGATTTTGAAATAAGCATAAAAAATTCAAAAAACATCAAAAAAATGGAAAACCAGTGCACATGTTCTTAGTTTGTCATATACTAACAACTCCAATTGATAAACAAGGTCTAGATACATTCAAACAAAATATGCTTGAATGTGGTGTGAAATCTCAAATCTCAAACTATGAACTCTCATGTGTGAAGAGAAGTGGTTTGAGATTTGCAACATGAAATTTTCAAAAAACTCACAGAAGCTTCATTTTGGTGTGACTAAGAAGGATCCAGGCTTAGTTTTTCATTTTCATGTTTAAAACTTGTTTAAATGTTGGTCAAACCCCGATTTTGTAATAAGCATAATAAATTCAAAAAACATCAAAAAATTCGAAAACCAGTGCACATGTTCTTAGTTTGTCATATACTAACAACTCCAATTGATAAACAAGGTCTAGAAACATTCAAACAAAATATGCTTGAATGTGGTGTGAAATCTCAAATCTCAAACTATGAACTCTCATTTGTGAAGAGAAGTGGTTTGAGATTTGCAACATGAAATTTTCAAAAAACTCACAGAAGCTTCATTTTGGTGTGACTAAGAAGGATCCAGGCTTAGTTTTTCATTTTCATGTTTAAAACTTGTTTAAATGTTGGTCAAACTTGGGTTTGACCGATTTTGAAATAAGCATAAAAAATTCAAAAAACATCAAAAAAAATGGAAAACCAGTGCACATGTTCTTAGTTTGTCATATACTAACAACTCCAATTGATAAACAAGGTCTAGATACATTCAAACAAAATATGCTTGATTGTGGTGTGAAATCTCAAATCTCAAACTATGAACTCTCATGTGTGAAGAGAAGTGGTTTGAGATTTGCAACATGAAATTTTCAAAAAACTCACAGAAGCTTCATTTTGGTGTGACTAAGAAGGACCCAGGCTTAGTTTTTCATTTTCATGTTTAAAACTTGTTTAAATGTTGGTCAAACTTGGGTTTGACCGATTTTGAAATAAGCATAAAAAATTCAAAAAACATAAAAAAAATGGAAAATCAGTGCACATGTTCTTAGTTTGTCATATAATAACAACTCCAATTGATAAACAAGGTATAGATACATTCAAACAAAATATGCTTGAATGTGGTGTGAAATCTCAAATCTCAAACTATGAACTCTCATGTGTGAAGAGAAGTGGTTTGAGATTTGCAACATGAAATTTTCAAAAAACTCACAGAAGCTTCATTTTGGTGTGACTAAGAATGATCCAGGCTTAGTTTTTCATTTTCATGTTTAAAACTTGTTTAAATGTTGGTCAAACTTGGGTTTGACCGATTTTGTAATAAGCATAAAAAATTCAAAAAAATCAAAAAAATAGAAAACCAGTGCACATGTTCTTAGTTTGTCATATACTAACAACTCCAATTGATAATCAAGGTCTAGATACATTCAAACAAAATATGCTTGAATGTGGTGTGAAATCTCAAATCTCAAACTATGAACTCTCATGTGTGAAGAGAAGTGGTTTGAGATTTGCAACATGAAATTTTCAAAAAACTCACAGAAGCTTCATTTTGGTGTGACTAAGAAGGATCCAGGCTTAGTTTTTCATTTTCATGTTTAAAACTTGTTTAAATGTTGGTCAAACTTGGGTTTGACCGATTTTGAAATAAGCATAAAAAATTCAAAAAACATCAAAAAAAATGGAAAACCAGTGCACATATTCTTAGTTTGTCATATAGTAACAACTCCAATTGATAAACAAGGTCTAGATACATTCAAACAAAATATGCTTGAATGTGGTGTGAAATCTCAAATCTCAAACTATGAACTCTCATGTGTGAAGAGAAGTGGTTTGAGATTTGCAACATGAAATTTTCAAAAAACTCACAGAAGATTCATTTTGGTGTGACTAAGAAGGATCCAGGCTTAGTTTTTTATTTTCATGTTTAAAACTTGTTTAAATGTTGGTCAAACTTGGGTTTGACCGATTTTGAAATAAGCATAAAAAATTCAAAAAACATCAAAAAAATGGAAAACCAGTGCACATGTTCTTAGTTTGTCATATACTAACAACTCCAATTGATAAACAAGGTCTAGATACATTCAAACAAAATATGCTTGAATGTGGTGTGAAATCTCAAATCTCAAACTATGAACTCTCATGTGTGAAGAGAAGTGGTTTGAGATTTGCAACATGAAATTTTCAAAAAACTCACAGAAGCTTCATTTTGGTGTGACTAAGAAGGATCCAGGCTTAGTTTTTCATTTTCATGTTTAAAACTTGTTTAAATGTTGGTCAAACCCCGATTTTGTAATAAGCATAATAAATTCAAAAAACATCAAAAAATTCGAAAACCAGTGCACATGTTCTTAGTTTGTCATATACTAACAACTCCAATTGATAAACAAGGTCTAGAAACATTCAAACAAAATATGCTTGAATGTGGTGTGAAATCTCAAATCTCAAACTATGAACTCTCATTTGTGAAGAGAAGTGGTTTGAGATTTGCAACATGAAATTTTCAAAAAACTCACAGAAGCTTCATTTTGGTGTGACTAAGAAGGATCCAGGCTTAGTTTTTCATTTTCATGTTTAAAACTTGTTTAAATGTTGGTCAAACTTGGGTTTGACCGATTTTGAAATAAGCATAAAAAATTCAAAAAACATCAAAAAAAATGGAAAACCAGTGCACATGTTCTTAGTTTGTCATATACTAACAACTCCAATTGATAAACAAGGTCTAGATACATTCAAACAAAATATGCTTGATTGTGGTGTGAAATCTCAAATCTCAAACTATGAACTCTCATGTGTGAAGAGAAGTGGTTTGAGATTTGCAACATGAAATTTTCAAAAAACTCACAGAAGCTTCATTTTGGTGTGACTAAGAAGGATCCAGGCTTAGTTTTTCATTTTCATGTTTAAAACTTGTTTAAATGTTGGTCAAACTTGGGTTTGACCGATTTTGAAATAAACATAAAAAATTCAAAAAACATCAAAAAAATGGAAAACCAGTGCACATGTTCTTAGTTTGTCATATACTAACAACTCCAATTGATAAACAAGGTCTAGATACATTCAAACAAAATATGCTTGAATGTGGTGTGAAATCTCAAATCTCAAACTATGAACTCTCATCTGTGAAGAGAAGTGGTTTGAGATTTGCAACATGAAATTTTCAAAAAACTCACAGAAGCTTCATTTTGGTGTGACTAAGAAGGATCCAGGCTTAGTTTTTCATTTTCATGTTTAAAACTTGTTTAAATGTTGGTCAAACTTGGGTTTGACCGATTTTGAAATAAGCATAAAAAATTCAAAAAACATTAAAAAAATGGAAAACCAGTGCACATGTTCTTAGTTTGTCATATAATAACAACTCCAATTGATAAAGAAGGTATAGATACATTCAAACAAAATATGATTGAATGTGGTGTGAAATCTCAAATCTCAAACTATGAACTCTCATGTGTGAAGAGAAGTGGTTTGAGATTTGCAACATGAAATTTTCAAAAAACTCACAGAAGCTTCATTTTGGTGTGACTAAGAAGGATCCAGGCTTAGTTTTTCATTTTCATGTTTAAAACTTGTTTAAATGTTGGTCAAACCCCGATTTTGTAATAAGCATAAAAAATTCAAAAAACATCAAAAAAATAGAAAACCAGTGCACATGTTCTTAGTTTGTCATATACTAACAACTCCAATTGATAAACAAGGTCTAGAAACATTCAAACAAAATATGCTTGAATGTGGTGTGAAATCTCAAATCTCAAACTATGAACTCTCATGTGTGAAGAGAAGTGGTTTGAGATTTGCAACATGAAATTTTCAAAAAACTCACAGAAGATTCATTTTGGTGTGACTAAGAAGGATCCAGGCTTAGTTTTTTATTTTCATGTTTAAAACTTGTTTAAATGTTGGTCAAACTTGGGTTTGACCGATTTTGAAATAAGCATAAAAAATTCAAAAAACATCAAAAAAATGGAAAACCAGTGCACATGTTCTTAGTTTGTCATATACTAACAACTCCAATTGATAAACAAGGTCTAGATACATTCAAACAAAATATGCTTGAATGTGGTGTGAAATCTCAAATCTCAAACTATGAACTCTCATGTGTGAAGAGAAGTGGTTTGAGATTTGCAACATGAAATTTTCAAAAAACTCACAGAAGCTTCATTTTGGTGTGACTAAGAAGGATCCAGGCTTAGTTTTTCATTTTCATGTTTAAAACTTGTTTAAATGTTGGTCAAACTTGGGTTTGACCGATTTTGAAATAAGCATAAAAAATTCAAAAAATATCAAAAAAAATGGAAAACCAGTGCACATGTTCTTAGTTTGTCATATACTAACAACTCCAATTGATAAAAAAGGTCTAGATACATTCAAACAAAATATGCTTAAATGTGGTGTGAAATCTCAAATCTCAAACTATGAACTCTCATGTGTGAAGAGAAGTGGTTTGAGATTTGCAACATGAAATTTTCAAAAAACTCACAGAAGCTTCATTTTGGTGTGACTAAGAAGGATCCAGGCTTAGTTTTTCATTTTCATGTTTAAAACTTGTTTAAATGTTGGTCAAACTTGGGTTTGACCGATTTTGAAATAAGCATAAAAAATTCAAAAAACATCAAAAAAATGGAAAACCAGTGCACATGTTCTTAGTTTGTCATATACTAACAACTCCAATTGATAAACAAGGTCTAGATACATTCAAACAAAATATGCTTGAATGTGGTGTGAAATCTCAAATCTCAAACTATGAACTCTCATCTGTGAAGAGAAGTGGTTTGAGATTTGCAACATGAAATTTTCAAAAAACTCACAGAAGCTTCATTTTGGTGTGACTAAGAAGGATCCAGGCTTAGTTTTTCATTTTCATGTTTAAAACTTGTTTAAATGTTGGTCAAACTTGGGTTTGACCGATTTTGAAATAAGCATAAAAAATTCAAAAAACATTAAAAAAATGGAAAACCAGTGCACATGTTCTTAGTTTGTCATATAATAACAACTCCAATTGATAAACAAGGTATAGATACATTCAAACAAAATATGCTTGAATGTGGTGTGAAATCTCAAATCTCAAACTATGAACTCTCATGTGTGAAGAGAAGTGGTTTGAGATTTGCAACATGAAATTTTCAAAAAACTCACAGAAGCTTCATTTTGGTGTGACTAAGAAGGATCCAGGCTTAGTTTTTCATTTTCATGTTTAAAACTTGTTTAAATGTTGGTCAAACCCCGATTTTGTAATAAGCATAATAAATTCAAAAAACATCAAAAAAATAGAAAACCAGTGCACATGTTCTTAGTTTGTCATATACTAACAACTCCAATTGATAAACAAGGTCTAGAAACATTCAAACAAAATATGCTTGAATGTGGTGTGAAATCTCAAATCTCAAACTATGAACTCTCATGTGTGAAGAGAAGTGGTTTGAGATTTGCAACATGAAATTTTCAAAAAAACTCACAGAAGATTCATTTTGGTGTGACTAAGAAGGATCCAGGCTTAGTTTTTTATTTTCATGTTTAAAACTTGTTTAAATGTTGGTCAAACTTGGGTTTGACCGATTTTGAAATAAGCATAAAAATTCAAAAAACATCAAAAAAATGGAAAACCAGTGCACATGTTCTTAGTTTGTCATATACTAACAACTCCAATTGATAAACAAGGTCTAGATACATTCAAACAAAATATGCTTGAATGTGGTGTGAAATCTCAAATCTCAAACTATGAACTCTCATGTGTGAAGAGAAGTGGTTTGAGATTTGCAACATGAAATTTTCAAAAAACTCACAGAAGCTTCATTTTGGTGTGACTAAGAAGGATCCAGGCTTAGTTTTTCATTTTCATGTTTAAAACTTGTTTAAATGTTGGTCAAACTTGGGTTTGACCGATTTTGAAATAAGCATAAAAAATTCAAAAAACATCAAAAAAATGGAAAACCAGTGCACATGTTCTTAGTTTGTCATATACTAACAACTCCAATTGATAAACAAGGTCTAGATACATTCAAACAAAATATGCTTGAATGTGGTGTGAAATCTCAAATCTCAAACTATGAACTCTCATGTGTGAAGAGAAGTGGTTTGAGATTTGCAACATGAAATTTTCAAAAAACTCACAGAAGCTTCATTTTGGTGTGACTAAGAAGGATCCAGGCTTAGTTTTTCATTTTCATGTTTAAAACTTGTTTAAATGTTGGTCAAACTTGGGTTTGACCGATTTTGAAATAAGCATAAAAAATTCAAAAAACATCAAAAAAATGGAAAACCAGTGCACATGTTCTTAGTTTGTCATATACTAACAACTCCAATTGATAAACAAGGTCTAGATACATTCAAACAAAATATGCTTGAATGTGGTGTGAAATCTCAAATCTCAAACTATGAACTCTCATCTATGAAGAGAAGTGGTTTGAGATTTGCAACATGAAATTTTCAAAAAACTCACAGAAGCTTCATTTTGGTGTGACTAAGAAGGATCCAGGCTTAGTTTTTCATTTTCATGTTTAAAACTTGTTTAAATGTTGGTCAAACTTGGGTTTGACCGATTTTGAAATAAGCATAAAAAATTCAAAAAACATTAAAAAAATGGAAAACCAGTGCACATGTTCTTAGTTTGTCATATAATAACAACTCCAATTGATAAACAAGGTATAGATACATTCAAACAAAATATGCTTGAATGTGGTGTGAAATCTCAAATCTCAAACTATGAACTCTCATGTGTGAAGAGAAGTGGTTTGAGATTTGCAACATGAAATTTTCAAAAAACTCACAGAAGCTTCATTTTGGTGTGACTAAGAAGGATCCAGGCTTAGTTTTTCATTTTCATGTTTAAAACTTGTTTAAATGTTGGTCAAACCCCGATTTTGTAATAAGCATAATAAATTCAAAAAACATCAAAAAAATAGAAAACCAGTGCACATGTTCTTAGTTTGTCATATACTAACAACTCCAATTGATAAACAAGGTCTAGAACATTCAAACAAAATATGCTTGAATGTGGTGTGAAATCTCAAATCTCAAACTATGAACTCTCATGTGTGAAGAGAAGTGGTTTGAGATTTGCAACATGAAATTTTCAAAAAACTCACAGAAGCTTCATTTTGGTGTGACTAAGAAGGATCCAGGCTTAGTTTTTCATTTTCATGTTTAAAACTTGTTTAAATGTTGGTCAAACTTGGGTTTGACCGATTTTGAAATAAGCATAAAAAATTCAAAAAACATCAAAAAAATGGAAAACCAGTGCACATGTTCTTAGTTTGTCATATACTAACAACTCCAATTGATAAACAAGGTCTAGATACATTCAAACAAAATATGCTTGAATGTGGTGTGAAATCTCAAATCTCAAACTATGAACTCTCATCTGTGAAGAGAAGTGGTTTGAGATTTGCAACATGAAATTTTCAAAAAACTCACAGAAGCTTCATTTTGGTGTGACTAAGAAGGATCCAGGCTTAGTTTTTCATTTTCATGTTTAAAACTTGTTTAAATGTTGGTCAAACTTGGGTTTGACCGATTTTGAAATAAGCATAAAAAATTCAAAAAACATTAAAAAAATGGAAAACCAGTGCACATGTTCTTAGTTTGTCATATAATAACAACTCCAATTGATAAACAAGGTATAGATACATTCAAACAAAATATGCTTGAATGTGGTGTGAAATCTCAAATCTCAAACTATGAACTCTCATGTGTGAAGAGAAGTGGTTTGAGATTTGCAACATGAAATTTTCAAAAAACTCACAGAAGCTTCATTTTGGTGTGACTAAGAAGGATCCAGGCTTAGTTTTTCATTTTCATGTTTAAAACTTGTTTAAATGTTGGTCAAACCCCGATTTTGTAATAAGCATAATAAATTCAAAAAACATCAAAAAAATAGAAAACCAGTGCACATGTTCTTAGTTTGTCATATACTAACAACTCCAATTGATAAACAAGGTCTAGAAACATTCAAACAAAATATGCTTGAATGTGGTGTGAAATCTCAAATCTCAAACTATGAACTCTCATGTGTGAAGAGAAGTGGTTTGAGATTTGCAACATGAAATTTTCAAAAAACTCACAGAAGATTCATTTTGGTGTGACTAAGAAGGATCCAGGCTTAGTTTTTTATTTTCATGTTTAAAACTTGTTTAAATGTTGGTCAAACTTGGGTTTGACCGATTTTGAAATAAGCATAAAAATTCAAAAAACATCAAAAAAATGGAAAACCAGTGCACATGTTCTTAGTTTGTCATATACTAACAACTCCAATTGATAAACAAGGTCTAGATACATTCAAACAAAATATGCTTGAATGTGGTGTGAAATCTCAAATCTCAAACTATGAACTCTCATGTGTGAAGAGAAGTGGTTTGAGATTTGCAACATGAAATTTTCAAAAAACTCACAGAAGCTTCATTTTGGTGTGACTAAGAAGGATCCAGGCTTAGTTTTTCATTTTCATGTTTAAAACTTGTTTAAATGTTGGTCAAACTTGGGTTTGACCGATTTTGAAATAAGCATAAAAAATTCAAAAAACATCAAAAAAATGGAAAACCAGTGCACATGTTCTTAGTTTGTCATATACTAACAACTCCAATTGATAAACAAGGTCTAGATACATTCAAACAAAATATGCTTGAATGTGGTGTGAAATCTCAAATCTCAAACTATGAACTCTCATGTGTGAAGAGAAGTGGTTTGAGATTTGCAACATGAAATTTTCAAAAAACTCACAGAAGCTTCATTTTGGTGTGACTAAGAAGGATCCAGGCTTAGTTTTTCATTTTCATGTTTAAAACTTGTTTAAATGTTGGTCAAACTTGGGTTTGACCGATTTTGAAATAAGCATAAAAAATTCAAAAAACATCAAAAAAATGGAAAACCAGTGCACATGTTCTTAGTTTGTCATATACTAACAACTCCAATTGATAAACAAGGTCTAGATACATTCAAACAAAATATGCTTGAATGTGGTGTGAAATCTCAAATCTCAAACTATGAACTCTCATCTGTGAAGAGAAGTGGTTTGAGATTTGCAACATGAAATTTTCAAAAAACTCACAGAAGCTTCATTTTGGTGTGACTAAGAAGGATCCAGGCTTAGTTTTTCATTTTCATGTTTAAAACTTGTTTAAATGTTGGTCAAACTTGGGTTTGACCGATTTTGAAATAAGCATAAAAAATTCAAAAAACATTAAAAAAATGGAAAACCAGTGCACATGTTCTTAGTTTGTCATATAATAACAACTCCAATTGATAAACAAGGTATAGATACATTCAAACAAAATATGCTTGAATGTGGTGTGAAATCTCAAATCTCAAACTATGAACTCTCATGTGTGAAGAGAAGTGGTTTGAGATTTGCAACATGAAATTTTCAAAAAACTCACAGAAGCTTCATTTTGGTGTGACTAAGAAGGATCCAGGCTTAGTTTTTCATTTTCATGTTTAAAACTTGTTTAAATGTTGGTCAAACCCGATTTTGTAATAAGCATAATAAATTCAAAAAACATCAAAAAAATAGAAAACCAGTGCACATGTTCTTAGTTTGTCATATACTAACAACTCCAATTGATAAACAAGGTCTAGAAACATTCAAACAAAATATGCTTGAATGTGGTGTGAAATCTCAAATCTCAAACTATGAACTCTCATGTGTGAAGAGAAGTGGTTTGAGATTTGCAACATGAAATTTTCAAAAAACTCACAGAAGCTTCATTTTGGTGTGACTAAGAAGGATCCAGGCTTAGTTTTTCATTTTCATGTTTAAAACTTGTTTAAATGTTGGTCAAACTTGGGTTTGACCGATTTTGAAATAAGCATAAAAAATTCAAAAAACATCAAAAAAATGGAAAACCAGTGCACATGTTCTTAGTTTGTCATATACTAACAACTCCAATTGATAAACAAGGTCTAGATACATTCAAACAAAATATGCTTGAATGTGGTGTGAAATCTCAAATCTCAAACTATGAACTCTCATGTGTGAAGAGAAGTGGTTTGAGATTTGCAACATGAAATTTTCAAAAAACTCACAGAAGCTTCATTTTGGTGTGACTAAGAAGGATCCAGGCTTAGTTTTTCATTTTCATGTTTAAAACTTGTTTAAATGTTGGTCAAACCCCGATTTTGTAATAAGCATAAAAATTCAAAAAACATCAAAAAAATAGAAAACCAGTGCACATGTTCTTAGTTTGTCATATACTAACAACTCCAATTGATAAACAAGGTCTAGAAACATTCAAACAAAATATGCTTGAATGTGGTGTGAAATCTCAAATCTCAAACTATGAACTCTCATGTGTGAAGAGAAGTGGTTTGAGATTTGCAACATGAAATTTTCAAAAAACTCACAGAAGCTTCATTTTGGTGTGACTAAGAAGGATCCAGGCTTAGTTTTTCATTTTCATGTTTAAAACTTGTTTAAATGTTGGTCAAACTTGGGTTTGACCGATTTTGTAATAAGCATAAAAAATTCAAAAAACATAAAAAAATGGAAAACCAGTGCACATGTTCTTAGTTTGTCATATACTAACAACTCCAATTGATAAACAAGGTATAGATACATTCAAACAAAATATGCTTGAATGTGGTGTGAAATCTCAAATCTCAAACTATGAACTCTCATGTGTGAAGAGAAGTGGTTTGAGATTTGCAACATGAAATTTTCAAAAAACTCACAGAAGCTTCATTTTGGTGTGACTAAGAAGGATCCAGGCTTAGTTTTTCATTTTCATGTTTAAAACTTGTTTAAATGTTGGTCAAACCCCGATTTTGTAATAAGCATAATAAATTCAAAAAACATCAAAAAAATAGAAAACCAGTGCACATGTTCTTAGTTTGTCATATACTAACAACTCCAATTGATAAACAAGGTCTAGAACATTCAAACAAAATATGCTTGAATGTGGTGTGAAATCTCAAATCTCAAACTATGAACTCTCATGTGTGAAGAGAAGTGGTTTGAGATTTGCAACATGAAATTTTCAAAAAACTCACAGAAGCTTCATTTTGGTGTGACTAAGAAGGATCCAGGCTTAGTTTTTCATTTTCATGTTTAAAACTTGTTTAAATGTTGGTCAAACTTGGGTTTGACCGATTTTGAAATAAGCATAAAAAATTCAAAAAACATCAAAAAAATGGAAAACCAGTGCACATGTTCTTAGTTTGTCATATACTAACAACTCCAATTGATAAACAAGGTCTAGATACATTCAAACAAAATATGCTTGAATGTGGTGTGAAATCTCAAATCTCAAACTATGAACTCTCATCTGTGAAGAGAAGTGGTTTGAGATTTGCAACATGAAATTTTCAAAAAACTCACAGAAGCTTCATTTTGGTGTGACTAAGAAGGATCCAGGCTTAGTTTTTCATTTTCATGTTTAAAACTTGTTTAAATGTTGGTCAAACTTGGGTTTGACCGATTTTGAAATAAGCATAAAAAATTCAAAAAACATTAAAAAAATGGAAAACCAGTGCACATGTTCTTAGTTTGTCATATATAACAACTCCAATTGATAAACAAGGTATAGATACATTCAAACAAAATATGCTTGAATGTGGTGTGAAATCTCAAATCTCAAACTATGAACTCTCATGTGTGAAGAGAAGTGGTTTGAGATTTGCAACATGAAATTTTCAAAAAACTCACAGAAGCTTCATTTTGGTGTGACTAAGAAGGATCCAGGCTTAGTTTTTCATTTTCATGTTTAAAACTTGTTTAAATGTTGGTCAAACCCCGATTTTGTAATAAGCATAATAAATTCAAAAAACATCAAAAAAATAGAAAACCAGTGCACATGTTCTTAGTTTGTCATATACTAACAACTCCAATTGATAAACAAGGTCTAGAAACATTCAAACAAAATATGCTTGAATGTGGTGTGAAATCTCAAATCTCAAACTATGAACTCTCATGTGTGAAGAGAAGTGGTTTGAGATTTGCAACATGAAATTTTCAAAAAACTCACAGAAGATTCATTTTGGTGTGACTAAGAAGGATCCAGGCTTAGTTTTTTATTTTCATGTTTAAAACTTGTTTAAATGTTGGTCAAACTTGGGTTTGACCGATTTTGAAATAAGCATAAAAATTCAAAAAACATCAAAAAAATGGAAAACCAGTGCACATGTTCTTAGTTTGTCATATACTAACAACTCCAATTGATAAACAAGGTCTAGATACATTCAAACAAAATATGCTTGAATGTGGTGTGAAATCTCAAATCTCAAACTATGAACTCTCATGTGTGAAGAGAAGTGGTTTGAGATTTGCAACATGAAATTTTCAAAAAACTCACAGAAGCTTCATTTTGGTGTGACTAAGAAGGATCCAGGCTTAGTTTTTCATTTTCATGTTTAAAACTTGTTTAAATGTTGGTCAAACTTGGGTTTGACCGATTTTGAAATAAGCATAAAAAATTCAAAAAACATCAAAAAAATGGAAAACCAGTGCACATGTTCTTAGTTTGTCATATACTAACAACTCCAATTGATAAACAAGGTCTAGATACATTCAAACAAAATATGCTTGAATGTGGTGTGAAATCTCAAATCTCAAACTATGAACTCTCATGTGTGAAGAGAAGTGGTTTGAGATTTGCAACATGAAATTTTCAAAAAACTCACAGAAGCTTCATTTTGGTGTGACTAAGAAGGATCCAGGCTTAGTTTTTCATTTTCATGTTTAAAACTTGTTTAAATGTTGGTCAAACTTGGGTTTGACCGATTTTGAAATAAGCATAAAAAATTCAAAAAACATCAAAAAAATGGAAAACCAGTGCACATGTTCTTAGTTTGTCATATACTAACAACTCCAATTGATAAACAAGGTCTAGATACATTCAAACAAAATATGCTTGAATGTGGTGTGAAATCTCAAATCTCAAACTATGAACTCTCATCTGTGAAGAGAAGTGGTTTGAGATTTGCAACATGAAATTTTCAAAAAACTCACAGAAGCTTCATTTTGGTGTGACTAAGAAGGATCCAGGCTTAGTTTTTCATTTTCATGTTTAAAACTTGTTTAAATGTTGGTCAAACTTGGGTTTGACCGATTTTGAAATAAGCATAAAAAATTCAAAAAACATTAAAAAAATGGAAAACCAGTGCACATGTTCTTAGTTTGTCATATATAACAACTCCAATTGATAAACAAGGTCTAGATACATTCAAACAAAATATGCTTGAATGTGGTGTGAAATCTCAAATCTCAAACTATGAACTCTCATGTGTGAAGAGAAGTGGTTTGAGATTTGCAACATGAAATTTTCAAAAAACTCACAGAAGCTTCATTTTGGTGTGACTAAGAAGGATCCAGGCTTAGTTTTTCATTTTCATGTTTAAAACTTGTTTAAATGTTGGTCAAACCCGATTTTGTAATAAGCATAATAAATTCAAAAAACATCAAAAAAATAGAAAACCAGTGCACATGTTCTTAGTTTGTCATATACTAACAACTCCAATTGATAAACAAGGTCTAGAACATTCAAACAAAATATGCTTGAATGTGGTGTGAAATCTCAAATCTCAAACTATGAACTCTCATGTGTGAAGAGAAGTGGTTTGAGATTTGCAACATGAAATTTTCAAAAAACTCACAGAAGCTTCATTTTGGTGTGACTAAGAAGGATCCAGGCTTAGTTTTTCATTTTCATGTTTAAAACTTGTTTAAATGTTGGTCAAACTTGGGTTTGACCGATTTTGAAATAAGCATAAAAAATTCAAAAAACATCAAAAAAATGGAAAACCAGTGCACATGTTCTTAGTTTGTCATATACTAACAACTCCAATTGATAAACAAGGTCTAGATACATTCAAACAAAATATGCTTGAATGTGGTGTGAAATCTCAAATCTCAAACTATGAACTCTCATGTGTGAAGAGAAGTGGTTTGAGATTTGCAACATGAAATTTTCAAAAAACTCACAGAAGCTTCATTTTGGTGTGACTAAGAAGGATCCAGGCTTAGTTTTTCATTTTCATGTTTAAAACTTGTTTAAATGTTGGTCAAACCCGATTTTGTAATAAGCATAAAAATTCAAAAAACATCAAAAAAATGGAAAACCAGTGCACATGTTCTTAGTTTGTCATATACTAACAACTCCAATTGATAAACAAGGTCTAGAAACATTCAAACAAAATATGCTTGAATGTGGTGTGAAATCTCAAATCTCAAACTATGAACTCTCATGTGTGAAGAGAAGTGGTTTGAGATTTGCAACATGAAATTTTCAAAAAACTCACAGAAGCTTCATTTTGGTGTGACTAAGAAGGATCCAGGCTTAGTTTTTCATTTTCATGTTTAAAACTTGTTTAAATGTTGGTCAAACTTGGGTTTGACCGATTTTGAAATAAGCATAAAAAATTCAAAAAACATAAAAAATGGAAAACCAGTGCACATGTTCTTAGTTTGTCATATAATAACAACTCCAATTGATAAACAAGGTATAGATACATTCAAACAAAATATGCTTGAATGTGGTGTGAAATCTCAAATCTCAAACTATGAACTCTCATGTGTGAAGAGAAGTGGTTTGAGATTTGCAACATGAAATTTTCAAAAAACTCACAGAAGCTTCATTTTGGTGTGACTAAGAAGGATCCAGGCTAGTTTTTCATTTTCATGTTTAAAACTTGTTTAAATGTTGGTCAAACCCGATTTTGAAATAAGCATAAAAATTCAAAAAACATCAAAAAAATAGAAAACCAGTGCACATGTTCTTAGTTTGTCATATACTAACAACTCCAATTGATAAACAAGGTCTAGATACATTCAAACAAAATATGCTTGAATGTGGTGTGAAATCTCAAATCTCAAACTATGAACTCTCATGTGTGAAGAGAAGTGGTTTGAGATTTGCAACATGAAATTTTCAAAAAACTCACAGAAGCTTCATTTTGGTGTGACTAAGAAGGATCCAGGCTTAGTTTTTCATTTTCATGTTTAAAACTTGTTTAAATGTTGGTCAAACTTGGGTTTGACCGATTTTGAAATAAGCATAAAAAATTCAAAAAACATAAAAAAATGGAAAACCAGTGCACATGTTCTTAGTTTGTCATATACTAACAACTCCAATTGATAAACAAGGTCTAGATACATTCAAACAAAATATGCTTGAATGTGGTGTGAAATCTCAAATCTCAAACTATGAACTCTCATGTGTGAAGAGAAGTGGTTTGAGATTTGCAACATGAAATTTTCAAAAAACTCACAGAAGCTTCATTTTGGTGTGACTAAGAAGGATCCAGGCTTAGTTTTTCATTTTCATGTTTAAAACTTGTTTAAATGTTGGTCAAACCTCGATTTTGAAATAAGCATAAAAATTCAAAAAACATCAAAAAAATGGAAAACCAGTGCACATGTTCTTAGTTTGTCATATACTAACAACTCCAATTGATAAACAAGGTCTAGATACATTCAAACAAAATATGCTTGAATGTGGTGTGAAATCTCAAATCTCAAACTATGAACTCTCATGTGTGAAGAGAAGTGGTTTGAGATTTGCAACATGAAATTTTCAAAAAACTCACAGAAGCTTCATTTTGGTGTGACTAAGAAGGATCCAGGCTTAGTTTTTCATTTTCATGTTTAAAACTTGTTTAAATGTTGGTCAAACTTGGGTTTGACCGATTTTGTAATAAGCATAAAAAATTCAAAAAACATCAAAAAAATGGAAAACCAGTGCACATGTTCTTAGTTTGTCATATAATAACAACTCCAATTGATAAACAAGGTCTAGATACATTCAAACAAAATATGCTTGAATGTGGTGTGAAATCTCAAATCTCAAACTATGAACTCTCATGTGTGAAGAGAAGTGGTTTGAGATTTGCAACATGAAATTTTCAAAAAACTCACAGAAGCTTCATTTTGGTGTGACTAAGAAGGATCCAGGCTTAGTTTTTCATTTTCATGTTTAAAACTTGTTTAAATGTTGGTCAAACCCGATTTTGTAATAAGCATAATAAATTCAAAAAACATCAAAAAAATGGAAAACCAGTGCACATGTTCTTAGTTTGTCATATACTAACAACTCCAATTGATAAACAAGGTCTAGATACATTCAAACAAAATATGCTTGAATGTGGTGTGAAATCTCAAATCTCAAACTATGAACTCTCATGTGTGAAGAGAAGTGGTTTGAGATTTGCAACATGAAATTTTCAAAAAACTCACAGAAGCTTCATTTTGGTGTGACTAAGAAGGATCCAGGCTTAGTTTTTCATTTTCATGTTTAAAACTTGTTTAAATGTTGGTCAAACTTGGGTTTGACCGATTTTGAAATAAGCATAAAAAATTCAAAAAACATTAAAAAAATGGAAAACCAGTGCACATGTTCTTAGTTTGTCATATACTAACAACTCCAATTGATAAACAAGGTCTAGATACATTCAAACAAAATATGCTTGAATGTGGTGTGAAATCTCAAATCTCAAACTATGAACTCTCATGTGTGAAGAGAAGTGGTTTGAGATTTGCAACATGAAATTTTCAAAAAACTCACAGAAGCTTCATTTTGGTGTGACTAAGAAGGATCCAGGCTTAGTTTTTCATTTTCATGTTTAAAACTTGTTTAAATGTTGGTCAAACTTGGGTTTGACCGATTTTGTAATAAGCATAAAAAATTCAAAAAACAAAAAAAATGGAAAACCAGTGCACATGTTCTTAGTTTGTCATATATAACAACTCCAATTGATAAACAAGGTAGATACATTCAAACAAAATATGCTTGAATGTGGTGTGAAATCTCAAATCTCAAACTATGAACTCTCATGTGTGAAGAGAAGTGGTTTGAGATTTGCAACATGAAATTTTCAAAAAACTCACAGAAGCTTCATTTTGGTGTGACTAAGAAGGATCCAGGCTTAGTTTTTCATTTTCATGTTTAAAACTTGTTTAAATGTTGGTCAAACTTGGGTTTGACCGATTTTGAAATAAGCATAAAAAATTCAAAAAACATCAAAAAAATGGAAAACCAGTGCACATGTTCTTAGTTTGTCATATACTAACAACTCCAATTGATAAACAAGGTCTAGATACATTCAAACAAAATATGCTTGAATGTGGTGTGAAATCTCAAATCTCAAACTATGAACTCTCATGTGTGAAGAGAAGTGGTTTGAGATTTGCAACATGAAATTTTCAAAAAACTCACAGAAGCTTCATTTTGGTGTGACTAAGAAGGATCCAGGCTTAGTTTTTCATTTTCATGTTTAAAACTTGTTTAAATGTTGGTCAAACTTGGGTTTGACCGATTTTGAAATAAGCATAAAAAATTCAAAAAACATCAAAAAAATGGAAAACCAGTGCACATGTTCTTAGTTTGTCATATAATAACAACTCCAATTGATAAACAAGGTCTAGATACATTCAAACAAAATATGCTTGAATGTGGTGTGAAATCTCAAATCTCAAACTATGAACTCTCATGTGTGAAGAGAAGTGGTTTGAGATTTGCAACATGAAATTTTCAAAAAACTCACAGAAGCTTCATTTTGGTGTGACTAAGAAGGATCCAGGCTTAGTTTTTCATTTTCATGTTTAAAACTTGTTTAAATGTTGGTCAAACTTGGGCCGATTTTGAAATAAGCATAAAAAATTCAAAAAACATCAAAAAAATGGAAAACCAGTGCACATGTTCTTAGTTTGTCATATACTAACAACTCCAATTGATAAACAAGGTCTAGATACATTCAAACAAAATATGCTTGAATGTGGTGTGAAATCTCAAATCTCAAACTATGAACTCTCATGTGTGAAGAGAAGTGGTTTGAGATTTGCAACATGAAATTTTCAAAAAACTCACAGAAGCTTCATTTTGGTGTGACTAAGAAGGATCCAGGCTTAGTTTTTCATTTTCATGTTTAAAACTTGTTTAAATGTTGGTCAAACTTGGGTTTGACCGATTTTGAAATAAGCATAAAAAATTCAAAAAACATCAAAAATGGAAAACCAGTGCACATGTTCTTAGTTTGTCATATATAACAACTCCAATTGATAAACAAGGTCTAGATACATTCAAACAAAATATGCTTGAATGTGGTGTGAAATCTCAAATCTCAAACTATGAACTCTCATGTGTGAAGAGAAGTGGTTTGAGATTTGCAACATGAAATTTTCAAAAAACTCACAGAAGCTTCATTTTGGTGTGACTAAGAAGGATCCAGGCTTAGTTTTTCATTTTCATGTTTAAAACTTGTTTAAATGTTGGTCAAACTTGGGTTTGACCGATTTTGAAATAAGCATAAAAAATTCAAAAAACATCAAAAAAATGGAAAACCAGTGCACATGTTCTTAGTTTGTCATATACTAACAACTCCAATTGATAAACAAGGTCTAGATACATTCAAACAAAATATGCTTGAATGTGGTGTGAAATCTCAAATCTCAAACTATGAACTCTCATGTGTGAAGAGAAGTGGTTTGAGATTTGCAACATGAAATTTTCAAAAAACTCACAGAAGCTTCATTTTGGTGTGACTAAGAAGGATCCAGGCTTAGTTTTTCATTTTCATGTTTAAAACTTGTTTAAATGTTGGTCAAACTTGGGTTTGACCGATTTTGAAATAAGCATAAAAAATTCAAAAAACATCAAAAAAATGGAAAAACCAGTGCACATGTTCTTAGTTTGTCATATACTAACAACTCCAATTGATAAACAAGGTCTAGATACATTCAAACAAAATATGCTTGAATGTGGTGTGAAATCTCAAATCTCAAACTATGAACTCTCATGTGTGAAGAGAAGTGGTTTGAGATTTGCAACATGAAATTTTCAAAAAACTCACAGAAGCTTCATTTTGGTGTGACTAAGAAGGATCCAGGCTTAGTTTTTCATTTTCATGTTTAAAACTTGTTTAAATGTTGGTCAAACTTGGGTTTGACCGATTTTGAAATAAGCATAAAAAATTCAAAAAACATCAAAAAAAAGAAAAACCAGTGCACATGTTCTTAGTTTGTCATATACTAACAACTCCAATTGATAAACAAGGTCTAGATACATTCAAACAAAATATGCTTGAATGTGGTGTGAAATCTCAAATCTCAAACTATGAACTCTCATGTGTGAAGAGAAGTGGTTTGAGATTTGCAACATGAAATTTTCAAAAAACTCACAGAAGCTTCATTTTGGTGTGTCTAAGAAGGATCCAGGCTTAGTTTTTCATTTTCATGTTTAAAACTTGTTTAAATGTTGGTCAAACTTGGGTTTGACCGATTTTGAAATAAGCATAAAAAATTCAAAAAACATCAAAAAAATGGAAAACCAGTGCACATGTTCTTAGTTTGTCATATACTAACAACTCCAATTGATAAACAAGGTCTAGATACATTCAAAAAAATATGCTTGAATGTGGTGTGAAATCTCAAATCTCAAACTATGAACTCTCATGTGTGAAGAGAAGTGGTTTGAGATTTGCAACATGAAATTTTCAAAAAACTCACAGAAGCTTCATTTTGGTGTGACTAAGAAGGATCCAGGCTTAGTTTTTCATTTTCATGTTTAAAACTTGTTTAAATGTTGGTCAAACTTGGGTTTGACCGATTTTGAAATAAGCATAAAAAATTCAAAAAACATCAAAAAAATGGAAAACCAGTGCACATGTTCTTAGTTTGTCATATACTAACAACTCCAATTGATAAACAAGGTCTAGATACATTCAAACAAAATATGCTTGAATGTGGTGTGAAATCTCAAATCTCAAACTATGAACTCTCATGTGTGAAGAGAAGTGGTTTGAGATTTGCAACATGAAATTTTCAAAAAACTCACAGAAGCTTCATTTTGGTGTGACTAAGAAGGATCCAGGCTTAGTTTTTCATTTTCATGTTTAAAACTTGTTTAAATGTTGGTCAAACTTGGGTTTGACCGATTTTGAAATAAGCATAAAAAAATTCAAAAAACATCAAAAAATGGAAAACCAGTGCACATGTTCTTAGTTTGTCATATACTAACAACTCCAATTGATAAACAAGGTCTAGATACATTCAAACAAAATATGCTTGAATGTGGTGTGAAATCTCAAATCTCAAACTATGAACTCTCATGTGTGAAGAGAAGTGGTTTGAGATTTGCAACATGAAATTTTCAAAAAACTCACAGAAGCTTCATTTTGGTGTGACTAAGAAGGATCCAGGCTTAGTTTTTCATTTTCATGTTTAAAACTTGTTTAAATGTTGGTCAAACTTGGGTTTGACCGATTTTGAAATAAGCATAAAAAATTCAAAAACATCAAAAAAATGGAAAACCAGTGCACATGTTCTTAGTTTGTCATATACTAACAACTCCAATTGATAAACAAGGTCTAGATACATTCAAACAAAATATGCTTGAATGTGGTGTGAAATCTCAAATCTCAAACTATGAACTCTCATGTGTGAAGAGAAGTGGTTTGAGATTTGCAACATGAAATTTTCAAAAAACTCACAGAAGCTTCATTTTGGTGTGACTAAGAAGGATCCAGGCTTAGTTTTTCATTTTCATGTTTAAAACTTGTTTAAATGTTGGTCAAACTTGGGTTTGACCGATTTTGAAATAAGCATAAAAAATTCAAAAAACATCAAAAAAATGGAAAACCAGTGCACATGTTCTTAGTTTGTCATATACTAACAACTCCAATTGATAAACAAGGTCTAGATACATTCAAACAAAATATGCTTGAATGTGGTGTGAAATCTCAAATCTCAAACTATGAACTCTCATGTGTGAAGAGAAGTGGTTTGAGATTTGCAACATGAAATTTTCAAAAAACTCACAGAAGCTTCATTTTGGTGTGACTAAGAAGGATCCAGGCTTAGTTTTTCATTTTCATGTTTAAAACTTGTTTAAATGTTGGTCAAACTTGGGTTTGACCGATTTTGAAATAAGCATAAAAAATTCAAAAAACATCAAAAAATGGAAAACCAGTGCACATGTTCTTAGTTTGTCATTACTACAACTCTCCAATTGATAAACAAGGTCTAGATACATTCAAACAAAATATGCTTGAATGTGGTGTGAAATCTCAAATCTCAAACTATGAACTCTCATGTGTGAAGAGAAGTGGTTTGAGATTTGCAACATGAAATTTTCAAAAAACTCACAGAAGCTTCATTTTGGTGTGACTAAGAAGGATCCAGGCTTAGTTTTTCATTTTCATGTTTAAAACTTGTTTAAATGTTGGTCAAACTTGGGTTTGACCGATTTTGAAATAAGCATAAAAAATTCAAAAAACATCAAAAAATGGAAAACCAGTGCACATGTTCTTAGTTTGTCATATACTAACAACTCCAATTGATAAACAAGGTCTAGATACATTCAAACAAAATATGCTTGAATGTGGTGTGAAATCTCAAATCTCAAACTATGAACTCTCATGTGTGAAGAGAAGTGGTTTGAGATTTGCAACATGAAATTTTCAAAAAACTCACAGAAGCTTCATTTGGTGTGACTAAGAAGGATCCAGGCTTAGTTTTTCATTTTCATGTTTAAAACTTGTTTAAATGTTGGTCAAACTTGGGTTTGACCGATTTTGAAATAAGCATAAAAAATTCAAAAAACATCAAAAAAATGGAAAACCAGTGCACATGTTCTTAGTTTGTCATATACTAACAACTCCAATTGATAAACAAGGTCTAGATACATTCAAACAAAATATGCTTGAATGTGGTGTGAAATCTCAAATCTCAAACTATGAACTCTCATGTGTGAAGAGAAGTGGTTTGAGATTTGCAACATGAAATTTTCAAAAAACTCACAGAAGCTTCATTTTGGTGTGTCTAAGAAGGATCCAGGCTTAGTTTTTCATTTTCATGTTTAAAACTTGTTTAAATGTTGGTCAAACTTGGGTTTGACCGATTTTGAAATAAGCATAAAAAATTCAAAAAACATCAAAAAAATGGAAAACCAGTGCACATGTTCTTAGTTTGTCATATACTAACAACTCCAATTGATAAACAAGGTCTAGATACATTCAAACAAAATATGCTTGAATGTGGTGTGAAATCTCAAATCTCAAACTATGAACTCTCATGTGTGAAGAGAAGTGGTTTGAGATTTGCAACATGAAATTTTCAAAAAACTCACAGAAGCTTCATTTTGGTGTGACTAAGAAGGATCCAGGCTTAGTTTTTCATTTTCATGTTTAAAACTTGTTTAAATGTTGGTCAAACTTGGGTTTGACCGATTTTGAAATAAGCATAAAAAATTCAAAAAACATCAAAAAAATGGAAAACCAGTGCACATGTTCTTAGTTTGTCATATACTAACAACTCCAATTGATAAACAAGGTCTAGATACATTCAAACAAAATATGCTTGAATGTGGTGTGAAATCTCAAATCTCAAACTATGAACTCTCATGTGTGAAGAGAAGTGGTTTGAGATTTGCAACATGAAATTTTCAAAAAACTCACAGAAGCTTCATTTTGGTGTGACTAAGAAGGATCCAGGCTTAGTTTTTCATTTTCATGTTTAAAACTTGTTTAAATGTTGGTCAAACTTGGGTTTGACCGATTTTGAAATAAGCATAAAAAATTCAAAAAACATCAAAAAAATGGAAAACCAGTGCACATGTTCTTAGTTTGTCATATACTAACAACTCCAATTGATAAACAAGGTCTAGATACATTCAAACAAAATATGCTTGAATGTGGTGTGAAATCTCAAATCTCAAACTATGAACTCTCATGTGTGAAGAGAAGTGGTTTGAGATTTGCAACATGAAATTTTCAAAAAACTCACAGAAGCTTCATTTTGGTGTGACTAAGAAGGATCCAGGCTTAGTTTTTCATTTTCATGTTTAAAACTTGTTTAAATGTTGGTCAAACTTGGGTTTGACCGATTTTGAAATAAGCATAAAAAATTCAAAAAACATCAAAAAAATGGAAAACCAGTGCACATGTTCTTAGTTTGTCATATACTAACAACTCCAATTGATAAACAAGGTCTAGATACATTCAAACAAAATATGCTTGAATGTGGTGTGAAATCTCAAATCTCAAACTATGAACTCTCATGTGTGAAGAGAAGTGGTTTGAGATTTGCAACATGAAATTTTCAAAAAACTCACAGAAGCTTCATTTTGGTGTGACTAAGAAGGATCCAGGCTTAGTTTTTCATTTTCATGTTTAAAACTTGTTTAAATGTTGGTCAAACTTGGGTTTGACCGATTTTGAAATAAGCATAAAAAATTCAAAAAACATCAAAAAAATGGAAAACCAGTGCACATGTTCTTAGTTTGTCATATACTAACAACTCCAATTGATAAACAAGGTCTAGATACATTCAAACAAAATATGCTTGAATGTGGTGTGAAATCTCAAATCTCAAACTATGAACTCTCATGTGTGAAGAGAAGTGGTTTGAGATTTGCAACATGAAATTTTCAAAAAACTCACAGAAGCTTCATTTTGGTGTGACTAAGAAGGATCCAGGCTTAGTTTTTCATTTTCATGTTTAAAACTTGTTTAAATGTTGGTCAAACTTGGGTTTGACCGATTTTGAAATAAGCATAAAAAATTCAAAAAACATCAAAAAAATGGAAAACCAGTGCACATGTTCTTAGTTTGTCATATACTAACAACTCCAATTGATAAACAAGGTCTAGATACATTCAAACAAAATATGCTTGAATGTGGTGTGAAATCTCAAATCTCAAACTATGAACTCTCATGTGTGAAGAGAAGTGGTTTGAGATTTGCAACATGAAATTTTCAAAAAACTCACAGAAGCTTCATTTTGGTGTGACTAAGAAGGATCCAGGCTTAGTTTTTCATTTTCATGTTTAAAACTTGTTTAAATGTTGGTCAAACTTGGGTTTGACCGATTTTGAAATAAGCATAAAAAATTCAAAAAACAAAAAAAAAATGGAAAACCAGTGCACATGTTCTTAGTTTGTCATATACTAACAACTCCAATTGATAAACAAGGTCTAGATACATTCAAAAAATATGCTTGAATGTGGTGTGAAATCTCAAATCTCAAACTATGAACTCTCATGTGTGAAGAGAAGTGGTTTGAGATTTGCAACATGAAATTTTCAAAAAACTCACAGAAGCTTCATTTTGGTGTGACTAAGAAGGATCCAGGCTTAGTTTTTCATTTTCATGTTTAAAACTTGTTTAAATGTTGGTCAAACTTGGGTTTGACCGATTTTGAAATAAGCATAAAAAATTCAAAAAACATCAAAAAAATGGAAAACCAGTGCACATGTTCTTAGTTTGTCATATACTAACAACTCCAATTGATAAACAAGGTCTAGATACATTCAAAAAAAATATGCTTGAATGTGGTGTGAAATCTCAAATCTCAAACTATGAACTCTCATGTGTGAAGAGAAGTGGTTTGAGATTTGCAACATGAAATTTTCAAAAAACTCACAGAAGCTTCATTTTGGTGTGACTAAGAAGGATCCAGGCTTAGTTTTTCATTTTCATGTTTAAAACTTGTTTAAATGTTGGTCAAACTTGGGTTTGACCGATTTTGAAATAAGCATAAAAAATTCAAAAAACATCAAAAAAATGGAAAACCAGTGCACATGTTCTTAGTTTGTCATATACTAACAACTCCAATTGATAAACAAGGTCTAGATACATTCAAAAAAATATGCTTGAATGTGGTGTGAAATCTCAAATCTCAAACTATGAACTCTCATGTGTGAAGAGAAGTGGTTTGAGATTTGCAACATGAAATTTTCAAAAAACTCACAGAAGCTTCATTTTGGTGTGACTAAGAAGGATCCAGGCTTAGTTTTTCATTTTCATGTTTAAAACTTGTTTAAATGTTGGTCAAACTTGGGTTTGACCGATTTTGAAATAAGCATAAAAAATTCAAAAAACATCAAAAAAATGGAAAACCAGTGCACATGTTCTTAGTTTGTCATATACTAACAACTCCAATTGATAAACAAGGTCTAGATACATTCAAAAAAATATGCTTGAATGTGTGTGAAATCTCAAATCTCAAACTATGAACTCTCATGTGTGAAGAGAAGTGGTTTGAGATTTGCAACATGAAATTTTCAAAAAACTCACAGAAGCTTCATTTTGGTGTGACTAAGAAGGATCCAGGCTTAGTTTTTCATTTTCATGTTTAAAACTTGTTTAAATGTTGGTCAAACTTGGGTTTGACCGATTTTGAAATAAGCATAAAAAATTCAAAAAACATCAAAAAAATGGAAAACCAGTGCACATGTTCTTAGTTTGTCATATACTAACAACTCCAATTGATAAACAAGGTCTAGATACATTCAAACAAAATATGCTTGAATGTGGTGTGAAATCTCAAATCTCAAACTATGAACTCTCATGTGTGAAGAGAAGTGGTTTGAGATTTGCAACATGAAATTTTCAAAAAACTCACAGAAGCTTCATTTTGGTGTGACTAAGAAGGATCCAGGCTTAGTTTTTCATTTTCATGTTTAAAACTTGTTTAAATGTTGGTCAAACTTGGGTTTGACCGATTTTGAAATAAGCATAAAAAATTCAAAAAACATCAAAAAAATGGAAAACCAGTGCACATGTTCTTAGTTTGTCATATACTAACAACTCCAATTGATAAACAAGGTCTAGATACATTCAAACAAAATATGCTTGAATGTGGTGTGAAATCTCAAATCTCAAACTATGAACTCTCATGTGTGAAGAGAAGTGGTTTGAGATTTGCAACATGAAATTTTCAAAAAACTCACAGAAGCTTCATTTTGGTGTGACTAAGAAGGATCCAGGCTTAGTTTTTCATTTTCATGTTTAAAACTTGTTTAAATGTTGGTCAAACTTGGGTTTGACCGATTTTGAAATAAGCATAAAAAATTCAAAAAACATCAAAAAAATGGAAAACCAGTGCACATGTTCTTAGTTTGTCATATACTAACAACTCCAATTGATAAACAAGGTCTAGATACATTCAAACAAAATATGCTTGAATGTGGTGTGAAATCTCAAATCTCAAACTATGAACTCTCATGTGTGAAGAGAAGTGGTTTGAGATTTGCAACATGAAATTTTCAAAAAACTCACAGAAGCTTCATTTTGGTGTGACTAAGAAGGATCCAGGCTTAGTTTTTCATTTTCATGTTTAAAACTTGTTTAAATGTTGGTCAAACTTGGGTTTGACCGATTTTGAAATAAGCATAAAAAATTCAAAAAACATCAAAAAAATGGAAAACCAGTGCACATGTTCTTAGTTTGTCATATACTAACAACTCCAATTGATAAACAAGGTCTAGATACATTCAAACAAAATATGCTTGAATGTGGTGTGAAATCTCAAATCTCAAACTATGAACTCTCATGTGTGAAGAGAAGTGGTTTGAGATTTGCAACATGAAATTTTCAAAAAACTCACAGAAGCTTCATTTTGGTGTGACTAAGAAGGATCCAGGCTTAGTTTTTCATTTTCATGTTTAAAACTTGTTTAAATGTTGGTCAAACTTGGGTTTGACCGATTTTGAAATAAGCATAAAAAATTCAAAAAACATCAAAAAATGGAAAACCAGTGCACATGTTCTTAGTTTGTCATATACTAACAACTCCAATTGATAAACAAGGTCTAGATACATTCAAAAAAATATGCTTGAATGTGGTGTGAAATCTCAAATCTCAAACTATGAACTCTCATGTGTGAAGAGAAGTGGTTTGAGATTTGCAACATGAAATTTTCAAAAAACTCACAGAAGCTTCATTTTGGTGTGACTAAGAAGGATCCAGCTTAGTTTTTCATTTTCATGTTTAAAACTTGTTTAAATGTTGGTCAAACTTGGGTTTGACCGATTTTGAAATAAGCATAAAAAATTCAAAAAACATCAAAAAAATGGAAAACCAGTGCACATGTTCTTAGTTTGTCATATACTAACAACTCCAATTGATAAACAAGGTCTAGATACATTCAAACAAAATATGCTTGAATGTGGTGTGAAATCTCAAATCTCAAACTATGAACTCTCATGTGTGAAGAGAAGTGGTTTGAGATTTGCAACATGAAATTTTCAAAAAACTCACAGAAGCTTCATTTTGGTGTGACTAAGAAGGATCCAGGCTTAGTTTTTCATTTTCATGTTTAAAACTTGTTTAAATGTTGGTCAAACTTGGGTTTGACCGATTTTGAAATAAGCATAAAAAATTCAAAAAACATCAAAAAAATGGAAAACCAGTGCACATGTTCTTAGTTTGTCATATACTAACAACTCCAATTGATAAACAAGGTCTAGATACATTCAAACAAAATATGCTTGAATGTGGTGTGAAATCTCAAATCTCAAACTATGAACTCTCATGTGTGAAGAGAAGTGGTTTGAGATTTGCAACATGAAATTTTCAAAAAACTCACAGAAGCTTCATTTTGGTGTGTCTAAGAAGGATCCAGGCTTAGTTTTTCATTTTCATGTTTAAAACTTGTTTAAATGTTGGTCAAACTTGGGTTTGACCGATTTTGAAATAAGCATAAAAAATTCAAAAAACATCAAAAAAATGGAAAACCAGTGCACATGTTCTTAGTTTGTCATATACTAACAACTCCAATTGATAAACAAGGTCTAGATACATTCAAACAAAATATGCTTGAATGTGGTGTGAAATCTCAAATCTCAAACTATGAACTCTCATGTGTGAAGAGAAGTGGTTTGAGATTTGCAACATGAAATTTTCAAAAAACTCACAGAAGCTTCATTTTGGTGTGTCTAAGAAGGATCCAGGCTTAGTTTTTCATTTTCATGTTTAAAACTTGTTTAAATGTTGGTCAAACTTGGGTTTGACCGATTTTGAAATAAGCATAAAAAATTCAAAAAAATCAAAAAATGGAAAACCAGTGCACATGTTCTTAGTTTGTCATATACTAACAACTCCAATTGATAAACAAGGTCTAGATACATTCAAACAAAATATGCTTGAATGTGGTGTGAAATCTCAAATCTCAAACTATGAACTCTCATGTGTGAAGAGAAGTGGTTTGAGATTTGCAACATGAAATTTTCAAAAAACTCACAGAAGCTTCATTTTGGTGTGACTAAGAAGGATCCAGGCTTAGTTTTTCATTTTCATGTTTAAAACTTGTTTAAATGTTGGTCAAACTTGGGTTTGACCGATTTTGAAATAAGCATAAAAAATTCAAAAAACATCAAAAAAATGGAAAACCAGTGCACATGTTCTTAGTTTGTCATATACTAACAACTCCAATTGATAAACAAGGTCTAGATACATTCAAACAAAATATGCTTGAATGTGGTGTGAAATCTCAAATCTCAAACTATGAACTCTCATGTGTGAAGAGAAGTGGTTTGAGATTTGCAACATGAAATTTTCAAAAAACTCACAGAAGCTTCATTTTGGTGTGACTAAGAAGGATCCAGGCTTAGTTTTTCATTTTCATGTTTAAAACTTGTTTAAATGTTGGTCAAACTTGGGTTTGACCGATTTTGAAATAAGCATAAAAAATTCAAAAAACATCAAAAAAATGGAAAACCAGTGCACATGTTCTTAGTTTGTCATATACTAACAACTCCAATTGATAAACAAGGTCTAGATACATTCAAACAAAATATGCTTGAATGTGGTGTGAAATCTCAAATCTCAAACTATGAACTCTCATGTGTGAAGAGAAGTGGTTTGAGATTTGCAACATGAAATTTTCAAAAAACTCACAGAAGCTTCATTTTGGTGTGTTAAGAAGGATCCAGGCTTAGTTTTTCATTTTCATGTTTAAAACTTGTTTAAATGTTGGTCAAACTTGGGTTTGACCGATTTTGAAATAAGCATAAAAAATTCAAAAAACATCAAAAAAATGGAAAACCAGTGCACATGTTCTTAGTTTGTCATATACTAACAACTCCAATTGATAAACAAGGTCTAGATACATTCAAACAAAATATGCTTGAATGTGGTGTGAAATCTCAAATCTCAAACTATGAACTCTCATGTGTGAAGAGAAGTGGTTTGAGATTTGCAACATGAAATTTTCAAAAAACTCACAGAAGCTTCATTTTGGTGTGACTAAGAAGGATCCAGGCTTAGTTTTTCATTTTCATGTTTAAAACTTGTTTAAATGTTGGTCAAACTTGGGTTTGACCGATTTTGAAATAAGCATAAAAAATTCAAAAAACATCAAAAAAATGGAAAACCAGTGCACATGTTCTTAGTTTGTCATATACTAACAACTCCAATTGATAAACAAGGTCTAGATACATTCAAACAAAATATGCTTGAATGTGGTGTGAAATCTCAAATCTCAAACTATGAACTCTCATGTGTGAAGAGAAGTGGTTTGAGATTTGCAACATGAAATTTTCAAAAAACTCACAGAAGCTTCATTTTGGTGTGACTAAGAAGGATCCAGGCTTAGTTTTTCATTTTCATGTTTAAAACTTGTTTAAATGTTGGTCAAACTTGGGTTTGACCGATTTTGAAATAAGCATAAAAAATTCAAAAAACATCAAAAAAATGGAAAACCAGTGCACATGTTCTTAGTTTGTCATATACTAACAACTCCAATTGATAAACAAGGTCTAGATACATTCAAACAAAATATGCTTGAATGTGGTGTGAAATCTCAAATCTCAAACTATGAACTCTCATGTGTGAAGAGAAGTGGTTTGAGATTTGCAACATGAAATTTTCAAAAAACTCACAGAAGCTTCATTTTGGTGTGTCTAAGAAGGATCCAGGCTTAGTTTTTCATTTTCATGTTTAAAACTTGTTTAAATGTTGGTCAAACTTGGGTTTGACCGATTTTGAAATAAGCATAAAAAATTCAAAAAACATCAAAAAAATGGAAAACCAGTGCACATGTTCTTAGTTTGTCATATACTAACAACTCCAATTGATAAACAAGGTCTAGATACATTCAAACAAAATATGCTTGAATGTGGTGTGAAATCTCAAATCTCAAACTATGAACTCTCATGTGTGAAGAGAAGTGGTTTGAGATTTGCAACATGAAATTTTCAAAAAACTCACAGAAGCTTCATTTTGGTGTGACTAAGAAGGATCCAGGCTTAGTTTTTCATTTTCATGTTTAAAACTTGTTTAAATGTTGGTCAAACTTGGGTTTGACCGATTTTGAAATAAGCATAAAAAATTCAAAAAACATCAAAAAAATGGAAAACCAGTGCACATGTTCTTAGTTTGTCATATACTAACAACTCCAATTGATAAACAAGGTCTAGATACATTCAAACAAAATATGCTTGAATGTGGTGTGAAATCTCAAATCTCAAACTATGAACTCTCATGTGTGAAGAGAAGTGGTTTGAGATTTGCAACATGAAATTTTCAAAAAACTCACAGAAGCTTCATTTTGGTGTGACTAAGAAGGATCCAGGCTTAGTTTTTCATTTTCATGTTTAAAACTTGTTTAAATGTTGGTCAAACTTGGGTTTGACCGATTTTGAAATAAGCATAAAAAATTCAAAAAACATCAAAAAAATGGAAAACCAGTGCACATGTTCTTAGTTTGTCATGTACTAACAACTCCAATTGATAAACAAGGTCTAGATACATTCAAAAAAAAATTGCTTGAATGTGTGTGAAATCTCAAATCTCAAACTATGAACTCTCATGTGTGAAGAGAAGTGGTTTGAGATTTGCAACATGAAATTTTCAAAAAACTCACAGAAGCTTCATTTTGGTGTGACTAAGAAGGATCCAGGCTTAGTTTTTCATTTTCATGTTTAAAACTTGTTTAAATGTTGGTCAAACTTGGGTTTGACCGATTTTGAAATAAGCATAAAAAATTCAAAAAACATCAAAAAAATGGAAAACCAGTGCACATGTTCTTAGTTTGTCATATACTAACAACTCCAATTGATAAACAAGGTCTAGATACATTCAAACAAAATATGCTTGAATGTGGTGTGAAATCTCAAATCTCAAACTATGAACTCTCATGTGTGAAGAGAAGTGGTTTGAGATTTGCAACATGAAATTTTCAAAAAACTCACAGAAGCTTCATTTTGGTGTGACTAAGAAGGATCCAGGCTTAGTTTTTCATTTTCATGTTTAAAACTTGTTTAAATGTTGGTCAAACTTGGGTTTGACCGATTTTGAAATAAGCATAAAAAATTCAAAAAACATCAAAAAAATGGAAAACCAGTGCACATGTTCTTAGTTTGTCATATACTAACAACTCCAATTGATAAACAAGGTCTAGATACATTCAAACAAAATATGCTTGAATGTGGTGTGAAATCTCAAATCTCAAACTATGAACTCTCATGTGTGAAGAGAAGTGGTTTGAGATTTGCAACATGAAATTTTCAAAAAACTCACAGAAGCTTCATTTTGGTGTGTCTAAGAAGGATCCAGACTTAGTTTTTCATTTTCATGTTTAAAACTTGTTTAAATGTTGGTCAAACTTGGGTTTGACCGATTTTGAAATAAGCATAAAAAATTCAAAAAACATCAAAAAAATGGAAAACCAGTGCACATGTTCTTAGTTTGTCATATACTAACAACTCCAATTGATAAACAAGGTCTAGATACATTCAAACAAAATATGCTTGAATGTGGTGTGAAATCTCAAATCTCAAACTATGAACTCTCATGTGTGAAGAGAAGTGGTTTGAGATTTGCAACATGAAATTTTCAAAAAACTCACAGAAGCTTCATTTTGGTGTGTCTAAGAAGGATCCAGGCTTAGTTTTTCATTTTCATGTTTAAAACTTGTTTAAATGTTGGTCAAACTTGGGTTTGACCGATTTTGAAATAAGCATAAAAAATTCAAAAAAATCAAAAAAATGGAAAACCAGTGCACATGTTCTTAGTTTGTCATATACTAACAACTCCAATTGATAAACAAGGTCTAGATACATTCAAACAAAATATGCTTGAATGTGGTGTGAAATCTCAAATCTCAAACTATGAACTCTCATGTGTGAAGAGAAGTGGTTTGAGATTTGCAACATGAAATTTTCAAAAAACTCACAGAAGCTTCATTTTGGTGTGACTAAGAAGGATCCAGGCTTAGTTTTTCATTTTCATGTTTAAAACTTGTTTAAATGTTGGTCAAACTTGGGTTGACCGATTTTGAAATAAGCATAAAAAATTCAAAAAACATCAAAAAAATGGAAAACCAGTGCACATGTTCTTAGTTTGTCATATAATAACAACTCCAATTGATAAACAAGGTCTAGATATATTCAAACAAAATATGCTTGAATGTGGTGTGAAATCTCAAATCTCAAACTATGAACTCTCATGTGTGAAGAGAAGTGGTTTGAGATTTGCAACATGAAATTTTCAAAAACTCACAGAAGCTTCATTTTGGTGTGACTAAGAAGGATCCAGGCTTAGTTTTTCATTTTCATGTTTAAAACTTGTTTAAATGTTGGTCAAACTTGGGTTTGACCGATTTTGAAATAAGCATAAAAAATTCAAAAAACATCAAAAAAATGGAAAACCAGTGCACATGTTCTTAGTTTGTCATATAATAACAACTCCAATTGATAAACAAGGTCTAGATACATTCAAACAAAATATGCTTGAATGTGGTGTGAAATCTCAAATCTCAAACTATGAACTCTCATGTGTGAAGAGAAGTGGTTTGAGATTTGCAACATGAAATTTTCAAAAAACTCACAGAAGCTTCATTTTGGTGTGACTAAGAAGGATCCAGGCTTAGTTTTTCATTTTCATGTTTAAAACTTGTTTAAATGTTGGTCAAACTTGGGTTTGACCGATTTTGAAATAAGCATAAAAAATTCAAAAAACATCAAAAAATGGAAAACCAGTGCACATGTTCTAGTTTGTCATATACTAACAACTCCAATTGATAAACAAGGTCTAGATACATTCAAAAAAAAATTGCTTGAATGTGGTGTGAAATCTCAAATCTCAAACTATGAACTCTCATGTGTGAAGAGAAGTGGTTTGAGATTTGCAACATGAAATTTTCAAAAAACTCACAGAAGCTTCATTTTGGTGTGACTAAGAAGGATCCAGCTTAGTTTTTCATTTTCATGTTTAAAACTTGTTTAAATGTTGGTCAAACTTGGGTTTGACCGATTTTGAAATAAGCATAAAAAATTCAAAAAACATCAAAAAAATGGAAAACCAGTGCACATGTTCTTAGTTTGTCATATACTAACAACTCCAATTGATAAACAAGGTCTAGATACATTCAAACAAAATATGCTTGAATGTGGTGTGAAATCTCAAATCTCAAACTATGAACTCTCATGTGTGAAGAGAAGTGGTTTGAGATTTGCAACATGAAATTTTCAAAAAACTCACAGAAGCTTCATTTTGGTGTGACTAAGAAGGATCCAGGCTTAGTTTTTCATTTTCATGTTTAAAACTTGTTTAAATGTTGGTCAAACTTGGGTTTGACCGATTTTGAAATAAGCATAAAAAATTCAAAAAACATCAAAAAAATGGAAAACCAGTGCACATGTTCTTAGTTTGTCATATACTAACAACTCCAATTGATAAACAAGGTCTAGATACATTCAAACAAAATATGCTTGAATGTGGTGTGAAATCTCAAATCTCAAACTATGAACTCTCATGTGTGAAGAGAAGTGGTTTGAGATTTGCAACATGAAATTTTCAAAAAACTCACAGAAGCTTCATTTTGGTGTGTAAGAAGGATCCAGCTTAGTTTTTCATTTTCATGTTTAAAACTTGTTTAAATGTTGGTCAAACTTGGGTTTGACCGATTTTGAAATAAGCATAAAAAATTCAAAAAACATCAAAAAAATGGAAAACCAGTGCACATGTTCTTAGTTTGTCATATACTAACAACTCCAATTGATAAACAAGGTCTAGATACATTCAAACAAAATATGCTTGAATGTGGTGTGAAATCTCAAATCTCAAACTATGAACTCTCATGTGTGAAGAGAAGTGGTTTGAGATTTGCAACATGAAATTTTCAAAAAACTCACAGAAGCTTCATTTTGGTGTGTCTAAGAAGGATCCAGGCTTAGTTTTTCATTTTCATGTTTAAAACTTGTTTAAATGTTGGTCAAACTTGGGTTTGACCGATTTTGAAATAAGCATAAAAAATTCAAAAAAATCAAAAAAATGGAAAACCAGTGCACATGTTCTTAGTTTGTCATATACTAACAACTCCAATTGATAAACAAGGTCTAGATACATTCAAACAAAATATGCTTGAATGTGGTGTGAAATCTCAAATCTCAAACTATGAACTCTCATGTGTGAAGAGAAGTGGTTTGAGATTTGCAACATGAAATTTTCAAAAAACTCACAGAAGCTTCATTTTGGTGTGACTAAGAAGGATCCAGGCTTAGTTTTTCATTTTCATGTTTAAAACTTGTTTAAATGTTGGTCAAACTTGGGCTTGACCGATTTTGAAATAAGCATAAAAAATTCAAAAAACATCAAAAAAATGGAAAACCAGTGCACATGTTCTTAGTTTGTCATATACTAACAACTCCAATTGATAAACAAGGTCTAGATATATTCAAACAAAATATGCTTGAATGTGGTGTGAAATCTCAAATCTCAAACTATGAACTCTCATGTGTGAAGAGAAGTGGTTTGAGATTTGCAACATGAAATTTTCAAAAAACTCACAGAAGCTTCATTTTGGTGTGACTAAGAAGGATCCAGGCTTAGTTTTTCATTTTCATGTTTAAAACTTGTTTAAATGTTGGTCAAACTTGGGTTTGACCGATTTTGAAATAAGCATAAAAAATTCAAAAAACATCAAAAAAATGGAAAACCAGTGCACATGTTCTTAGTTTGTCATATATAACAACTCCAATTGATAAACAAGGTCTAGATACATTCAAACAAAATATGCTTGAATGTGGTGTGAAATCTCAAATCTCAAACTATGAACTCTCATGTGTGAAGAGAAGTGGTTTGAGATTTGCAACATGAAATTTTCAAAAAACTCACAGAAGCTTCATTTTGGTGTGACTAAGAAGGATCCAGGCTTAGTTTTTCATTTTCATGTTTAAAACTTGTTTAAATGTTGGTCAAACTTGGGTTTGACCGATTTTGAAATAAGCATAAAAAATTCAAAAAACATCAAAAAAATGGAAAACCAGTGCACATGTTCTAGTTTGTCATGTACTAACAACTCCAATTGATAAACAAGGTCTAGATACATTCAAAAAAAATTGCTTGAATGTGGTGTGAAATCTCAAATCTCAAACTATGAACTCTCATGTGTGAAGAGAAGTGGTTTGAGATTTGCAACATGAAATTTTCAAAAAACTCACAGAAGCTTCATTTTGGTGTGACTAAGAAGGATCCAGTCTTAGTTTTTCATTTTCATGTTTAAAACTTGTTTAAATGTTGGTCAAACTTGGGTTTGACCGATTTTGAAATAAGCATAAAAATTCAAAAAACATCAAAAAAATGGAAAACCAGTGCACATGTTCTTAGTTTGTCATATACTAACAACTCCAATTGATAAACAAGGTCTAGATACATTCAAACAAAATATGCTTGAATGTGGTGTGAAATCTCAAATCTCAAACTATGAACTCTCATGTGTGAAGAGAAGTGGTTTGAGATTTGCAACATGAAATTTTCAAAAAACTCACAGAAGCTTCATTTTGGTGTGACTAAGAAGGATCCAGGCTTAGTTTTTCATTTTCATGTTTAAAACTTGTTTAAATGTTGGTCAAACTTGGGTTTGACCGATTTTGAAATAAGCATAAAAAATTCAAAAAACATCAAAAAAATGGAAAACCAGTGCACATGTTCTTAGTTTGTCATATACTAACAACTCCAATTGATAAACAAGGTCTAGATACATTCAAACAAAATATGCTTGAATGTGGTGTGAAATCTCAAATATCAAACTATGAACTCTCATGTGTGAAGAGAAGTGGTTTGAGATTTGCAACATGAAATTTTCAAAAAACTCACAGAAGCTTCATTTTGGTGTGTCTAAGAAGGATCGAGACTTAGTTTTTCATTTTTATGTTTAAAACTTGTTTAAATGTTGGTCAAACTTGGGTTTGACCGATTTTGAAATAAGCATAAAAAATTCAAAAAACATCAAAAAAATGGAAAACCAGTGCACATGTTCTTAGTTTGTCATATACTAACAACTCCAATTGATAAACAAGGTCTAGATACATTCAAACAAAATATGCTTGAATGTGGTGTGAAATCTCAAATCTCAAACTATGAACTCTCATGTGTGAAGAGAAGTGGTTTGAGATTTGCAACATGAAATTTTCAAAAAACTCACAGAAGCTTCATTTTGGTGTGTCTAAGAAGGATCCAGGCTTAGTTTTTCATTTTCATGTTTAAAACTTGTTTAAATGTTGGTCAAACTTGGGTTTGACCGATTTTGAAATAAGCATAAAAAATTCAAAAAAATCAAAAAAATGGAAAACCAGTGCACATGTTCTTAGTTTGTCATATACTAACAACTCCAATTGATAAACAAGGTCTAGATACATTCAAACAAAATATGCTTGAATGTGGTGTGAAATCTCAAATCTCAAACTATGAACTCTCATGTGTGAAGAGAAGTGGTTTGAGATTTGCAACATGATATTTTCAAAAAACTCACAGAAGCTTCATTTTGGTGTGACTAAGAAGGATCCAGGCTTAGTTTTTCATTTCATGTTTAAAACTTGTTTAAATGTTGGTCAAACTTGGGCTTGACCGATTTTGAAATAAGCATAAAAAATTCAAAAAACATCAAAAAAATGGAAAACCAGTGCACATGTTCTTAGTTTGTCATATATAACAACTCCAATTGATAAACAAGGTCTAGATATATTCAAACAAAATATGCTTGAATGTGGTGTGCAATCTCAAATCTCAAACTATGAACTCTCATGTGTGAAGAGAAGTGGTTTGAGATTTGCAACATGAAATTTTCAAAAAACTCACAGAATCTTCATTTTGGTGTGACTAAGAAGGATCCAGGCTTAGTTTTTCATTTTCATGTTTAAAACTTGTTTAAATGTTGGTCAAACTTGGGTTTGACCGATTTTGAAATAAGCATAAAAAATTCAAAAAACATCAAAAAAATGGAAAACCAGTGCACATGTTCTTAGTTTGTCATATACTAACAACTCCAATTGATAAACAAGGTCTAGATACATTCAAACAAAATATGCTTGAATGTGGTGTGAAATCTCAAATCTCAAACTATGAACTCTCATGTGTGAAGAGAAGTGGTTTGAGATTTGCAACATGAAATTTTCAAAAAACTCACAGAAGCTTCATTTTGGTGTGTTTAAGAAGGATCCAGGCTTAGTTTTTCATTTTCATCTTTAAAACTTGTTTAAATGTTGGTCAAACTTGGTTTTGACCGATTTTGAAATAAGCATAAAAAATTCAAAAAACATCAAAAAAATGGAAAACCAGTGCACATGTTCTTAGTTTGTCATATACTAACAACTCCAATTGATAAACAAGGTCTAGATACATTCAAACAAAATATGCTTGAATGTGGTGTGAAATCTGAAATCTCAAACTATGAACTCTCATGTGTGAAGAGAAGTGGTTTGAGATTTGCAACATAAAATTTTCAAAAAACTCACAGAAGCTTCATTTTGGTGTGACTAAGAAGGATCCAGGCTTAGTTTTTCATTTTCATGTTTAAAACTTGTTTAAATGTTGGTCAAACTTGGGCTTGACCGATTTTGAAATAAGCATAAAAAATTCAAAAAACATCAAAAAAATGGAAAACCAGTGCACATGTTCTTAGTTTGTCATATAATAACAACTCCAATTGATAAACAAGGTCTAGATATATTCAAACAAAATATGCTTGAATGTGGTGTGAAATCTCAAATCTCAAACTATGAACTCTCATGTGTGAAGAGAAGTGGTTTGAGATTTGCAACATGAAATTTTCAAAAAACTCACAGAAGCTTCATTTTGGTGTGACTAAGAAGGATCCAGGCTTAGTTTTTCATTTTCATGTTTAAAACTTGTTTAAATGTTGGTCAAACTTGGGTTTGACCGATTTTGTAATAAGCATAAAAAATTCAAAAATCATCAAAAAAAATAGAAAACCAGTGCACATGTTCTTAGTTTGTCATATACTAACAACTCCAATGGATAAACAAGGTCTAGATACATTCAAACAAAATATGCTTGAATGTGGTGTGAAATCTCAAATCTCAAACTATGAACTCTCATGTGTGAAGAGAAGTGGTTTGAGATTTTCAACATGAAATTTTCAAAAAACTCACAGAAGCTTCATTTTGGTGTGACTAAGAAGGATCCAGGCTTAGTTTTTCATTTTCATCTTTAAAACTTGTTTAAATGTTGGTCAAACTTGGGTTTGACCGATTTTGAAATAAGCATAAAAAATTCAAAAAACATCAAAAAATGAAAAAACCTGCGCACATAGTATATATATATATAGAATAGATGTGTAGGAAAGTTATTTGGCTGATTTAGACAAGGTCAAAAAAATCTTGCTTAGGAATGGAGCCGTTTACCCTACCTTTAGAGCTCATTTGAAACACTTTTTTGTTCAAAACTTAGCAAAAGGCTCGGTTTGATGACAACACCAAGTTAGATCAAACAACTACATAATAGTATGAAATCATTGCAACATCCAAGCCTAGCACAAATAACATGTAAATTTGAATTTTGGTTCAAAGTTGAAAAATAAATAAAAGAAAATAGGAACACTAGAGTGACAAGGTGAAATTTGAATTTTGGTTCAAAGTTGAATTCAAAAAAATAAAAGAAAATAGGAACACTAGAGTGACAAGGTGAAATTTGAATTTTGGTTCAAAGTTGAACCAAAATAGTATGAAATCATTGCAACATCCAAGCCTAGCACAAATAACATGTAAATTTGAATTTTGGTTCAAAGTTGAATTCAAAAAATCAAAAGAAAATAAATAATTCTCATATTACTTAAAAAATTCAAAAATTGTCCCAGTGCAATATCTTAATGGATGTGACAACTCCCAATTATAGATTTAATCTATAATAGGCAGTTGCCAGACCCACGAAGCTATTGGACCGGGAATATATGTGCAACACCTAAATTGCAAGCATGGGGACTCGAACTTGGGTGGGCAAAGGGAGGCATCAACCCTTTGCCACTAGGCTATGCCTATGTTTGCGACAAATCTACCACTATTAGGAGGTAATAGTTACAACCCTCCATCTCACAAGGTGAATTCATTTGAATTTGTTTGAGTAACAACATTTGAATTTGAATTTGTTTGAGTACTAGTTACATTTTGGTAAGTGTAAATAAATAAGTAAATTTCTTTCAGCTCCTTTTTAGCACTTTTTTGATAATAAACCATTTGATAAATACATATGACCTTGGGTTTGAATATAAAAAATCAAAAAAGGAGAAACCTTCTATAGATGACATCTTTTATAAGCCTCAACCTAGTTGACAAGGTTTCAACTAAAGAAAAAATCAACAGAGCAGTGCCATTTGGACAAGACCGGTTTTTCACAAAAACTCAACAGAGCAAGGTTCAAACTAGCAGAAACATAAAACTATCAAGAACAAGGTGTTCGACAGTTCGCCAAAGGTAGGTAGATGTTGCTCTTGTTGACAAGGTATCACCTACCGGAACGTGCGAATACCAACATCGGCATGTCCAGAGCACGCCCCCAAGGTGTTCGACATAGTGATTACATGGCCAGTTCTCAAAAGTACTCCCCCACACGCTCCCAGCGCTGGGCAAACACTGCTTGAAAGAGTTTCAGGCAGCGAACAAAATTCACCAGACTTCTGGACTACAGTCAGCAGCTCATTTTTCCAGCGTCCATCTTCCCTCCGAACGCCATGGCCCTGGAGCTGTCTCTGTTGTTGTAGCTGGCTCTGTAGCTGATTCCTCTAGCTCAATTTCATCTCGCAGAGAATTTCTGAGCACACCAATCTGTCCTCCGCCAGCCCGGCAACTTGACTGAAATCCTCTAGGGTCACCGCTACTTCGAAGTCCAGGCTCAGCTCGCGTTGAATCGGGGTTGAGCGTGTTGAAATCCTGCTCGATGATCTCCGGCCCGAGCTGCTCTGGTCGCCCGCATCAATGTTGCGCATCGAGGCAAACCTCTGTCTCGCCCTCGGCAGCGAATGACGGCAAAGTGGAAAACCCTTGCCGCCGTAGCCGTGACGCAGCCACGCATGCTTCAAGACCTGCTTCACCGAAATCTGGTATCGCTTGCAATGCTCGACCGCGGTTGGATCCCTCGCCGCTGCCCGAGTCAGGAATCGGGCCGCCGGTCTCCTCTGCGACCGTGGACCCGCACCACCCCATCCTCCACCCTCCCTCGTCGCCGTTACCTGCGAGCCCTGCGTCGCGGCCCGCCTGCTCGACTCCGATTGCCGCTTCTCTTCTCGCGCCGCCGCTCCACTCGTCCGCTCCATCTACCGCCATCGCCAGGATTGATTTCGACGGCGGCGCGCGGCGGCAGTGGCTACAGTGCACGCCCCGGGCTGACTGAACGGGGATAATAGCTCCTATGCGAACGCGTGAGGTCTCACTCGTTAATAAACTCATCCATTTAACGGTCAAACGTAATACCGTTTAAGGGCTTAAAAGAGCCGTATCGGGCCGTGGCTATTTGGGCCGTTCCAACTGTCGTGTCTGAGCTATTTCAGCGAACGATGTCGTTCTCCAGTGAATAGTGGGGAAAAACGTCGTATCTGAGCTATTTGCCCGTTTGCTCCTACCCGGCGCGGTGCCTGCGCTGCCATCATGAAGGGCACCATGCACGCATCTGCAAGAGGCCTCGCTCGCTGGATGTGGCTGGCCCCCCGTCGCGCCAGCCGCGGCCTATGGTGGTCGCAGTTCTTAATCCTAGGCCTGGGGATGTTGCCCTTGCGGAGCCCGCCACTCGTGGGCGTTGGCTGCACCGGAATACCTCCGGAAGAAGCATCCCGCCGGGCTCCTCCTCTACCTCAACGCCGGATGGGTCTCCGTCGCGGCACGCCCAGCCCTCTCCGCCTCCACCACCGCCGCCCCCGCCTTCCGGCCCACCCTTTGGTTCCCCGCGGCGTCGCCCCCGCTTCAAAACCCGGATCCTGCCTCGCTCGGTGGCTATGGACGAGGCGGAGCTGTGGCTAAATTCAGCCTTGGTTGCGGACGTGGGTGGCACGCGGCCGGCGGTGACTCCTACGCAGGTCGCCTTGCACCTTTCTCGGCATTTCCGGATCCCAGACGACGTGGTGCAGTTGCGTCGGTACGGATCCGAATCCTTCCTCCTCATCTTCGCTGAGCGCCTCCTAGCAGACCTTGTCCTCCATGCTAAACCACCTATAGAGGCGGAGCTCCGCCTGGTCTTCAGGCGCTGGCAGTGGCAGTCCGCTGCCCTTTTCTCCCCGCTCTGCTTCAAGGTCTTGCTTGCCATTGAAAACCTCCCAGCCCATGTCTGGTCGCGGGACTCGGTCTAGACCATTGTTGGCTCTTCCTGTCTCGTTTTCGACGTCGCTCCATCCTCTACTTCGGCCTCCGACATGTCTCATTTCCTGGTTGCTGTCTGGGCCATCCATCCCGACCTCATTCCTTCTGAGGTTGGCTGTGTTGTGTCCGAGCCGAAGGAGCCTTTTGTTGAGGGCCAGCCGCCGCTTTTCCTCCGGCGATCTGAGCTTATTCATTCCAGTCGCGATACGCTCCAGTTTCGGGTCCTGATCAAGATTATTGAGATCCATAATTTCTCCCCCTTGGAGGACTCTGATGATAGCTCCTCGGATTCTAGCTTTGATTCATGTGGTGAGGGCTATCCGGGAGTCAGCTCTCGCGGAGGTTCTCTTCGTCCATGGCCCCGGGTGTACCGGCTCGCCGGCGATTCTTCGTCGGTAGGACAACCATGGCCTTCGCTGCCCCGGCATGGTGGGGACGTCTCCTGGGGGTCCCACCAATCCCACCATACCCAGCGCGGGGGTCAACCGGCTCCAGCAGCCTTCTACCATCCCGTGCAGGGCGCGTGCTCTTCTGCTGCTGCCGTGGTCGCAGTTTCAACGGCTCCCCGCGGGGGAGCCAGCGGGAAATGTGCGCATGCGGCCTCTGTGGCTGACGTTGGGCGCGGTCTCGCGCATCCCGGCTCCTCTGTCCCGGCTGCAGTGGCTTTTTACCCTCTCTCTGCGCTTCAGTCGCTGCAGGGGGCCGCGACATGTTCTCCCCCACCCTCTGTGTCGCCTGATGGGACGGAGGAGCCATCTCGGCCGCTGCAAGGTGAACCAGCGGAGTTGTGGCCCTTGCCTCGCACGTCTTCGCCTGGTCTGCGTGATTGGGACCCCATGTGCCTAGAGGCATGGTCGTCTGCCTGCTCGGTGTCGCCAGCTGCTTCTTCGCCTGTCGCTACCTGCGTGACGGGGCTGAGTGTTCCCGGACCCACTCCTCCCGCAGGCTCATGCATGGGCCACGTGAGTCCACCCGATGGTTTACTGCCGCGGGACGGCCTGCCTCAATCAACTCCTGCCAGTCCCGGCGGGCCTCTTGGGCCTCCGGATGCCAGTGACCAGGACTTGGGCCCCAGCGCCCAGCGGCCCACTCTTGAAGCAGTGGTTTTCAACGACCTGCCCGCCAGTGCCACTCAGCAGCTACCGGTGCAAGCACCGCCTCCGTCCGTCGTGGAACGCCCTTCGGTCTTAGGATTTGTCACTACTTCCCGGGGCAGTTCACCTACCTTGCTGGTGTATGGGGTAATCCCCACTTCCCCGGTTGATTTCATCCAGAAGATGACCAAGGCCCTGCCTCCCTCGGCCTCGTCCGTGACTCCACGGCATCGCAGGGTGCGTCGCCTGCCACCCCCGGGCGCGGTGCCTCGCCGGAGTTCTCGACTGGCCAAGAAAGCGAGCAGTCGACTGCCGGCTGTAGTTGCTGCCCAAAATGTCCTGATGCGTAAGCTTGGTCTTACCACCTTGGACCATGTTGAGTCAGCTGATTTTGAGCGCTATCTTAACCTCTTCAAAGATGGGCTGACGGATGAGCAAGTGCAGATGATAAGGGAGCTGTTCCTAGAGCAACCCCCGGCCCCGGTTGGGGCAGAGCTGGTGGAGGATGACGTCGAGTAGAATCCGCAGGGTTCCATTCAAACTCCCGGTGGCTGGTCGCCATTTGTGTACTTATGGATTCCCATAGCTTTCTAGCGTGGAATGTGCGGGGCCTCAACTCCCGGTCGCACCGTAGTGCTGTGCGTGATCTCGTCATCTCTGAGCGACCTTCCCTAGTGTGCCTCCAGGAAACTAAGCTTCATGTAATCTCTGATTTCGATGTAATGCAAATGTTAGGACCGGGGTTCGACTATGCTTTCGTCCCTTCAGACCGAACCCGCGGCGGAATTCTGGTCACGTGGTGCGTTGCCGACTGGGTTGCTTCCACCACTTCCATCCTCGACTTCTCGGTCTCGATCAAGCTAAGGGGTAGCGCCGGTGGTGATGCTTGGTGGCTCACGTCGGTGTACGGCCCTGCCTCCGACGATGCCAAACCGGCTTTCCTCTCTGAGCTGCACCAGCTTCGTTAGGTTCGTCTGGGCCCATGGCTTCTCAACGGTGACTTCAACATGATTTATTTGGCAGCGGATAAGAACAACTCTCACCTTAATCGGCGACAGATGGCTCAGTTCAGACGGTTCCTCAACGAAGCATCTCTCAAGGAGCTCCATCTCGCTGGTCGGTTGTTCACCTGGAGTAACGAGCGCGCACACCCGACCTTCTGCTCAGAGGATTGATCGGGCGTTTGTCTCCAATGAGTGGGAAGATCGCTTCCCCAACAGCACCCTGCACCCTCTGGCATCCTTCTGCTCAGACCATGCGCCGCTCGTGCTCAGAACACAAGGGGACTTCAGTGCTAAGAAAAGGTTCCATTTCCGCTCCTTTTGGCCGTGCTGTGCCGGGTTCCAGGAGGTCGTTCGGCGTGCCTGGCACTGCCCTCTTAATGACGCCAACCCTTTCCGCCGTTTGGACTGGCTCTTCCGGAACACGGCTTGTTTCCTGCAGAGCTGGAGTGCCCGTTCCATTGGCAACCTTAAGCTCCAGTTGGAGTTGGCAAAGGAGGTGGTTCTGAAATTGGAGACGGCTCGTGATCGCAGGCCTCTGTCACAGCAGGAGGAGGCCTTGAGGAAGGAGTTGAAGCTTAAGTCGCTCGGTCTTGCGTCGCTGCAGAGAACTATTGCCAGGCAAGAATCCAGAATCCTTTGGCTTAGGGAGGGAGACGCGCCCAAAAGGTTTTTCCACCTCCATGCAAACTCGCGTCGACGCAAAAATCACATTCACTCCCTCACGGTCGCGGATCACCCTGTCACGGATGAGCAAGGCAAGGCTCAAGCCTTCTTTGATTTCTATGAGGAGGTTCTGGGAACACCTTCTACCCCGTCTTGCTCTATCAATCTTGATGAGCTAGACCTGCCTCGCCTCGACCTCCAGCATCTTGGGGGGCGCTTCACGGAGGAAGAAGTCTGGAACGTGATTCGTGGCCTGCCGCCGGACAAGGCGCCGGGTCCGGACGGATTCACGGCGCGATTTCTCTAGGTGGCTTGGCATACCATTCGACCAGACCTTATGCGGGCCTTTGATGCTTTCTGGCATCTTGACACTCGCAACCTCCATGATGTCAATGGTGCTCTCATGATACTCCTGCCGAAAACGGCCCAGGCCAATGCAGTCAAGGACTATCGGCCGATTTCGCTTATTCACATCATTGGCAAACTTTTCTCAAAAGTTCTTGCTGCTAGGCTGGCACCTAGCTTAGAGGACTTGGTGCACAAATGCCAAAGTGCTTTCATCAAAGGCAGGGTAATTCATGATAGCTACAAAGTGGTTCAAGCCTCGGCCAAGCTACTGCGTGTTAGGAAGGTGCCCAGCATCCTCCTCAAGGTTGATATTGCTCGGGCCTTCGATTTGGTCGCGTGGCCATTCCTTCTTGAGGTGCTTCAGCAGTTGGGTTTTGCTCGGAAATGGTTGAACTGGGTGTCGGCCATCCTCTCCTCAGCTAGCACAAGAATTCTTGTTAATGGCATTCCTGGTGAGAGGATCTATCATGCTCAGGGTCTCTGGCAAGGGGACCCCTTGTCGCCATTGCTCTTTATTCTTGTGATGGAAGTGCTGAACGCCCTGCTCCGCAAGGCTGACTCCTGCTCTTTGTTCAAGCCTTTTGGAGTTCGGACGTTACCTTACCGTGCCTCTTTATATGCTGATGATTTGGTCATGTTCGTCTCCCCGCTGCAGCAAGACTTGAGTTTGGCAAAGAGCATTTTGCAGCTGTTTCAGGAAGCGTCAGGTTTGGGTTGCAATTTCAATAAATGTCAAATGGCTCCCATCCGATGCAATGAAGATCACATCGCCTTGGCAACCAGCTTGTTCCCTTGTCAGTTAATGGAGTTCCCCATCAGGTACCTTGGCATACCTCTCTCAGTCACGAAGCTCCCAAAATCGGCCCTCCAGCCTCTTGTCGATCGTATGGCAGACAAACTACCTGCTTGGAAGGGTAAACTGTTGCACCGCAGTGGTCGCCTTGCTCTGATCAGGTCCACACTAGCGGCGATGCCTGTGTACACTGCCATAAGTGTGGAGTTGCCGGCTTGGATGAACAAAGCTTTCCACAAGATCATGAAAGGTTTTCTCTGGACTGGAACAGAGGAGGTGCAGAATGGTAAATGTCTAGTGTCTTGGGGTCGTGTTCAGCGCCCACTCCACCTTGGGGGGCTGGGGATCCCAGACCTGCAACGCCTTGGTATGGCGCTCCGTTTGCGATGGTTGTGGTTCCAGCGCACTGACCCTGCCAGGTCGTGGGCGACCCTTCCTCTTGTTGAAAGCCGCCAAGCCATTGCCTTTTTCAAGACCTCCACCAATTGCATTGTTGGCGATGGGAAGTCACTTCTCTTCTGGTCTGCTCCCTGGCTGCAAGGCCGCTGCATTCAAGACTTGGCACCGGACCTGTATCAGGCAACCAATGCTCGCCGTCGGGCTCTCCGGACCGTGGCAGCAGCTCTCCAAGACAATGCTTGGATCAGTGACATGGTCGGTGCCCTCACGATACCTGTGCTGATCCAGTACCTACAACTTCGCCGGTTCTGCAGCAGGTCCAGCTCAGTTTGGACACTCCAGATCGCTGGGAATGGCGCTGGCCCCAGTCTGGTTCCTACTCCTCTAGATCGGCCTACAGTGCTCTTTTCCTGACCGAGTATGCCATCTTAGGATCCAAGGAGTTGTGGAAAGCGTGGGCTCCGAATAAGTGCAAGTTCTTTGTTTCGCTGCTGTTGCTTGGCCGCTGTTGGACCTCGGAGCGCCTCCAGCGTCATGGGCTTCAGAATCATGGTCCCTGCGCCTTGTGCTCCCAGCACACCGAGTTCATTGATCATCTTTTCATTCAATGTATCTATGCCAGACAGGTTTGGTTTAAATCCTTGCGGCGCTGTGGCTGGCAGCAGTTTCTCCCGGCCACTGAGGACACATTTGTGGAGTGGTGGCTACGTTCGCGTAAGCGTATCCCTAAAGCCAGAAGGAAAGCTTTTGACTCGTTCGTGATCCTGGTGGCCTGGTGCCTGTGGCTGGAAAGAAATGATCGGGTGTTTAGAGGAGTCGCCACCTTACCGGCAACTTTAGTGAACAAGGTGTTGGCCACCGGTGACTTGTGGTGTCGAGCTAAGTTGGTAGCTAGGCCGCTTCTGTTTGGAGAGTAGCTTCTGTTGTGTAGCCGGGTCGAGTGAGGGTTCTGGTCCCTTGTTTTTGTTTGTTGTTTGTCTCTCTTCTCTCTTAATACAAAGCGTGCGCAGCACGATCTAGAAAAAAAAACTTGTCATTCTAGCCTTCTTCACTTTTTTCCAAATTACTTGTCATTCTCACTTCCCAATACATCCTCTATCTCTCTCCTCACCGCTTCCTGTGCACCACACCTTTTTCCGTTTTACTTAATCCCTGTGCCCAAAGCTAAAACGACAAGTAATTTGAAACGAAGGGAGTATATCACTGGTTGTATTGTGCCAGTTTTAGATGACACTTCATATATGATCTGTCTTGATTTTTTTATGCTTAAACACACATTTGTTCAATTATAATGCAACCATGTGAAGCTAGTAGCACATTGTTTTAGCTTGTCCAATCTTTTCCTTTTTTATTAGTATATATATTAACTTGTACCTCAACACTGCAGATCTTGGGAAATCTGGAAACAGAGAAATGATAATTTTAGAAATGCAGCACCATCCTTTGCTTCCTGGAAGAGGAACTTCATTTGTACAGTTAGGCAGCAATCCTATAGATTAAATGAGCTTGATAGAAATATAGTTCTTAGCTGGTTGAGTTCTTTCTAATTGTTTTGTTCCTTTTAGAGGTCTTTCACCCCTTGTCTCTATCTTCATTTCTTATGATCCGAGAAGTATGTTTGCTGTTACCTGACTGTTTGGATCTCTGCTTGACTGGAGCCTATAATGCATACCTTGCAAGCACCAAGTTTGTGAATAGCAGAAACACAAAGCATATTGATTTTCTTACACTCTCTCTGGCGAGCTTTATTCTCTTGATGTTCAAAAATCATTTGAGAGGGTAGTAACGTCTGTGGGGCAACTGAATGCTATTCTTAGACTAGCTTCTAAAACAAAAGAAAAGGTATGTAATAATCCTTATACCTGAATATGACAAAATTCCTATCATATTGTTTACATGAAAATCATGCATCCATGCAAGGCCTAACTGTGTGTCTAGATAACAGATTAGTGCATGTTCTGAAGTTAGCCAAAAAGTGACATTGTCCAATTGAAGATATTAAAGAAGCCCCTTTTTTACATGCACAAAATGATGTTCAGTTCACAAACTGCAACATATTTATCATTTTATTTCGTCCGCACAGCTTGGCTGTTAAGTCTTTAATGTTTCAACAATGTTTTCTTGGCCAATATAACTTGCCTAAGATTTTTCAGTTGTGATAATACAATAAAGGTCCTTATTGATACATGCCCTTTGTATGCCAAAAATAACAGAAAGGAATATCTTCTTGTGCCTGTGAGGTTTAGCCTCATGATGATGCCTTCTTTTCTTTTACTGTACATGAACTGATGTTTATTCTTGCTTGTAGCTGCAGGAAGACCTCAGGAAGATAGATAATTGGCAATATATTAATTGTCTTAACCTATGGGTTAGATTTCTATGCTGTAACTACAAGGATTACAATCTCCATCCATTATTGTTGCAAGTTCTTCAAGTTGTAAGAGGAGTGGCTCACGTATTCCCTGGCACGCGGTACTTACCATTGAGACTGAAGCTTGTGCAGATGCTGAATCAGCTTTCCACATGCAGTCAAATCTTCATTCCGACAACATCATTGCTATTCGACTGCTTAGAATTTAGAGAGGTCTCTCAGAATGAACAAACACAAAAAACAAAGGTCAACTTTTCATCACTGTTGAAGGTATGCCGTTTTTGTTACTAACATTTTTTACATTGGTAGCAATTAAAATTTTATGTTCTTTCATGCCTATTCTGCTACTGGCAATATGTTCTGTCACCACTCTATTAAGTAGCTGCTGCTTCTTTCATGCTTCTGTCTAAACCCGTCCAAGATCCCTAAGGTGCAGTGGGTTACGGTGGCGGCTAGCCCTGCTAGTGCCGCTGCTGTTGGGCGCCGGGGGCTGGAGAGGAAGGTGTTGATCCACCTCGACATCCATGAAGATTTCACCCCCGATGCCAATGGAGTAGCGCCAGCGCGCCCGCACTACTCAGACCGCTTCGACTGGAAGTTGGGGGTGGAGGATGTTCCAGCGCCAGTCGCGGCGCGCGCACGCACCCCTGCGCGCAGGAACGACGATCACGACAGGCACCGCCGCGGGGATCGGCGCGATGACAGGCGCGATGACGGCCACGACGATCGCCGGGGACGCCGCGAGGGGTGTTCCTGGACGGAGCGCATCTTCCGCAGCCGCTCTAGGGCCATGGACCGGAGGCAAGATGATGGTCGCGGTGATGGGCGCCGCGATGACAGAGGCAGAGGCGGCTATCGCGATGATCGTGATCGGGACGGTGGGCGTCATGGAGGAGGACACAGGCATTACATGGCAGCCTTGCACGCGAGCAGGAAGGTGGACCAGCCAAGGTCCAGGTGCTGCGGGGTGGCCAGGTCATCCCAGCTTCAGGCAGAAGGCGGCGCGGCGTGTCGCCGGAGAACAGGAGGAGGCGTCCCCGAGCGGCATCTTGCGAGGCGTCGGAGGCCACTAGGGGCCGGTTGCCGCCCTCCTCGCCAGGGGCGCTGGCTCGCTACAACCGGGGTGAGATGCACCTGCCTCGTGCGGCGTCAAGGGGGGCGATTTGGTTCAGGCCCTCGACATGTTTCGGCTCGCCGGTCAACTCCGTCATCGACGACTCGGACGATGACCCTCTGCCACCACCGCCTCCTCTTCCCACGGATGGCACCATGCCCACGCGCCTCTTCCTACCTCAGGCATCACCTGTCCGCTCTACACCGACATCGCGGGAGGGCCCTGGTGCTACGGTGGAGTGGGAGGAGCCTGTCCACGCCGCCTCGTCCGTAGCTGACGATGAGCTAGAGACGCCTATCCACATCTCGTCAAGGCAGCCCACGCCCCAGCTCTCGCCCCAGGCTGCTGCTTCTCCGACCACCACTCCGCTCTTCGTCCCGGTTCAAGCTCCGCTCCTCCCTGAGCCTGAGCTTGGTTCTACGCTGCCGAGGCGGCCACGGGCGCGTCGCAAGACGCTGGCGGGCGTCACAGCCTTTGCCGGCTTCCCGGTGCAGCGGTCCAGCCCTCGGCTGGCAAAGATGAGAAGCATGCCGATCGCGAAGCTCGCCGAGCGTGTGTTGTGTCATCGCCTGGGGATCGTCAGCGACGGGAGCCAATCACGGAGGCAGCCATCGCCAAGTTTGTGCAGATGTTCAACGGCCAGCTTCCGGACATCGCCATCGCGGCCCTGCGTGCCCTCTTCCGCATGGACTGCGACTTCGCCTCGTCCGTGGAGGATGCTCTGGTGGCCCATGGAGGTGCGGAGGCAGTGGAGATGAACGGCGACACGGCAACTGGGGTCGATGCCCAGGTCTGAAGTTGCGTCTACACCAATGTTAGTTGATCCCAGGTTGATCAAGCTTCCGTGCGAGGCTGTCTGTGTCTGTCTGTTCTGTTGCCCTGTGTCTGTTTGTGTTTGTAGTACTCAAGTCTCCAAATGTTAGACAAAGACTTTAGCATTTTCAACTGGAACCCTCGTGGTCTTAATGATGTTAAGCGTCGTGATGTTGTTTGTGATCTGGTTCAGTCTACTCCCTGTCATCTTGTTTGCCTTCAAGAAACGAAGCTGCAACATGTTGATGCCTTCACTGCTGCTCACCTGGGAGGCCATAGGCTCAAGTGTTTTGCCCAGAGGCCTGCGATTGGCACCAAGGGTGGCATTTTACTGCTTTGGGACGAAAATGAAGTTCAAGTCTCCAATATAGTCATCGCCACTTACTCCATTTCGGCTACTGTTGTTCTCACCGGCTCGGACATCTCTTTCAAGTTAACTACGGTCTACGGGCCTACTCGCTCCAACCTAAAAGCTGATTTCTACAATGAGCTTATTGCCTCCAAGCCTCCGCCGGGTACTTCGTGGCTTCTCACGGGTGATTTCAACCAAATTTACAAAGCAAGTGATAAAAACCGCGGAAATGTGAATCGCCGAAGGATTGTGCGCTTCCGGAATGCCCTCAACGCTTGTGACCTTAAGCCCATTCATCTGCAAAACCGCAAGTTTACTTGGAGCAACGAGCAACAAGATCCTACCATGAGCAAGCTTGATGGTTTCTTTTGCAATGAGGAGTGGGACCTTGCTTTCTCGGACCACATACTCCATGCCCTCTCCTCGTCTCTCTCCGACCATTGCCCCCTTCTCCTAGCCAATGGGAGAGGCCCAAAGAAGTCAAAGTCCTTCCGGTTTGAGAATTTTTGGATAAAAATGCCGGGGTTCAAGGATGTCGTCAACAAGGCTTGGACCGGTGGTTTTAATCATGTTGAGCCTTGCCACCTCCTCTTCCACAAGCTAAAGAAGACCGGCCAAGAATTGAAGCGTTGGAGTAAAACTCTCTTCTCCAAGTCTAAGATTGAACTTCACATGGCGTTGGAAGTTATCCTCCGGTTGGATGTTGCGCAAGAGGCTAGGACTCTTAGTGTGGAGGAGAGGGAGATTAGAACAAGATTGAAAAGAAGGATCATTGGCTTGGTGGCCTTAGAGAGTTCGAGGAAGCGACAATGCTCTAGGATCACGAACCTAAAAGAGGGAGATGCCAACACAAAATTCTTCCATTTACGCATCAATGCTAGAAGGCGTAGAAACTTCATCCATAGATTGAAGCACAACAATGGTTGGGTCACGACGCATGACCAAAAGAAGGAAATCATCCATAATCATTTCAAGAAAATCATCAAGAAGGGACCTTCTAGGGCGGTCAACTTCAATTGGGCCGCCATCCCGAGGCCGGAGTGTGACCTAAGCGGCATTGGCACGCTTGTGATAAGGCCCCCGGCCCGGATGGCTTCACCGGGGCCTTCTTCAAAGCTTGTTGGAGCATTGTGAAAGGGGATATCATGGCTGTGATTCACCAATTCTTCACCCTCCATGTTGACAATCTTCATTGGCTAAACTCCGCCAACATAGTTCTTTTGCCCAAAAAAGTAGGTGCGGAGGAGGTTTCCGACTTTAGACCTATTAGCCTCATACATGCTATTGCCAAGCTCATCTCCAAGATGATGGACACACGCCTTGCTCCTCACATGAACAAGCTTGTCTCAAATGCGCAAAGCGCTTTCATAAAGACTCGGAGCATACATGACAACTTCCTCTATGTCAAGAACCTAGCACGCAAACTTCACAAGACGAAAAAGCCGACGCTCCTCCTGAAGCTTGATATCAAGAAAGCTTTTGATTCGGTGAGATGGGACTACTTGATGGACTTGCTCCAACACATGGGCTTCCCTACCATTTTTCGTGATTGGTCTCCGCTCTTCTCTCCACCGCCTCATCTCGAGTGCTCCTAAATGGTGTCGTGGGCGATCCAATAAAGCACGGAAGGGGGCTGCGGCAAGGGGATCCCCTATCCCCTCTCCTCTTTGTGTTGGCCATCGATCCTCTCCACCACAACCTTCGCAAGGCCACCAACCAAGGCCACCTTCATGAGATAGGGGGAGGGCGCCCACCATCCGTACCTCCCTATATGCCGATGATGCCGCCATTTTCGTGGCTCCAAAGAAAGAGGACATCGATTACCTTGCCAACATTCTTGCCCAATTCGGCATTGTCACCGGCCTCGTTACCAATTGCAACAAAAGCCAAGTGGCTCCTATTAGATGCGAAGGAATCGATCTAGATGGCATCCTCCAAGCTTTTCCGGCTACTCGCACCACGTTCCCTATGAAGTATCTTGGTCTCCCATTGTCGGTGACGCGACTTAAAAGAATTCACTTCCAACACTTGGAGGATAGAGTTGCCGGGAAGCTCCGACCTTGGGTAGGGAAGCATGCTACTATGGCCGGTCGTACGGTCCTCGTTAAGTCGGTTCTCACTAGTGTGGTAATCTACTTCCTCACCGTCATTGACGTGCCTATGGAGACTCTCTTGAAGATTGATAGCATTCGGCGTGCGTTTCTATGGGCGGCTTGTGAGAAGGTCTCCGGTGGTAAATGCAAAGTGAACTGGGAGCATGTATGCAAACCAAAAAATTTAGGAGGTCTTGGTATCTTAAACCTCAAGAAGTTTGCCGCTGCTCTTCGCCTTCGGTGGTTGTGGTTTGAGTGGGATGATGATCCCAAACCGTGGGTTGGGCTTGGAAACCCTTGCACCTCCAAGGATGAGGTTTTGTTCGCGGCCGCTACTAGGGTGGAGGTTGGAAATGGCGACAAAGCCTCGTTTTGGAACTCGTCTTGGCTTGATGGAAGGAGGCCTAGGGACTTAGCTCCCCTCATTTTCGACATCTCCAAGAGGAGAAATTGCACGGTTCGGGAAGGATTGGCCAATGAGGTTTGGGTATCGCAATTGAACATGCAAGAAGGTTTATCTTTTGATCATATATCCCAATTTGTCAACCTTTGGACGTTGCTCCAAGGTGTGCAACTTCATGAGGAGGTGGAGGATAAGATTACTTGGAAGCTCACCAAGAATGGAAAGTACTCCTCGTCGTCGGCCTACAAGATGCAATTTTTGGGCCACACCACCTCCATGATGCCTTCTTGGTTTGGAAACCGTGGGCGCCTCCCAAATGCAAGATCTTCTCTTGGTTGATTCTTCAAAACCGGGTGTGGATGGCGGATAGGCTTGAGCGGAGGGGATTGCAAAATTGCAGCCAATGCAAGCTATGTAACCAAGCCCAAGAGACGGCCGCACACCTTCTTTTCCAATGCCGTTTCACCAAAAGGATTTGGTCTTCTTTGAAGGCTTGGCTTGGGCTTCATGATCTAGATCCCTCGGAGTGGCATACCTTTCAAAGTGTCCAAGATTGGTGGATGGCCGCTATCCACAAGAGGGGAGCCCATAGGAAAGCGTTGGCCTCTCTCGCCATGCTCGTCTCGTGGGAAGTTTGGTTAGAGCGTAATGCCCATGTCTTTCAAAACAAGTTCACTACCGCGACGATGTTAATTCAAAATATTAAGGATGAGGTGGTGATGTGGGGCACCGCCGGTGCCAAAGCGTTGTGTAATGTGATGCCGCGAGAGTAGAGACTTTGTTGTTGGCCTTGTCGGTGTGGGAAAGGCCTTATTTGGTTATGTAACAACTCTAAAACTTCTCCCTTATTTAATGAAATGGCAAATCTTTTGCCTTGTTTCAAATTTGTTTATCCTGAGAATATGTTGAATGATTAATTGTTCTACATGCTATAAGGTGCCCAAGAGCCTTCTAAAATCAAGGGATTTCCAAGAGGAGTGCATTCTTTCAGCGATTCAGGTTCTGTCAGCACATTTTGCGCAGTGGAGCTACCATGTTTCTTTCCCAGAAGTAGCCACCATTCCTCTTATTCTCTTGAAAAGACTACATGAGCAGATAACTCTCGAATCGCTTCGCCGTCCTATTAAACGACTGATAGACCAGGTGATACATACACATTGGCCCTTGACTTTTTAATTATTGATGCCATTGAATGTGAATTTGTTCCACTTAAGCTTGCCGTGTTGCTGTTTGCATCTGACTTGATGGAGGAAGATCAGATCTTTTTCTATATCAGTGAAGCGCACGTAATCCTTTTGCTTCTATTCCATCTTGTGGCAATCTGACAGTCGTCGCCTTAAATTTACTGGAACTGCAGGTGAATGAGAACAAGGATTTTATACAAAGGAAAAGGGAGGAGGTTTCTCTCACCAAATGATAAAGCGTCAGTTGAGAGCTTCCTTCAGGTACAATTTCTCCAGTTGGTGCAATGTTTGTACCCTTGTAGTCAATTGCTTTGCATGCAGGCTTGATGGTTGCTCCCAATAAAGGTTGCTGAAAAGAACTTCTCCTTGAGTGCAGGAGGAGAAGAACAAAGGAAATGCTTCATTCACATGATATTATGCATCCGTATCAGAAGAGCGTCAACAGAGAGGTAAGATAGTGAATGATAGCAAAGCCAAGCGAACAACTTTCCTGGTGGCTTTTAATCCTTTGAAACCATTTACACCGTTGCAGGGAGAAAAGCACATTGAAATGTCAATGGAGCTGCCGTTGCTGGATGAGGACGGAGGTGGGCTAGGGGGGACTGGAGAGCAGAACCACTTACATGTAGTGTAGCATACTAGCATGTATTAAAACTACACATTCAGAACGGCGGCAATGAGCCAACGAGCCTTGTGCTCATCAAGTTTGTATCTGCGAGTAACTTCATGATGTATTAGAATTAGGAATTAGTGATTACAGGATGTCCTTTGACTCTTCAGCTGGAATAGTTAATTAATTATTGTATTATGTATTTACAGCGTTCATGTTCTGATGTTTTCTCCAAACAATACTTTCAAGTACAGAGCAGCAGGATGCATCGCATCAGGGTCAGGGCCGGCCTCTTTCATTAAGCAAATTGCGGCCTTCAGGGTTCTCTTGTAGTAGGAAACACAAAGATTTCACGCTGAGCCACTTTTTTTTTTTTTTTTTGCTGCGATCCGGCAAAAGAAAAAGGGGGCAAAAAAAGAGAAGCTTTCCAGGGAACACCAATAAATGATATACAGCATACTGAACCATGCAGATAAATGTAATTGTGACCTATGCACCTACAATGATACAGTTTATATATACATCAATTCAAATGACAAAAACATGTACTCCGTACTCCTGAACGAGCCAACATAAAAATAATGAACGCTCAATCAGTATGAAGCAGGGGGCACCCATTTCTATTTATCTTGCAGCTTCCAGCATCTGCTGGAAATGGATGACATTCCATCGTCATGTGATTCCTTTGTATACTAGTATATCCGTGCACGTACATGCAACACGCACGTGCAAAAATTCAATTTAAAATGAAATTACATTAAGAAAGTTTTGTTCTCCTTCGAGTCCTCGACATATGTACCGTCTACCGTGCATGCAAAAAATATTTCATCCGATCTCAATCCACCGATCTCCTCAGACTCGATGATGGTGTGGAGCAGCATGGTGGTATATCCATTATTCATACAGAACTTGCATTAACATGATATCTTTGCAAAAACAGGATAATATTATTATGACCTTCAAAACAAAGGATACCTTACAGAATTACAAAGTCCCATTGTATGAAGTGTTTGAACCACAAATGGTTCAATTTTTCACCAATCATACTTCAAATTATAGCCTCCCTACGAGTAATGATACAAGCAGATTCCTTTTTCCTTACAAAAGATGCACTTGCAAGCCAGCTCCTGCAGGCCTCTCATGATTCTCAATACAATCCAAATACCATGTTGAACTGCAAGCAAAATAAGCATTAACCACTTATTATATGAGATGGTCGTTTTGCCAAAGGAACCCTACAAGCATGTCATCTACACCTCCTGTACCTGCACAAACCAAAGTTCTGTTCAATTTCCCAGCTGCATCCTCCATGATCTCATACCTTTGCAGCTTTATCAGTAGAAACCGTTAGAACCTAAAGGTTCAGAAAAGGTAGCCAATGAGTACCAAAGATCAAGGGGAAAGGCCGACATGCCATGCTGTCCAAAAATTGGACAGACAAAAGTACAATTTGAGTTTTAGTCCATCTGCATCTCTAAGGTAAAGAAATCCAATAAACTACAGCCTTTATAATTCTAAGATCTATGTTGAAAGCAAATACTTTACAGATGACCCAACAGGCCAACACACACATAGGTAAATCATGCTATATGTCACCGGCACACTCACCTTGACGGTGAACAGTAGCTTTATTCAATCTCAAAGGCGGCGGAACCCCTGGCGACTCCGGCGCGACCGCGTTGCGCCGATGAAGCAGAGGAGGTAAGGCCGTCGGTGGCTAAACCCTAGTACAAACTTCTTAGCTAACTATGCCCGGCTCCCCTGCTTATATTGGCCGAGGGATGGGCTACAATCTTGGCAATCCTAACAAACAAGCAAACAATCGAAACAATTCCAAACTTATCTAGTTGCCTTCCGCCGTTGCAGCGCCGGCCGAATCCCCTGCTTTCGCCGCACTTTCCGTAGGCGCCGCTGCGCCCCTGTTTCGCCGCCGGTTGTAGTGTATTCCCAGCATAACATCTCTCCCCCCCGGACTAGCACGAGCTGGAATGCTGGGTAGATGCGGCAAAAATCCTCCAGGGCCTCCCATGTGGCTTCAGCTACTGCGTGGTCTTTCCACTTGATCAGCACTTCGTGCCGTCCACGGGCCACGCGACACTTGATGGCTTGTTCCGGTTCCAAGCAAACCCGGCCGTGGCGGAGCGGCGGCAACGACGGTGGCTGTTCCGGAGGCGCGCCGAAGAACTTCTTGAGCACGCCGACATGGAACACGTCGTGAATGCGGGCGCCCGCGGGCAGTTGCAGCCTATAGGCGACGTCACTGATCCGCTCAGTGATTTGGAAGGGGCCAAAATACTTTGGCCCGAGCTTGCTCCGGCCCCTGATGTCCAGTGATGCCATCGGTCCGTGCAGCAGCCGGAGCCACACCCACTGGCCAACCATGAACTCCACTGGCCGGTGTCTGCGATCGTAGTACTCCTTGTGATGCTGCTGGGCCTGCTCCAGCCGGTCACGGACCTCACAGAGAAACTCGTCGCGCTCCATGAGTTGCGCGTCGACCGCCGGCAGCCGTGCCTCCCCTGGCGAGTAAGTTCTTAAGGGGGCCATAGACCACACGAAATGGCGACGTCCGGAGTGACGACTGAAACGACGTGTTGTAGCAGAACTCCGCCCAGGGCAGCCATTGCAGCCAATTGCGTGGGTGGTCGCCGGTCAGGCAGCGGAGGTACATCGTGATTATCATGTTGGTGGCCTCGGACTGCCCGTCCGCCTGCGGGTGAAAAGCGGAAGTGAAGTGGAGGTCCACCCGGCCAAAGCGAATAGCTCCTTCCAGAAAAGGCCGGTGAATACCGGGTCGCGGTCACTGACGATGGTGCTGGGGATGCCGTGGAGCTTCACTATGTTGTCGAAGAAGACTCGTGCCACCGTCGTCGCTGTGTAGGGATGCCCCAAGGCCAAGAAGTGCGCCGCCTTGGAAAATCGGTCGACCACGTTGAGGATGACCGATTTCCCCTTGACCTTGGGCAGTCCTTCGATGAAATCCATGGCCACGTCTGACCATACCGTGGACGGAATGTCCAGCGGTTGCAGGAGGCCTGCCGGACGAAGCTGCTCCAACTTGTTGAGTTGGCAAACCTGGCACTCCCGCACAAAGTCCCGCACGGACGAGCGCGCGCCCGGGACGTGGAAGTCGGCGCGCAGTCGGTGCAACGTCTTCTCCGTGCCCTCGTGGCCCAAACCGTGGGCCGTGGCGAGGATCAGGGGCAATGTCGGCGAGAGCGGCGGCACGTAGACGCAGCCTTTCACCGTGACCAAGCCATCAGTGAGTTGCCACTGATCGCTGCGGGTGCCGTCCCTGACTTCTTGCTTCAGTTGCTGGAGCTCGGGAGTGGCGGTGAACTTCGCGCGGAGGTCGTCGAAGACGGAGAATGCTGGTGCCGACAGGGCGGCCACTTCTGCGCCCACCTCCGTGTCGCGGCGCGAGAGCGCGTCGGCCACGACGTTGCTGGCGCCCGGTCGGTATTCCACCTGGAAATCAAACCCGATCAACTTACTGGCCCACTGGTGTTGCGGGATTGTGGAGAGCCTCTGATCTAACAAGAACTTGAGGCTGAAGTGATCAGTCTTGATGACGAAGGCGCGCCCCCAGAGGTATGGCCGCCAGTGCTTCACCGCTTGAACGAGCCCAATCAACTCGCGTTCGTAAGCGGCGAGCTTGGTGTGGCGAGGAGCAAGTTGGCGGCTGAAGAACGCAATCGGTCCGCGGCCCTGGTGCAGTACCACGCCGACGCCCGACCCAGACGCGTCGCATTCGACGACGAAGTCTTGCTCAAAGTCTGGGAGCTGCAGGACGGGTGCCGAGGTCAGGGCGCGTTGGAGGGCACGGAACGCGCCCTCGGCATCAGCCGACCAACGGAACCCTTCTTTGCAGAGAAGGCGTGTCAGTGGCGCCGCGATCGTGCCGTAGTCCAGGACGAAGCGCCGGTAGTACCCGACGAGGCCCAAGAATGCCCGGACGGCGCGCACGGTACGTGGCGGCGGCCAGTCCAGGACGGCCTGTACCTTCTGAGCATCCATGGCCACCCCGTCGGCGGATATCACATGACCAAGGTAGGCCACGGAGCGCGCTCCAAAGCTACACTTGGACCTCTTGACATGAAGCTGGTGCTCCTGCAGTTTGGCCAAGACGAGGTGGATGTGGCGGAGGTGCTCCGACCACGATGAGTTGTATATCAAGGTATCATCGAAGAACACAAGGACGAACCGGCGTAGAAACGGTCGGAGCACATCATTCATTAGGGTCTGGAATCTCGCCGGCACGTTCGTCAGGCCGAACGGCATGACGAGGAACTCGAAGAGGCCTTCGTGTGTGCGGAATGCCATCTTCTCGACGTCGGCGGCGTGCATGCGCACCTGATGGTACCTGGAGCGCAGGTCCAGCTTGGTGAAGTAGGTGGCGCCCCGGAGTTCATCGAGAAGTTCCTCGACCACCGGGATCGGGTACTTATCCTTGATTATCTTGCTGTTCAGCGCGCGGTAGTCGACGCAGAACCGCCACGTGTCATCCGACTTCTTCACCAGGAGGACCGGGGCGGAGAACGCCGACGAGCTGTGTTGGATCACCCCTTGGCGCAGCATGTCTTGGCACTGCGCTCCAATTCCGCCTTTTGCGCGTGGGCATAGCGATATGGCCGCACCGCAACCGGGCCCGTGCCCGGCAACAGCCGGATCCGATGGCTGCGCTGGCGCACCGGAGGGAGCCCGGATGGTTCCTGGAACAGCCCCTCAAAGCGGAGGAGCAAGTCAGCCAGGATGTCGTCGCTCGTTGCCGCGAGTGCGGCCACACCTGGCGCCGCGTCCGTCCACTGCACCGTGTGCCCGTTCCGCACGAACTGCAGTACGCGGCGCCCGAAGACCCACAGGATCGGCCCGAGGGCCTCCAGCCATTCTACCCCAAGCACCATGTCGTACGAGCCAAGAGAGAGCCCGTAGCAATCTATGACGAAGGGCTCGCCGGCAACAGCGATCTCCAGGTTCTTGCAACAGCCGGGACTCCGGATGCGATCGCCGTTCGCCACTGCAACGTGTAGCCCGGCACGCTGGCTCAGGAGGATGCCCGCGCGCGTTGCCGCTTCCAGGTCCACGAAGTTGTGGGTGGACCCGGAGTCGAGCAGCGCGGTGAGGCGCACGCCGTTGACGTCGACGAAGAGTTGCATCGTGCGACCGGAGCGCGGCTGAACGCCTGTTAGCGCGTGAAGGGAGATAGTGGGATCGGCGGCCTCCTCGTCCCGGTCTCTTTACCGTCTTTCCGTCGTTGGGCTACCTCGGCCGGAGAGAGGCACCGCCTTGGTGGTGGTGGCCGGCGCCGGCGGCATCTGTGGGGTCGGTGCGGCCGTCGGCGTCGGCTGGGGCGACGGTCGGGTGGTGAAGCGGCTTGTGCTCCACGCGGGCTGATGTGGTGCCCCTTCCCGGGACGCGTTCCTCTGTTCGTACGCTCTGACGAAAATGATCGCGTCATCGAGCTTGGCCGGTAGTTGCAGCTGGACATCCGTACGCAGGGGGTCGCCTAGCCCGGCAATGAAGAGCTCGATCTGCTGGTGCTCCATCAGCGACTCATCGCGGCACGAGAGCACCATGAAGCGCGCCACGTAGTCGTTCACGGTCCCCGTGCACCGGAGCCATGACAGCTGCCCTATCGGGCTGGCCGTCAGGGGCGGCCCGAAGCGCGCCTGGACCCTATGCACGAAGTCGGGCCACGACAGTCGTTCACCATTGAGCTCCAGTCGGCGAAACCAAAGCTGGGCATCATCCAGGAGGTAGAACGCGGCGAGGCCGACCCGCTTGTCGTCCGGTGTGCGCCGGACTTGGAAGAACCGGTCGCACCGGTTGAGCCACGGAAGTGGGTCGCCGGTGCCATCGTACTTGGGAAATTCCAATTTGTGGGAGGTTTGGACAGCGTCGCCGGCGGCGTCGGCGGGCGCGCGGTCGCCTGGCGGCCGCCGCTCTAGGGCCGCCACGCGTTGCCCTGTCTCTAAGCGGTTGACCTTCGCGCTGAGATTGGCTTGCGCTAGGTCGATGCGCTCCACCGCTTGTGCCAGCGTGTCGGTCTGCGCGGTGAGCTCGGCGGTGGCCGATTCCAGGGACTCCATCTTCTCACGGAGCGGGTCGAGGCCCTGCAGCTGGGTGCTCATTTGTTCCTGCTTGTCGACGATGTCTTGGAGCTTCTTCATCATGGCCTCGAGCATGTCATCGGTCTTGCTGTTGCTGCTTGTGCCGGTGAGCGTACTCATGGCGACGGAAGCAATGGCCTGGACAACTGATACCAAAGTTGTCACCGGCACACTCGCCTTGACGGCGAACAGTAGCTTTATTCAATCTCAAAGGCAGCGGAACCCCTGGCGACTCCGGCGCGACCGCGTCGCGCCGATGAAGCAGAGGAGGTAAGGCCGTCGGTGGCTAAACCCTAGTACAAACTTCTTAGCTAACTATGCCCAGCTCCCCTGCTTATATTGGCCGAGGGATGGGCTACAATCTTGGCAATCCTAACAAACAAGCAAACAATCGAAACAATTCCAAACTTATCTAGTTGCCTTCCGCCGTTGCAGCGCCGGCCGAATCCCCTGCTTTCGCCGCACTTTCCGTAGGCGCCGCTGCGCCCCTGTTTCGCCGCCGGTTGTAGTGTATTCCCAGCATGACACTATATGATTAGCAGCATTACATTGTACATTCTGTGAGTTTTCAAGTCGTTTTTCAATCTGCCACATCTAATCTGAGATCAAATCTTGAATCATAAACTCAGGACATTTAGTATGTGGCATGATAACAGGAAACAGTAAATATCAAATTACTTGTTTACTGTCGAGACTCCAGCTAATAACGACATATATGCTCCATGTGTGACTGCCTTCAGTGGAAAGCTCACCAATCTTTTCCCCTGCAGGCATATATGCTCCCTGTGTGAACCATAAGGTGTAATAACTCTAAAACATAAAAAAAGCACACTTGCCTGCCTTGGTCAGAACAACAAACAAACACACTTGTCTGCCTTGTTCCACGAGCTGTTTTACTTAGACCTGGAACAAACACACCCTGTCTTGTTCCTTGTTCAGACCTGGAACAAACACAGACCTGCATTGTTTGCATGACTTGTTGCATTGTTTCCATTACTGTTGGGGATAATGCAGGCCTGAACAGAAAAGAGATTGAGAATCATATCTAACAATTCCAAATACCCACACTCGCTTGAGAAACTTGAAATTGTAGTTATGTGAGGAATAGAAGAAGTTCAAAATCAGTTGTTCTTTGGAAGAAATGTGACATACAATAGCGTTTCTACACAGCGGGAAGCAGAACATGAATCAAAATCCCCATTCACCAATCTTTCCTTACTCCAAAGCAATCAAGAGGAGGTGCGAGGACAGGGGTACTAATGCTTCTGGTTTCAGATAGTAAGATGCAACTTACTCAGTCAATACTCAACTGAAAATTGACACTCTTCTCCATAAAAAAATGTCTATAATACAATAACAACAACATATCCTTTAAAAAAAGATCTATAATGTATTTACAAAAACATACAGTGAAATGACAACTTGATTATTACCTGAAGAAGAGAAAACATCTTAGTATAAGTGGGGATGAATAATCAATGCTATTGTCTGGCATGAAGAATGCTATCATTGAAATGCTCTCATGCTATCTATTCTTACAGTACTCACAAATTATTGAACTTTCTCAGAGGTAGCCAATGGTGCTCGTTTTTTAAGATGCTCCCTGAGCCCAATATTTGAATGTCTACAAAAGAATACCAGGTCAAAAAATGCTTGTTCATGAGTTATGGCTTCTCTTATCTCAGTAAATTCTCTATTCTAGCATGAAGCGAAACTATAATTAGTAATTCAATTTGCAAATATGCTTCTTGCAATTTGTAGTAAGAAAAGTAGTGAGTCCATCGTGGAAGTAATATCTTCCTGTCCGGCCATTGGAGCATAAAGCTACGAGGGAATACAAGTTTTAGGGTGGTTGGCATTTTTAATAACCGTTCATCCACCGCGATCTAACGGTATTAAAAATGTCGGAACCAGACTGACGGTACCGAACGGTTCCGCGGAACCGAAATTTGCGTGGGACCGGAACCAAATTTTGTGGGACCCGGGTAAAAAAACTGTGGGGACGGTAGTGGGACCTATATGTAGAACCGTAATTTTATTTGCCGCTGGGCTCATCGGCCCTTTCCCGCTCGCCGGCGCGCCCCGCCCCTCTCCTTGCAGCTCCAACGAGGGCCGCAGCGCCTTCTAACGGCCCCGCATGCCTCACCGACGCGCCTTCCGGCTGCCCAACGCGCTTCATGTGCGAGCGCCGCCGCACTACCCAGTAGCCCCGAACTGCGGAGCACTGCCGCGCCTCCCCTGCGAGCACCGGCACGCCTCCGCGGCAGCCCCGTGCACCTCCCATGCGAGCACCGACGTGCCTCCCATGGCTCGCGTGAATCCCCGTCAGCCACGGCGAGCCTCGCGCTTTCATGGTTAGCACCGGCGGGACTCAGCCGGTAGCCTCCCGCATCTCGCCGGCGAGCCCCGGCCGAATTCCTCAGGTGCGGACGCTGCTCCTGGCCACGAGTGCACGACCGCCGCTTCTCCTATGAACTCCCACACGGACGCACACTCCTCTGAACATGCACACGGCTGTTGCTATTGGCCTCGAGGCCGGTGGCCGCCCCGCCATGCGCACTGGGACGACGGGCCCGGCGCTGCTTGTTCTTGTACAGGTACAGAACTACAGAAGGCAGTCCGGTGGTGCGCTTGTGTGACTTCAAGCGCTCCGGAGAAGCGAGCTAGGCCGGTGCCGTGCGTCTGCCTTTTAGTTACAAGATGCGGCTGCTAGCTACTAGCTCTTCTTCCACTTGGACATCGAGCTGTCTCACTCTTTCTCATTCGTGTGAGAGGCTAATTGCCACGTTTAGTTTGATCAATGAGAGCTAGGGCTTATAGGTTTTTCCACTGCTATATTTGGTGTGGGTTGATATAATTTCACAACAGAGAAACAACTACACAATAACTAGCATTACGGGCTGTTTTTTTCCTAAGACTACGTGGATTTTAATCAATGGCTAATAAAAATCACCTCCTAATCAATGGCTAACAAAATTCAGAGCCCACGGTTCCGACGGAACCACGAGTTCCGTGCCAATCACCAGAAAAGAGCTCACGAGGGAAATGACAAACTTACAATGGTGGGCAAGCTTCCTGGAGATTCAAATACGCAAAACCAGTAGTCTCATCCTTAATGAAACAAAAAACAGGTAATTAGATAAAATGAGGCAGTGAGCAGTGAAAAGAAAGGTTGAAGAAAATTATGCAGACTGGATCCATCTCACCATTTCACATGTAACAGTTTTTCAATAACTATTTGGAGCTCAAAAAACGAAAATATATTCAACAAACCTACCAACACAATGCTAATCATGACAAGTACTCTACTAAACAAGGCTTTATAAATGGTATAACAATCACTATTCACCGTCTCACCGAACAGGGCAGGGCTCATATGTAACAGCCCCAAAATTTGAGTACCAAATTTTCACTTTTGTGTCCTCATTTTGCATCATGGCATGCATTGCATCCATTTAAATTGCTAAACCACACAAGTTATTCTTGGCATTGCTGAAAACCAAAATGCAAAACCTGCTCCAACAATTTCACAACGAAATGAAAGAATTCAAGTTGCAAAACAAATTACTTCGACATCCCCTATTTGTCGAGGAAGTTCCAAAAGTTCCAAAGTTAAATTTGGGCAACTATTTTGAGTTGGAAATAAAAGAAAAAGAGGGCAACTCAAAATTTCCTGTGGGCAGTTTCTATTTTATTGTCCTATCAAATGATTTTCAAATAATCTGGAAAAATTAGGGAAGCTTCACATCAATATAGAGAGGCTATCCAAAAATTTGCATAATTTTTGGAGGTGTTTAACTGCCCCAATTAATTCGAAAACAATGCATCCAGTGCTGAGAAGGACCTATCTGTGATGGTTTTAAAAGTTTCAGGGGGGTTTCCGCAATTTCGCCTTCTTCCTCCCTGTAGCGACCGAGCGTGCCGCTCGAGCCGCGCCCGCGCGTCGCCATGGACCGCGCCCAGTGCCCGGGCCCCCTCCCCTGCCCTCACTGCCAGGAGAGCGCGACCCCGAGCCCCCACTTGCTCCGTTTCTTCCCCTGCCTGCTCCCCTTCCTTCTCTTCCCCGTGCTCCCGCGCTACGCCATGGCCGCCGCCACGGTTGACCACCGCTCCCCGCCGTTTTAGCCCACGCCGAGCACCGCCGTGTGGAGCAAAAGCTCCGCCGTGCCGTCCTACGCATCTACGCCAGAGGAATCGAGGCGGGAGGCCGTGCATTGCCGCCGCCGTGCTCATCTTCTTGAACTCCGGCCGGAGCTCCGCCCGCGAATCGCCGCCGTCTCCGCCCACCTCCGACCACGCCGTCTCCCCCTACGCGCTCAGGGTGAGCTGGCCAACATCCTCGTGCCCTCATTTTGGTTCGTTCGTAGTCCGTAGCTCGTTTTCGCGTGTGAGCTCGCCGTCGCGCACGTTTTCTCTCCGCTCGGAATGAACTCGGAACACATCTGGAATTCCGGATGGTTCGGAAATTCCGGCTCATTCCGGCTCGTTCCGAATCGAGTCCAGTACCGTTTTGCTTTTCCCGGATTTGGTTCGGAACCGGCTCGGAAAATTCTGAATGACCCGGAATTCCGAAATAATTCCGAGTTGTCCAGTACCAGGAAATGGCTACTGTTCCTTTTACTTGTCTTCTAAATAATTGGGCTGTCTTATAAATAACCTTTTAAGTGGACACATTTAAAAAGGGAATTTTACAAATGTACTAACTTTTTATCGGTGCATCCGAAAAATGTGTGTGTTATACCAAAATGTCCGGAAAATTGTGATCTACCCTTTAAAATAAATATCATGATCATGTCATTTCATCGACAAGTTAACCCTAGGGTTTCAACCATTTTAAGCAACAAGTAAATATGCTATATTGCTTGAATCCACGGAATCTTCGAGATGCGCCACTCTAGGCATCCGAGCTCCGTTTAACTTGAATAGTTGAATCATCCTCGTCTCGAGGATTTAAAATGTCATGTCATCATGTGTTTGCGCATTGCACTTGCTAAAATGTGTGGTGATTGATTGTTGCTTCCCGTGCGTTATGTTCGATAGGTCAAGCAGACGGGGTTCCACCTCAATACCCCGCCGAGCAGTACTACCAGCACGTTGAGCAAGGCAAGCGTAATCCCCCCTCTGAGCATATCTTATCCTATTTTCCGCAATTATTTTCTCCACTATAATATTGCATGCGGTTCTAAATGTCTTTTACTTGGATTAGAGTATCCTATAGAATGCATTAAGTTCCGATGCCAATACCTGTTTTTCCCTCCTAACACCATAGGTTTGTATTGTTGGCCATGAGATACTTATTTTATACTAGGTTGATGCTTAGCCATGCTTAGTAATTGCCTAGTGGTACTATGGTTATCAAATGTTGGGAACAGGTGGTAAAATGAGAATGATGATGGTGGAGAATTGTGGTGACGGATAATAACATGCTTAAAGGTAGGGATGAGAGGCCACGGTGGTTGTGGTGTTTTGTCTCGTTCTCGCCGCCTAAGTGTGAGTTCTTTACCTCTTGAACCAAGACTGAGCGCGCTTCCTTTCGGTGGGGTATATGGAGCCCTCGTCGACTAACTAACTTGTGCGGGGCTAGCCAGGGTCCTCTAGTTTGAGCTTCCATTTGCGCGTGCGTTGGGATGGTGGCTAAGACGGAGAAAGAGGATGGTGGTGTTTAGGAAAATGAGTGGCCACGGGGCACGGTGTTGGAGGCACTGAACCTGTCCCGTCCTCACTGATGATCCTGGATAGTCTCAAGCAAGGTAAAGGTCGTAACCGTTCCCACCCAGCCGGCTTTCCTCGGAAGAGAGCTACGTGTAGGCAATGGGCCGGGCGGTACCGAAGGTAAACACAGTGCACCCCTGCAGGGTTGAATCTTTTCGAAAAGCCGTGTCCACGGTTATGGACGACTTGGGAAAAGACGATAAGACCATAGAATAACTTGAACGGAATGATTAAAATTGGGTACTAGAGGTACCACTCACGAATGCAAGGTTGACTTCCTCGAGGGTGATTCGGGGAGGTGCCTTTGATGAACAGGTACAGTGATGTTGGTGATGGTGATGAGAAATGGGATTCAAGAGGAAAGAGTCACTTCTTACCCCGCTTTTAAAAGTACTCTGATTAGTCGTTGCATCTCCTTCTTCGCATTCCATTGCCTTTTCTCTATCTCCATAAACTGTAATGACCCCTTTTGGTCCTGGTATCTTCAACTGTAGGTACACGTAGCATGGCCTAGCCATAAACTTAGCAAAGGTTGTCCTTCCAAATAAGGCATGATATGGGCTTTGGAATTTTACCACTTCGAAGCATAAGAACTCGCTCCTGAAGTTCTCCTCTGTCCCAAAAGTTACCCCTAGGGTTATTTTTCCCACTGGTTGGGCTGATCTTCCTGGGACAATGCCATGGAACACGGTGGACGTGGGCTGTAGGCTGGAATCCTTGAGCCCTAGACGCTGGAAAGTGTCGTAGTATAAGATGTTTATGCTGCTTCCTCCGTCCATAAGCACTTTGGTCAGCTTATAACCCGCTACATATGGTGCTACCACCAGTGCCAACTTCCCAGGTTCTCGTACTTGTGGCGGGTGATCGTCGCGGCTCCAAGTTACGGTATGCTCTGACCACCTTAGCCAGTTGGGAGTTGCTGGCATTACGGCGTTCACTTGTTGACCTCTGCGGCTCAACTTCTCTTCTCTTTTGGAGGTGTCAATGACTATTGTGTGATATTGCCCTGTTTGCCTGGAGTTACTCGCGCCGTGCTGCCCAACATTTGCATTATGAGCCGCACCAGCGCCTCCTTCATGGGAGTTTCCTCTGCTTTGTTGACTTTCTTCTCTCCACTGTCTATAGTAGTTGCATTGTGCCTTGGTGTGGTCTGCTGGACGCCCATCACCGGTTGCATGAAGATCGCATGGCCGATTAAAGATTTCTTGCATGTTGATCAGACGGGAGCCGTACCCTCGACCCCTTCCTCGCTGACCTCTGAATCCTCCACGCGTATTGGCGACGAGCCCTGAGCGACCGTCTTCAATCTTGCGTTTGTTTTGATTTATGTTGTTGTGGCTCGTCTGCGACTGCTGCTGCGGCTTACTAATGTTTTTCTTTTCTTTTGCAGCAGCCTCCTCTTCTTCCCCATCTGACGCATCTCTGGTCTTGTCCGAGGCGGCATACTTGTTAGCCGCAGCCATTACCTCGCTGAGGCTCTTGACTTTATCCTTCATGCGACCTAACTTGTGAATCAGCGGCTCGAACTTGCAGTTTTTCTCCATTACCAGGACGGCTGAACTTGGAGGTATGTTATCTGAAGAGTGTATTATTTCTGCCACCCTTTTCATCCAATGGCGACTTGACTCGCCTTCCTTCTGAACGCAACGCTCGAGATCTTCTATATTGCAGAGTCGCTTGCAAGTTCCTTGGAAATTCTTAATGAAAGCATCCTTCAGCTCCTCCCAAGTATTTATGGAGTTGGGAGGCAAATTTTGCAGCCATATGTGTGCTGCGCCTTCTAGCATCATATTGAGGTACCTTGCGCATATCTCTTCCGAGGTATTCAAGATGCTCATTCCCATCTCATAATTGTTCAACCAGGTGGTGGGATCCATGCTGGCGTTGTAGTTTGCCACCTTGCGTGGCCCTTTGAAATCTTCAGGGAAAGGTTCCGATCTGATCTTCTCAGTAAAGCATGCTGGGCCCTTGAGCCGCGAGGACAGGGCTGTGGATGTGCCTGTGGGGTTGTTAACTTCCACAGGTCGCGTCTGCACTGCTGGCGTATTTGCCTGTGCTTCTGCGACTTGCTCCTGCTGCCTCTGTGCGACTCCTGATACATTCTCTGGCGGCTTGCTTTGGATGCTTCCTTCTGCGGCAATTCTGTGATTGGTCGGCACAAGGGGTAGTTGTCTTGCGGCTTCTGCCCGGTTGGCCTGTTGCAGAACGGCGGTGCTTAACATCTGAATCGCACGCCGTGCTTCAGTATTGATCGGGTCATCACCTGTTGGTACCATCTGAGTCAAGATATTAGCCGCAGCATACATGTTATCGACAGGGTTTTGATAGTGGCCCTGTGGGGTATGAAACCTCCTTGGTTGTTGCTGGGCTTCTTGATTTGCAGGTGCCAATCCTTCCGCAATTGTCTGGACTCCTCCTTCCGTGGCAGGAGTAGGTGGAAGTTCCACCGTCGGTTGAGTCGCGCGTAATTGTGTCTGCGAGTTAACCTGCCTTTGAGCCGCGGCTAGTGCGGCTAGGCTTTGCCGCTCCTGTTGGATTCCTTGGCGTATCTGATCGAGCCTACGGCGCTCCTCTTGCATCCTTTGATCTTCATACAAGAGCTCGGCCCTTGCGGCTTCGATTTCTGTTGCGCGGACGGCAGCGTTTCTCTCTGATACAGGGACAAGTAGCGGGTTGCTTGGGGGTGCTGGTGCTTCGGCTTCTCCAGCGGTTCCTGATGCGCCCGCTCCTGTAGTTGTGTAGACTGCGACTTGTGCCGCCTCCCGATCTGGTGATAACGTAGCCTCCTGTGGGCAACCCCAGAGGCTTTCTTCAAAGGCGGACATGATGGACCCGAACTCTTGCGAGTCCATGCTCTCCACGGATTGATCTCCATCATCCGCGACTTCTTCTACTGAGTCGCCTTCTTGGACCGAATCGCCGCCGATGAAGCCAACGAAAACATTGATAGATCCAAACGGGATGACGTGGCCGGTTTCCAAATAATCTGCTTCCGGCCCGCAGCTTGAATCGTCAATCAGAGGTGTGCCATTAACCGTGATGATACGGCCAACAACGAGATCTTCAGCTCCCTTCATGGATCCTGCGCGGAACGCGACGCCTTTGACCGCAGGCCCCACGGTGGGCGCCAACTGTCGTGGGATTGTCACGTCAGGTGTCATAGATGACTTCGTAGGTGTGGGATTATGCAAGTCAAGCATCTCCGAGCTTGGGATCGCAGGAACAAAAGATCGACACAGATTTACCCAGGTTCGGCCCCCTCAATGTGAGGTAAAAGACCTACTTCCTGCCTACCCTAGATTGGTATTGATATGATAATCGAGGTGTTACAATGGAGGCGATCCAATGTGGAACTAGCCGTATATGCTAGGGTTTAAGGGCTTGATAGCTCGACCCGTTCTAAGTCCTGCGAGTCATCTTTATATACACAGAGGCTCGTCAGGTTACAAGAGTTCTACACGAAGCCTGATTGTATTCTTGTCTTCCAAGGCAAGTTTGCACCGACCTTCTGGAGCTTTCCTTCCTTGGGTCGCGATGCGAGATTGGCCCATCTTTCTTGTGGCCCAATAATAATACGCGGCCTTAAGTCGCTGTTGCTGAATTCAAATAAGTCGCGGGTTAAATATTCCCCCGACATCCGTACCGAGTCTAATCTTTTGTTCCGTTCTTCGGGTTTCATCCTAAGGGCTTGAACCGAAGATCCCGGATTGTGCCGTTGGCACATGATGCTGATCTTCTACGCAAGTTCCATCTTGTTGATTCCTTGTTTGTTGTTACCCAAAGTATTATCGTCCCTAGTCTGTGTACTTGGGTGAATAGTAATACTTTTGTCTCAACCATTTGGAGATAGATACTAACTGTGTCCTTGTCAAATCTTCAGAATGGCTCGAAGAGGAGGCCGCGGAGGCCGTGGTAACCACCACAATGAGGAGGATGATCTGCCACCTCCACCCTCGATGGCTCAAGTCTTGATGGCTATTGAGGAGAACCGTGGGCGCAATGAGCGCTTGCTTGAGGAGTTGGTGCATCAAAATGCACAGAGGAATGGCTGCAACACTCTCACCGAGTTCCTCCGCTCGCAGCCACCCACTTTTGCTGATGCCAAGGAGCCTCTTGAAGCTGATGATTGGCTTCGTGCTCTGGAGCGCAAGTTCTCCGCGCTCCATGTCCCAGTGGCCGAGCAAGTCAACTTCGCCACCTACCTTTTGGTTGGTGCGGCTGGCTGTTGGTGGGAGAGCGAGGTTGCCATGTACCCCGCCAACCATGTCTTCACCTGGGAGGATTTCCGCGCTGCCTTCCGCGCGGCTTACATTCCCCAGCCCATCATGGACTTGAAGAGGAGGGAGTTCTTGGACTTGCAACAAGGACGTATGGACATCCGCACCTATGGTCGTGAGTTCAACCATCTCTCACGTTACGCCCCAAGGGACGTGACCAATGATGCTGACAAGCAAGAGCTTTTCCGCAAGGGGCTTGCGCCGCAACTCCGCTATGAGTTGTTGCCCTTCAAGTTCCGGAGCTACCAGGAGCTGTTCAACCAGGCTTTTACTCTTGAGCAAGGAAGGAAGGAACTCGAGGCTTCCAAGAGGCCAGCACACGGGGATCACTAGAGCTCCTCGGGTTCTGAGGGCAAGAAGCGCAGGGTGTTTGTTCCCTACAGTGCTGTGCCGCGTGCTCCCTTTGTGCCAAGGAACGCGGGATACAGGCCCCCACCGCCACGCCCCTCTACTCCGACACTTGGGGCAGGCGGAAGTGGGTATCGTCCTATGCTACTAACCGCTCCACCTGGAGTCACCTGCTACTCCTGTGGCGAGGCTGGCCACTACTCCAGAGAGTGCCCCCAGAAGGCTCCTATCTCGGGGACACCTGCACGAGGCCCTGCCACCCCAGTTGGCAAGGCTGGACCTTTGGTGCGTGGTCGCCTGAACCACGTCTCTGTTGAAGAAGCTGAAGAGGACCCCGGTGTCCTTATGGGTGAGTTGTGGATCAACAACAGTCGTGCTACAGTTTTGTTTGATTCTGGAGCATCGCATTCTTTCATGTCCATAGCGTTTGCAAAAGACCACAACATACCGTTCGAGAAAATGAGACATCCCATGACGATCTCCACTCCTGGCTCTAATTGGCAGACCGATGGGGTTACTCCTGAGGTCCAGATCAATATAGGGTCCTTCGCCTTTCCTTTCTCGTTGGTGGCTCTGAGGTCAAATGGCATCGATGCCATTCTGGGAATGGACTGGCTAACGAAATACCAGGCTAATCTCAACTGTGCTGCCAAGACCATCACTGCGACCACCTCGTCCGGCGACACTGTTGAGTATTGGGCTGCACAATCAAGCCCTCCATCCTCCGTCAATCACGACTCCCCGGAAATCCGCCTATGCTTCATGGAAGGTACCACTCCTCCCGAAATACATGAGATTCGTGTGGTGTGTGATTTCCCGGATGTGTTTCCCGAAGAATTGCCTGGCATGCCACCTGATCGAAGTGTGGAGTTTGTCATAGAATTGCTTCCCGGTACTGCCCCGATTTCCAAGAAACCCTACCGTATGCCGGTGGAAGAATTGGCTCTGTTGAAGGAGCAAATCGATGAGCTGTTAGCAAAAGAATTTATTCAGCCTAGCAGTTCACCTTGGGGTTGTCCGGTACTCTTCGTCAAGAAGAGGGATTCTACCGTTCCCCGTCTGGTTACTGATTATCGGCCGTTGAATGCGGTGACAATCAAGAACAAGTATCCTATTCCTCGGATCAATGATCTGTTAGATCAGTTAGCTGGTGCAACAGTATTCTCCAAGATGGATCTAAGGTCAGGGTACCATCAAATAAAGATCAGAAAGGAGGATATTCCAAAGACGGCATTTGTTACCCGCTATGGCTCATATGAGTATACCGTCATGTCCTTTGGTCTCACCAATGCTCCAGCTACTTGGGGTTGGCAGGTTACTACCGCCGATTCATCGAAGCCTTCTCCAAAATAGCCAAGGCACTGACTGACCTTCTCAAGAAGGATAGAAAGTTCGTGTGGACGGCCGAGGCTGAAGAAAGCTTCAAAACACTGAAAGCCAAACTTACGTCCGCTCCTGTGCTTGTCCTGCCGGACACGAGCAAGGATTTCGTCGTCTTCTGTGACGCTTCTCTACAAGGCTTGGGCTGTGTGTTAATGCAAGAGGGCCATGTGGTGGCGTATGCTTCTCGCCAATTGAAACCACATGAACACAACTACCCTACGCATGATCTAGAGCTTGCCGCTGTAGTCTATGCTCTGAAGCAATGGAGACCATACCTGTTTGGTAACCGTTGCGAGATCTTCTCGGATCACAAGAGTCTGAAGTACCTCTTCACCCAGCCGGATTTAAATCTCAGGCAAAGGCGTTGGTTGGAGTTGATCAAGGACTATGACGTAAGTCTGAACTATCAACCCGGCAAAGCAAATGTCGTGGCTGACGCGCTAAGTCGGAAGTCCTATTGCAACAATCTGATGATTGAAAAAGCCCAACCTGCCCTTCATGAAGAATTCGCCCGCTTGAACCTGGAAATTGTTCCCTCTGGTTATCTAGCAAATCTGGAGATTAAATCTACTCTTGTAGACCAAATAAAGGAAGCTCAGAAGCTGGATGAGGGTATTCTGAATATCAAGAAGAACATTGCTAGTGGCAAGGCTAAATGTTTCGTGGAAGATGAGTTTGGGGTCGTTTACTTTGGTGACCGTTTGGTTGTGCCAAAGGAAAGAAATCTGAGGGAGCTAATCCTCAAGGAGGCTCATGATTCACCTCTCTCTATTCATCCCGGAAGTACCAAAATGTACCAAGACCTTCGACCACAATTCTGGTGGACCCGTATGAAACGGGAAATCGCCAAGTTTGTTGCCGAATGCGACACCTGTCGTCGGGTAAAGGCTGAACATCAAAGACCTGCCGGCACTCTCCGCCCTATTGCAGTTCCCGAGTGGAAATGGGATGAAATTGGTATGGACTTCATCACCGGATTTCCCCGATCGCCTAAGGGCAACAATGCAATTTGGGTAATCATTGATCGTCTCTCCAAGGTTGCTCACTTCCTACCAGTCCGTGATGAGATTCGTGCTAGTCAACTCGCGGACCTATACTTGGCTCGTATCGTTCCATTGCACGGGGTCCCTTTGAGGATCATATCTGACCGTGGAAGTATCTTCGTCTCCAAGTTCTGGCAGAGTTTCCAAACCGCTATGGGGTCCCGTCTCAACTTCAGCACCGCTTACCATCCCCAAACTGATGGCCAGACCGAAAGAGTGAACCAAGTGTTGGAAGACATGCTTAGGGCATGTGTCATCTCTTTTGGCCAAGGTTGGGAAAAGTATCTCCCTTTCGCGGAATTCTCCTACAACAATAGCTATCAAGCTAGTCTGGGCATGGCTCCCTTCGAGGCTCTATATGGAAGAAAATGCCGCACTCCGCTGAATTGGTCCGAGACCGGAGAGAGCACTCTTTGGTCCAGATGTGATCAATGAAGCCGAGGAGAAGGTGAGAATCATAAGAGAGAATCTGAAGATTGCTCAGTCTAGGCAGAAGAGCTACTATGACAAGCACCATCAGGAGATTCACTATGAAATTGGTGATAAAGCTTATCTCCGTGTCTCTCCCCTTCGTGGCGTTCGCCGCTTCGGAATCAAAGGGAAATTAGCCCCTCGCTATGTTGGTCCTTTCACCGTTCTGGAAAAGCGAGGAGATCTTTCTTATAAGTTGGAGTTACCGGTCAAATTCCCGAATGTGCATGATGTGTTTCATGTCTCCCAACTCCGCCGTTGTTTCAAGGATCCTATCCATGGAGTCAATCATGAGGAGCTAGATCTACAAGAAGACCTCACTTACCGTGAGCATCCTATCCGTGTCTTGGATGAAGCCGAAAGGAAGACCCGGAACAAGACTACCAAGTTTCTCAAAGTTCAGTGGTCTCACCATTCCGAGGAAGAAGCAACTTGGGAACGAGAGTCTAGTCTTCGTGAGGAGTATCCCGACTTCTTTTCGCAATCTTAGAATCTCGGGACGAGATTCCTGTAAGGAGGGTAGAGTTGTAACAGCCCCAAAATTTGAGTACCAAATTTTCACTTTCCTGTCCTCATTTTGCATCATGGCATGCATTGCATCCATTTAAATTGCTAAACCACACAAGTTATTCTTGGCATTGCTGAAAACCAAAATGCAAAACCTGCTCCAACAATTTCACAACGAAATGAAAGAATTCAAGTTGCAAAACAAATTACTTCGACATCCCCTATTTGTCGAGGAAGTTCCAAAGTTAAATTTGGGCAACTATTTTGAGTTGGAAATAAAAGAAAAAGAGGGCAACTCAAAATTTCCTGTGGGCAGTTTCTATTTTATTGTCCTATCAAATGATTTTCAAATAATCTGGAAAAATTAGGGAAGCTTCACATTAATATAGAGAGGCTACCCAAAAATTTGCATAATTTTTGGAGGTGTTTAACTGCCCCAATTAATTCGAAAACAATGCATCCAGTGCTGAGAAGGACCTATCTGTGATGGTTTTAAAAGTTCCAGGGGGGTTTCCGCAATTTCGCCTTCTTCCTCCCTGTAGCGACCGAGCGTGCCGCTCGAGCCGCGCCCGCGCGTCGCCATGGACCGCGCCCAGTGCCCGGGCCCCCTCCCCTGCCCTCACTGCCAGGAGAGCGCGACCCCGAGCCCCCACTTGCTCCGTTTCTTCCCCTGCCTGCTCCCCTTCCTTCTCTTCCCCGTGCTCCCGCGCTACGCCATGGCCGCCGCCACGGTTGACCACCGCTCCCCGCCGTTTTAGCCCACGCCGAGCACCGCCGTGTGGAGCAAAAGCTCCGCCGTGCCGTCCTACGCATCTACGCCAGAGGAATCGAGGCGGGAGGCCGTGCATTGCCGCCGCCGTGCTCATCTTCTTGAACTTCGGCCGGAGCTCCGCCCGCGAATCGCCGCCGTCTCCGCCCACCTCCGACCACGCCGTCTCCCCTACGCGCTCAGGGTGAGCTGGCCAACATCCTCGTGCCCTCATTTTGGTTCATTCGTAGTCCGTAGCTCGTTTTCGCCTGTGAGCTCGCCGTCGCGCACGTTTTCTCTCCGCTCGGAATGAACTCGGAACACATCCGGAATTCCGGATGGTTCGGAAATTCCGGCTCATTCCGGCTCGTTCCGAATCGAGTCCAGTACCGTTTTGCTTTTCCCGGATTTGGTTCGGAACCGGCTCGGAAAATTCCGAATGACTCGGAATTCCGAAATAATTCCGAGTTGTCCAGTACCAGGAAATGGCTACTGTTCCTTTTACTTGTCTTCTAAATAATTGGGCTGTCTTATAAATAACCTTTTAAGTGGACACATTTAAAAAGGGAATTTTACAAATGTACTAACTTTTTATCGGTGCATCCGAAAAATGTGTGTGTTATACCAAAATGTCCGGAAAATTGTGATCTACCCTTTAAAATAAATATCATGATCATGTCATTTCATCGACAAGTTAACCCTAGGGTTTCAACCATTTTAAGCAACAAGTAAATAAGCTATATTGCTTGAATCCACGGAATCTTCGAGATGCGCCACTCTAGGCATCCGAGCTCCGTTTAACTTGAATAGTTGAATCATCCTCGTCTCGAGGATTTAAAATGTCATGTCATCATGTGTTTACGCATTGCACTTGCTAAAATGTGTGGTGATTGATTGTTGCTTCCCGTGCGTTATGTTCGATAGGTCAAGCAGACGGGTTCCACCTCAATACCCGCCGAGCAGTACTACCAGCACGTTGAGCAAGGCAAGCGTAATCCCCCCTCTGAGCATATCTTATCCTATTTTCCGCAATTATTTTCTCCACTATAATATTGCATGCGGTTCTAAATGTCTTTTGCTTGGATTAGAGTATCCTATAGAATGCATTAAGTTCCGATGCCAATACCTGTTTTTCCCTCCTAACACCATAGGTTTGTATTGTTGGCCATGAGATACTTATTTTATACTAGGTTGATGCTTAGCCATGCTTAGTAATTGCCTAGTGGTACTATGGTTATCAAATGTTGGGAACAGGTGGTAAAATGAGAATGATGATGGTGGAGAATTGTGGTGACGGATAATAACATGCTTAAAGGTGGGAATGAGAGGCCACGGTGGTTGTGGTGTTTTGTCTCGTTCTCGCCGCCTAAGTGCGAGTTCTTTACCTCTTGGACCAAGACTGAGCGCGCTTCCTTTCGGTGGGGTATATGGAGCCCTCGTCGACTAACTAACTTGTGCGGGGCTAGCCAGGGTCCTCTAGTTTAGCTTCCATTTGCGCGTGCGTTGGGATGGTGGCTAAGACGGAGAAAGAGGATGGTGGTGTTTAGGAAAATGAGTGGCCACGGGGCAGGGTGTTGGAGGCACTGAACCTGTCCCGTCCTCACTGATGATCCTGGATAGTCTCAAGCAAGGTAAAGGTCGTAACCGTTCCCACCCAGCCGGCTTTCCTCGGAAGAGAGCTACGTGTAGGCAATGGGCCGGGCGGTACCGAAGGTAAACACAGTGCACCCCTGCAGGGTTGAATCTTTTCGAAAAGCCGTGTCCACGGTTACAGACGACTTGGGAAAAGACGATAAGACCATAGAATAACTTGAACGGAATGATTAAAATTGGGTACTAGAGGTACCACTCACGAATGCAAGGTTGACTTCCTCGAGGGTGATTCGGGGAGGTGCCTTTGATGAACAGGTACAGTGATGTTGGTGATGGTGATGAGAAATGGGATTCAAGAGGAAAGAGTCACTTCTTACCCCGCTTTTAAAAGTACTCTGATTAGTCGTTGCCATGGAGTTGTGTTTTATAAATAAAATCAGCTTTATGCAAAACAGCCTAAAACCTTGAAAGCCTCATCGAGCTAACGCTCTATTTTATAATCTTGCGAGTTCGTCGAACTCAACGTCGTTTGTTTTGTTTCAGAGGAGGACTTCACCGACCTCGAAGGTGGGTTCTATGTGGACTTCGACGAGTAGTCTGGGGTTCCCAGGTGGCAGCTTGGGACATCTCGGAGTAGCTAGCGCTGTGGTGTTTATTTGTAGGCCTCTTAGGCCATTATCTGGATCTTGTTGTTAGACAACTTATTTCGCGTCCGCTTGTTGTACTGTTGGGTCTGTGACCTCTGGTTGTAATATTTGCATCTTTCTCTATTATAAGAGTTGAACTATAATGCTTTGTGTCGTAGAGTCTGCGAAGTGCCAGTTGTTCCACAAGTCTTGATCTTTCTATTATGCTATGATAGCTGTGCCTGTGTTAAGGCATCAATCGGGGAGTTGTGTTGCCGATGATCAATTCGAGCAACACCTGCCAAAGGTTTTGGCCGGGGATTGGTAAACCCGTAACCTCCGGTTGTATCGCTTAACCGGTGACACACAGCATCACTGTATAGTAGCCGGGTCGGGGCGCTACATCATAGTACAGAGAGATGGCCTCAACATGTTCTAAACTATCATGATTAAAGTAGCTACTGCCATCTGATCGCACACTCCATTTTGCTGGGGTAGAACATGTTTGCTTTATGGAAAAATAATAATGGCTTGGAGTGGATGGAGCTGAAGAAACAAAGATGTGGGCAGATCCTACCTGTTTGCTTTATGGATAAGTGGTTCTCATTTGCCAGGCTGTATGATGATGATAAACAGGTCATGTACCTTGTTTAATTGGAATGGGGATCACAACTCGCCAAAGATGCCACAAGCTGAGCTCAGTAAGAGAACACATTTACATTACTTTGCCACAAGCTGCATCCAACAGTGTACCAGATCCAATCAATCTCATCTGCAACAAAAATATGATACATACAAATAAATTAGAAGAAAAAAAGAATCACTTATCCATGGCAATAATCAAATGCAGATACCAGACATGTTGCATGATTAATCACAATTCAGAAATATACATTTTCCTTAAGAAGAACGTTGCAACAACACAATATCAATCAAACCAACAGCACTACAGCGGACATTATGAACCTAAATCCACATCACAGCCAAACTAAATTCAAGACTCAAAGCATCACTTTCACTTTTCAGATCGGTACAATCCTACTGTTGAGCACTCGACCCAGATTAATGCACAAGGGCCAAATTACTGTTCCACCAATTCAGATCCTATAACTACCAAATCATGAAAATCTAGCGGATTCCAGTGAGATATTGCAACAGAAAGACAGACTGTAAGTTGAAATATAATTAATTGATGCCTATCTGGATTAAAGAATTGTTACCATAGGTTTGTAATCATCAGGCATTGGAGTATGCATCCACATAACTGGTCAGCTCAGGGGGTAATCGAACGGCGTCGCTGGTGTTTATTCCCCCCATGGACCGCCTTGGCACAGCCTGTTGGCCATTCCATACATCACGCTCATCGCAATGGCCACATGGCCAGTCGAAAATGCAGTTGATCTCCCCCGCCCCCTGCGATTGATGATGGGTGAATCATAAGTAGAAATAGCAGAAAAATAGTACATATGCAGCAATCTAATAATCTCCTTAATAATTTTATAAATTCTACATATCTAAGATCCCGACTACAGCAGCAGTTCGCCCAACCCCAAAACCTTATAAGCCCCAAATTCAGATGTCAGTATGCAAGATAGCGCAGCTTTTGAAAGTTGGCATGCCCAAATTTCTCTCTAAATAATACTCGTATGGCCAAGTATGAGCAATTGAACATATCAGTTGGCCGTAAAAAGATGCTCCTGCCCCGAAGGACACGAGAGGGACGGAAACTCACCGGTTTGGGCGACGTGGCCATAAAAGGATGCGTCTGGGGATCTGCCTCCGGCGGGATAGACAGGTGCGAAGAGGAGGTGAATAGGTGATCCGGCCGCAGTCGCCCGACCCAACTGACCCTGGCGATTGTCCGTCCCTTGAAACGGCGCTGGCGGCAGTGACGGCGGCTCCAGACAGGGACGACCCAACCGACGGTCGCCCGGGACCGTATTTCCTGCGCCGCCGTCGTTGTTCCACGCGTGACCTAGCGCCGCCGTTTTTCGTGGAAGATTAGCGATGGAAGAGAGTTGCGCGTTTCGTGGAGGAGGCGGGCGCGTGGATGGAAAGGCCGGCGAGTTTCCCGTGCTGGTGCGGCGTGCCTGGGCCTTGCGTTTTTCTTAGATGGAAAGGCCGGCCTTTCATTTTTAGGTGTTACTACCTCCCTCCGGTTTTTAATTGTTGTCGCCCGCTAGTACAAATTTGCACTAGCCGGCCTTTCCATCTACGAGTTACTACCATGCAGCATGACTCAGGAAAAAAAGCATTCACTACCATGCAGCATGTGTCATCAACATTTGTACTCTCTGTATTCTTAAAATGATGTTGTTTGACTTTTTTATCAATTGTGATTTGAAAGGAACCTTAGGTACCAAAACTGTTCAAGAAGAAAGTAGGAAAATTATTTCATTGCAACTGAACATGAAAAACCGACAACAAAGCGACAACAATTTAGGAACGGAGGGAGTAGACATAAAGACATGGCCATGACTTTTTCTTCTGAATTTTCTTTTGCCTTGGAAGGCATTACAGCCTTTACAGTTTATGTATAGAACTGTTATTGATTACATTATTCATCTTCTGGATACTATATGCTTTACTGCCTGTGCAAGTAATACCTGCAGTTTCATATGTTGCTATGTAACATCTCCAAACTCCAAGCACTCTTATGCGATACAATATGATTGATTCCTTCTTTTATTTCACTTTATCTATGTACTCTGAATTCTACTAAACTTCACTGATCATTTCAGCATGTTTGGTGCCAGCTTAAATTATAGATAGGGCACAACGATCCCGGCTGAAAAGGCTCGATTCAGTACACCTCGAACAAGAAGAAAGATGGAGGCCAACCAAAAAAGGTCAGTCCTACATAATTGAGTACCCATATATTGTTGGAAACACTATTTTATACATCGCATATTTGAAAGTTAATAAAGTGAAATACATTTGAATTGAATTTATAAAGGAGTGTTACACGTAGTGTAGTGTTAGCACGGGCGCTCCACTATATATTTTGTATATCATAACTTAGTTATAGCATTAGCACATGCACTCCACTATTTTACTAAATAATTAGTTTGTAACCCCGCACGGTGTCGTGGGATCGTACGACAAAATTTAAAATTATAGAAAGATGTGTATTTTTTAGCTCAAAATAAACACAGATTAAAGGTGCACAAAGAAAACAACACCAAAATTGAAAACATAGAAGAATATATAAACTCTTTTCCTATTGCAAATATAAACATGTGCAAATTAAGTTGATTTAAGAATTCTTCAAAACATATGCAAGTGGGATCTAGTTTTGTTTATCTCATCGCGTAGAACACAACGGTGAAACGGAATTTAAAATAGATATCATATGAATGAGATTAATCATTTTAAAAAAATTACTATGCAAGATTATGTGGCATGATGTGGTGGTGATTTGCCAATTGGTGTATGATGTGTTAGTTGTCAATTGGTGGATGATGTGGACACCTTGCATGTCAAAAGAATAGGTTTAAATGAGTCCTTAGTGGGGTTTGTTTATATAGTTAAGGTTGATACTTGCTCATACATGTCTCTTTTAATAGAAAACTACTAATCACGCTCTATGTTCCACTTGCAGAATTCAGTTATACTCAGGAAATGATTCTTAATTGAAATACTGTAGTATAGGTGGAATGAATACGAAGGAAAAATGCTAGAAGACATAAGAACCACTTGAGGAGCATATGCTCAACTTCTAGAGAAAAACATTATTGAGTACCCATATATTGTTGGAATCACTATATTTTGTATATCGTATATTCAAAAGACGTAGCGTTAGCACTATCACTCCACTATGTATTTTATATGTCATATAAGTTTGCTGTAGCGTTAGCACAGGCATTGTACTAGTCTTTATAGTATAGATTTTCATTGATGGAAAGGCCGGCGACTTTCTCGGGCGGGTGCGGCAGGCGGGTACGCTCGGTGGGTGAAAAAAATCAGCAAAACTGTGACCTGACCAAGTGCAAAAAGTGTCAAGCAGGCCGATGTAACGCCCTGCGGGTGGGGCCAAACTTTAGAGCAGATGGCATCGCCGTTCTTTCCAGCAAGGTCCAGGAAGTTCTTGACTGGAAATCTCCAAACATCAGTACATCAAATCCGCAGCTTTCTAGGATTGGCAGGTTATTATCGCCGATTCATCCCTAACTTCTCCAAGATTGCCAAGCCTATGACCAAGCTATTGGAGAAGGAAGCTAAGTTCAAGTGGAGCCAGGAATGTGAAGAGGCTTTCCTCACATTGAAGAAGCTTCTCACCACTGCACCAGTGTTGGCTCAGCCTGATCTAGAGAAGCCATTCAACGTATACTGCGATGCTTCAGGCATGGGTATAGGAGGTGTTCTCATGCAGGAGGGTCGTGTCATTGCCTATGCTTCACGGCAACTCAGGAGACATGAAGAGCATTACCCCACCCATGATGTAGAGTTATTGGCAGTTGTCCACGCCTTACAGATATGGAGGCACTATTTGTTGGGAAATCTAGTGCACATCTATACAGACCACAAGGGTCTAAACTATCTGTTCACCCAGCCAGATCTGAATATGTGGCAAAGAAGATGGTTGGATTGCAACCAACTTGTGGTCCAGTCGCTCAATTCTCTTTCCGATCCCGAGGAGCCAAGCCTACGGGTGATTCTGAAAGGCGCGCTAAACAATATCGCTCTTATTCCAACTATCAAGGAAGATGTAATCGCTGCTCAGAAGACGGACGTTGGAATGGAGCACATCCGAAGGAGATTGCAACAGGGCGAAGTGCTATGCTTTCATGAAGATGCCAATGGAGTTCTGTGGTTCAAGAACCGTCTAGTGGTCCCCAAGGACTTTTAGCTCCGTCGCAAAATCATGGAGGAGGCACATTCTGCTAGATATTCCATCCATCCACGAACCAACAAAATGTACCAAGATCTGAAGAGAAGCTTCTGTTGGACTAGAATGAAGCGGAAGATTGCAAAGTTTGTGGCAGAATGTGGCACCTGTCGAAGAGTCAAGGCTGATCATTTGAGACCCACCGGAAATCTGCAATCTCTCAGTATCCCTGAGTGGAAGTGGGAAGACATCAGCATGGACATCATAGTGGGGCTACCGCGCACCTCGCGTAAGTACGACTCCATATGGGTTATTGTTGACCGTCTGACCAAGTCAGCTCATTTCATTCCAGTTGCTACTACACACCGAGCCAAATAGTATGCAGAGCTGTACATATCCCATATTGTCCGCTATCACGGTATTCCGAAGACCATCATATCTGATAGAGGATCTATCTTTGTGACACGTTTCTAGGAACAACTGCATGAATGTCTGGGTGCCAAACTCATCCACAGTTCAGCCTATCATCCTCAGGCTGACGGGCAAACAGAGCGAGTCAACCAGATCATTGAAGACACGCTCCGTGCCTGTGTACTGAATGACGGTCCGAAATGGGATCAATGTCTTCCGCTGGCAGAATTCTCATACAACAACAGCTATAAAGAGAGCATCAAAATGTCACCATTCGAAGCCCTGTATGGACGACCTTGCCGTACTCCCTTGAGTTGGTCCGTGTCCGGCGAGCGAGTCTTATTTGGTCCTGACATTGTGACAGAGGCCGAAGAAAAGGTGAAGCAAATCCGAGCCAACCTCTTGACTGCACAATCCCGTCAGCAGAGCTACGCCGACAAGCGACGCCGTCCCTTGGAATTTAAGATTGGCGACCACGTATACCTTCGAGTCTCTCCGATGAAGGGTATACGTAGATTCGGTATCAAAGGAAAGCTAGCTCCTCGCTACATCGGTCTGTATCCCATTATTGACAAATATGGACCGTTGTCTTATCAAGTTGAGCAACCTACGAGGTTGTCGGGAATTCACAATGTGTTCCAGGTCTCCCAACTCAAAAGATGTCTGAAACCTCCAGTTGATGTGGTAGTCGAGGATACCATTCCGCTGGAACCAAACTTGACGCACAAAGTTTGCCCTGTCAAGATTCTGGATCGAAAGAACCGAGTCACTCACAACAAGACTATTAGGTTCTACAAAATCCAATGGAATGATCATTTGGAGGATGAAGCTACATGGGAGTACGCGGATTATCTACGATCCAATTATCCGGACTTTCCACTATCGAGGTAACTCCAAATTCCTAGCCGAATATTTTTCCTTCATCAAATCTCGGGGCGAGATTTCTTTTAAGGGGGGAGGGCTGTAACACCCTGTGTTACTAATTGCCCAATTTTCTCCCTAATCCATAATTAAGAATTAATTAAGTTGATAAACCCATTCTTGAGATAAAAATCCAAATTCGAAATTCAAATGGATTCAAAAAAGGAATTAAATCATTCTCCAAAATAAAACCTCAAAAATTTGAACCACCAAACACCCAAACCAAATTTTATTTGTCATTAGGGGTTGAGAGAAAATTATTGACCAAGTTTCATAATTTTTCAAAATTCCTAAGTGCCCCAAATAAATTCTAAAATATTCAAACCAAGTTTGACTCCTTGAATTTTAATTCAAAATCTAAATCAAATTTTGAAAAACTCCAAACATCAAAATTGTTCTAATCTTCAAACCAAAGCTCCTGGTATTTTTGAGTTCGGGAAGCTAGGTTTTGAACCAGTCAAATTGGAGCCGAGTGGGTCAAATGTTTTGAAAAAAATTAAAAGAGCCCGGGCCCGCCTGTCAGCCCCCCTCTCATCTCTCCCGGCCCGACTCCGCCGCCCCCGCGCGCGCACGTCTCCGACCGACGCCGCCCCGACCGCCTCCTCGCGCCGCATGTCGTGCCGCCCCGGACCGGACCCCCCTCCCCCCCTCCCATCTCTCCGCGGTGTGAATGCCGACCGCGGGCGGCTTTAAATGCCACCGGCGCCCCCGCTCCGCTCACCGGCTTGACACCCCCCACCACCCGCGAGACCCCGCCAAAACGACCCACCGGCCTCCCCTCTACCTCCCCGTCGACCCTCGCCGCCGACGGACCCCGGAGCCGACCGAAATCGCCGCCGCCGTGGCCAGTCCACCCCGCGCCTTCCTTTTCCAAAATTGGAGCCGCACTCACACGCTTGTGCTTAACTCAATTTTTATTTCAATTATGGTTGTGCATTAGGTTATTGGAATTGATTGGAACCCTAGATGCATTAGTTTACCCTTTGGATCAATTCCTTGAGACCACCCTTGAGCTTCCTTTTTTGAGCACCGTGGGCCCAAGGGGAAGGGGGTCCCACCGGGCAGGTTAACGAGGGCGACGGCTCACCGTGGAGGTCCCGCGACGGCGAGCTGGCAAGGCGGCTCGGTGCAGCGGCGTTCAACGGCGGTGAGGGAGCTCCGGTGACCGTCGGCGGCCTCGGCAAACTCGGGGGAGAGAGAAGTGTGTTAGTGCGGCTCCAATTTTGGAAAAGGAGGGCACGGGGTGGAGTGGCCACGGCGGCGGCGATTCCGGTCGGCTCCGGGGTCCGTCGGCGGCCAGGGTCGACGGGGAGGTAGAGGGGAGGCCGGTGGGTCGTTTTGGCGGGGTCTCGCGGGTGGTGGGGGGTGTCAAGCCGGTGAGCGGAGCGGGGGCGCCGGTGGCATTTAAAGCCGCCCGCGGTCGGCATTCACACCGCGGAGAGATGGGAGGGGGAGGGGGGTCCGGTCCGGGGCGGCACGACGTGCGGCGCGAGGAGGCGGTCGGGGCGGCGTCGGTCGGAGACGTGCGCGCGCGGGAGCGGCGGAGTCGGGCCGGGAGACATGAGAGGGGGCTGACAGGCGGGCCCGGGCTCTTTTAATTTTTTTTCAAAACATTTGACCCACTCGGCTCCAATTTGACTGGTTCAAAACCTAGCTTCCCGAACTCAAAAATACCAGGAGCTTTGGTTTGAAGATTAGAACAATTTTGATGTTTGGAGTTTTTCAAAATTTGATTTAGATTTTGAATTAAAATTCAAGGAGTCAAACTTGGTTTGAATATTTTAGAATTTATTTGGGGCACTTAGGAATTTTGAAAAATTATGAAACTTGGTCAATAATTTTCTCTCAACCCCTAATGCCAAATAAAATTTGGTTTGGGTGTTTGGTGGTTCAAATTTTTGAGGTTTTATTTTGGAGAATGATTTAATTCCTTTTTTGAATCCATTTGAATTTCGAATTTGGATTTTTATCTCAAGAATGGGTTTATCAACTTAATTAATTCTTAATTATGGATTAGGGAGAAAATTGGGCAATTAGTAACACGGGGTGTTACAGCCCTCGCCCCTTAAAAGAAATCTCGCCCCGAGATTTGAGGAAGGAAAATTATTCGGCTAGGAATTTGGAGTTACCTCGATAGTGGAAAGTCCGGATAATTGGATCGTAGATAATCCTCGTACTCCCATGTAGCTTCATCCTCCGAATGATCATTCCATTGGATTTTGTAGAACCTAATAGTCTTGTTGCGAGTGACTCGGTTCTTTTGATCCAGAATCTTGACAGGGTAAACTTTGTGCGTCAAGTCTGGTTCCAGCGGAATGGTATCCTCGACTACCACATCAACTGGAGGTTTCAGACATCTTTTGAGTTGGGAGACATGGAACACATTGTGAACTCCCGACAGCCTCGTAGGTAGCTCAACTTGATAAGACAACGGTCCATATTTGTCAATAATGGGATACAGACCGATGTAGCGAGGAGCTAGCTTTCCTTTGATACCGAATCTACGTATACCCTTCATCGGAGAGACTCGAAGGTATACGTGGTCGCCAATCTTAAATTCCAAGGGACGGCGTCGCTTGTCGGCGTAGCTCTGCTGACGGGATTGTGCAGTCAAGAGGTTGGCTCGGATTTGCTTCACCTTTTCTTCGGCCTCTGTCACAATGTCAAGACCAAATACGACTCGCTCGCCGGACACAGACCAACTCAAGGGAGTACGGAAAGGTCGTCCATACAGGGCTTCGAATGGTGACATTTTGATGCTCTCTTTATAGCAGTTGTTGTATGAGAATTCTGCCAGCGGAAGATGTTGATCCCATTTCGGACCGTCATTCAGTACACAGGCACGGAGCGTGTCTTCAATGATCTGGTTGACTCGCTCTGTTTGCCCGTCAGTCTAAGGATGATAGGCTGAACTGTGGATGAGTTTCGTACCCAGACATTCATGCAGTTATTCCACGAAACGTGTCACAAAGATAGATCCTCTATCAGATATGATGGTCTTCGGAATACCGTGATAGCGGACAATATGGGATATGTACAGCTCTGCATACTATTTGGCTCGGTGTGTAGTAGCAACTGGAATGAAATGAGCTGACTTGGTCAGACGGTCAACAATAACCCATATGGAGTCGTACTTACGCGAGGTGCGCGGTAGCCCCACTATGATGTCCATGCTGATGTCTTCCCACTTCCACTCAGGGATACTGAGAGATTGCAGATTTCCGGTGGGTCTCAAATGATCAGCCTTGACTCTTCGACAGGTGTCACATTCTGCCACAAACTTTGCAATCTTCCGCTTCATTCTAGTCCAACAGAAGCTTCTCTTCAGATCTTGGTACATTTTGTTGGTTCGTGGATGGATAGAATATCTAGCAGAATGTGCCTCCTCCATGATTTTGCGACGGAGCTAAAAGTCCTTGGGGACCACTAGACGGTTCTTGAACCACAGAACTCCATTGGCATCTTCATGAAAGCATAGCACTTCGCCCTGTTGCAATCTCCTTCGGATGTGCTCCATTCCAACGTCCGTCTTCTGAGCAGCGATTACATCTTCCTTGATAGTTGGAATAAGAGCGATATTGTTTAGCGCGCCTTTCGGAATCACCCGTAGGCTTGGCTCCTCGGGATCGGAAAGAGAATTGAGCGACTGGACCACAAGTTGGTTGCAATCCAACCATCTTCTTTGCCACATATTCAGATCTGGCTGGGTGAACAGATAGTTTAGACCCTTGTGGTCTGTATAGATGTGCACTAGATTTCCCAACAAATAGTGCCTCCATATCTGTAAGGCGTGGACAACTGCCAATAACTCTACATCATGGGTGGGGTAATGCTCTTCATGTCTTCTGAGTTGCCGTGAAGCATAGGCAATGACACGACCCTCCTGCATGAGAACACCTCCTATACCCATGCCTGAAGCATCGCAGTATACGTTGAATGGCTTTGCACGTAGTGTAGGGTTTAGGGTTCTCATGCAGGAGGGTCGTGTCATTGCCTATGCTTCACTGCGGGCTTGAACCCGGGTGCTCCAGCCAGTGGATCTTACCACCGCGCTGTGAGCGCCTTCGCTCCACTGGTGGATGTTACAAGTTCAGTTGGGGGATACAGTAGGCACACTAGAGCAATATCTCAAGTGATCGTCAACAAGCTGCATGAAGCCCCTTGAGTTTATTCAACAATGTGTTGTAGTGACAAAAAGGCACCAAAGCCGTTTTGTCCCCGGATCTATGTCTGATGTGAGCCTAATTGGAATAATGATGACATACAGCAGCAGCAGAGTTGAAAAAAAGAAAGTAATTGCCACTTTAATTTCTATCTGGCAGGCGATACACCTCGCAGACAACATTCTGTGATTTGGGTCATGAAGACCGTTACAAACCAAAGCTCACATAGCATTAAAAAAGAAAAGAAAAAAAAGATACAAACCAGACAATCTCACGCAGCTGACAAGAAACAGATAGGGCATAACTGCCGGTAACACTCATAATTAACTGCCGCGCACAGTTTTCTTACTGCTGGCTTATCTCCTGCATTGTTTTAAAAAATAACATATAAATCGAGATGTGTCGCAACATTTTGATAGAAAGGTATATATGATGGACATACTAATAATCGCATTACCGTATTGTTTCTGTCGTCGTTGATGTCGTGCTCTGGGCTGACCTCATGGGGATCGGCGACGTATAATACCTTGAAATATCCGCGGCCACTACCTTGACCTGGTGCAAGCTCGATCCGGTTCAGGGAGCAATCCCCGAGCTCGTGACGGGCCAAAAGGAGCCAGACGAAGGTGAGGAGCTCCCCTCCTCTGGCAAGCTGGGCGGCGTGCTCCGCCGGCCGGGACTTGCCGGCGGCGTACAGGAGAAGCCGCACCCACATATCTCTCAGCTCCTCCAGCATCTCCTTGCGCCGCTCGGTCGAACGGGCCGTGAACACTTTCCGTTCTCGGAGTTTGTCGCTGACTTGACGCAGAATGGCATCCTTGCTGCCGCCACTAGACATTGACGGCAGAAATTTCTGACGCAGAAGCTCTAGAGCATCTTCGGGGCTACCAGTGGCGATCTGCAGCAGGGAGGAACTTGCAGAGTGTGCAACCACAAGGTAAAACATGTAGTTGGAAAGCTTCCGGCAAGTGTCGGCCAAATCATCAGCGTCGTCGTCATCCCCACCGGTGCTGGATGCTGACGATGCCGTCGCCGCCTTGTTGTTGAGGCAAACTTCTGTTATTAGATGCAACGTGCCTACAAAGTAGATGAAATCCAAGGCCAATTCGGGTGCTGCCTGCGTCACGAACAGGCCGAGACGCCGCCACTGCAGCCGCGGCCGACCACTTCTGATGCGATTAAGCTCCTGCACCAAGCATGCCCTGATGTTGTCATCCACCGCCTCGTGCCTGGAGTCCAGTATCTTGCTCACCCAAAACAGTTTCTTCGCCTCTCCAACGCCTAAACATCTCGCCGCCTTCCTTATCTTGCTCATCACGCGTTGGGAGAGACTCGTGCCGGGCTCGTCGCAGCCCAGGTAGCTCAGAAAACTGTACTGTCCCATGGTGTTTGACCACAGTGGCTTTGTCTCTTGCAACCCAAAACTACCGCAGGAGAGAAGAGACCTGGACATACGAGCGAGGCTGTGGTACTCTCGAGCCTCTAGCCACGCCCATGTCCATGGTGACGCTATGAACGTCGTCAACACTGCACAGACTTCTAGAAGGAACCCCCCATACAGCAGCGTGTAGGTGATCACAATGTCAGCTAATGTACCATATCCGCCTACTTTGCTGCTGCTAACGGTGAAGAGCACAAGGGCGACAATGGTAGACACCAGAGAGACGAGACGAAGTACGACACCACTTGTTGTTCGAAGCAACCTAGTCTTGGTATATAGATCACTGTACATGATGCAGAATTCGACATCGAACAGCATAAACAGCTGGACAGAATCGAGCCTGTAGTTGGTCAGTTTCTTATAGTTCCCTTCTCCTGCCCAACCGATGGTACGCCCCGCAAACATGTCTTTGGTGCCTGGAACCCAGCGTAGCGCAAAGCAAATATACCCCTCATACCCATCCTCCGCGTCCTTCCTTGGAATCCACCATCGGCTTTTGGAACTGGGTTCCCTGACAATACCGTTGTCTACGTTCCCATACAAAAGAGCCAGCGTCCGCTCTCCGTACTTGATGATCCCCGGAACAAACAAAAATATGCCAAGAAGAAGAAGCCACACGCTGTGCCAGATACCTGACTTCCAAAACACGTACAAGGCTAGGGTGACCTGAGCTACCATATTCAGCATATGCCTCAACCACAGTTTGTTGTCCTCTAAGGCAAAAGCTGTGATCGTGTCTTGCCCACCAAGATGGACGAGGAGGAATGGTACCCAAAGGAAAGCTAGTGGGTGGTTCCTCCTCAATCCGTCGTTGTCCATGCTAGCATCCTTTTGTCGCGAGAGAGACCCAAGGGCATAGATTGCTACCACGTCTGCTCCAAGATATGCTACCCAAATGGTGAATCTAAGCAGTGCATTTCTACTGCACCGCCGAAGGCTTCCGGTAAAGAAGAGGAACACTTGTAGGATGAAGCTGAGAATCACAAGCAACTGAATCTCACCCTCTTCAATTAGTTGCCAAAAACTCTCCATTATTGCCGGTTGGAATTCAATGGCGCCAACACCTAGTAAATAAATACCAGCATGTAGATAATATAATTCAGTTATTTTTTAATAAGATCTAAAAATATATATAGATAGTAGGTATTTTATGAGGCATGTTGCCATTTAGCGGCCATCTTTCACTACGAGAGTTTTAGGACCACCAGTAGTAGAAGCTTTAGCATCGGTCCTGACCACATTGTCGGTTCCAGACCACAGCAATGATTCCTTTAAAGTGGCTATTATCGGATGTTAGGTGGTGTAATAAATATCTCAAACAAGCGCAGTAAAAGCAAGGATGAAGAATCATGGGTTATGCTCTCATTCTAATAGAGGACTGTTCACAGCAAGAGCAAGACCTCAGGAACAACACCACCCTCGCTACAGTCTTTATCTACCGGCGATCGACAACCATTCATGAATTTGTTGGCACATAAGCTTAAATTGAAATTTTACAGAGTTGTACATATCCTTATTATGTCTATATGCCCAAAATTGTTTTTGGGAAGTTCAAAGTCATGGCGACATGCTGAAAATATGAAACTCAGTTTTTCTTGAATGGGGACGAGCGTCACCCTGGATACAGAAAATTCATGGAATGTTACCAACCCAGAAGACTGGAATAGATCATATATGTATATGATAATAACAAGCTTCAAGACAGAAGAGATGGCAACGTTTCAAAAGGATAATAGGCAAAAAAGAATATAAGACGACAAGAATTTGTTATTACCAGATGATTGTTTCCCAGATGAGATTGGACACAGGATACTTCTGCTGCTCTACCGCCTTGTGCGTTGTTCTCCCCGCTTGTAGCAGCGGATGCGAAGAGACATTTATTCGGTGGGTCGTATGCATTTCTTGCAGCAAGCAGTGCAAAGAGCAAAGAGATTATTCTTGCAAGCTTTGTTAACTGTAAAGCAGAAAGTTGTAGTCTAGCATGCTGTGCCCCATATATATGCGTTTCTTAAAGTAAGAAAAAGAGTGATAACTCGTTTTCCTTTTCTCTTTTCTTTTTCTTTCCCTTTTTTGCTAGCACATGATTGGTCCACTTGATCCACCTGTTGTGAATCTGAAGTCACCGCCCTAATGCTGTCTTTTGATTAAGGTAGTGTTTAGTTGAGGATTATAGTAGGATGGAACCGCTCTATTCTAACTTTAGGAATGTCCGAGCCGCTTCCGAAATATAATATTCCTCCAATATCCGAAACTGGACGACTCCTCCAAATCAGCTGGATCCGAGCGCTCGCATCCACTCGCGAGCCCGCACCTCCCACGCAAAACAGGTGAGCTTCTCTCTCAGCTCCCGCAGCCCCCTGCTCGCTGCTCCTCGTCGCCATCCATCGCCGATCTGCCGGATCGTGTTCGCCAGCCCGCCTAGGAGCCGCTAGCGCCGACAAGCCGCCGGATCTTGCTCGCCCTGAACGCTGCGACCGTGACGCCCGTGCCAGTCCGCACAGCTTTGGAGCCATTGGTGCACTGGATGTGCAGCGTCGCCAGCTCTGACCCCACACTACCATAAAAACGGTTATATGATGCGCCCTATCAGCAACGGCTCATCTTGAACTGCTGCTGGATCACTTATCAACAGCGGTTCTTAATGTGAACCGCTACTGATAAGTGTTCAAATTATCAGCAGCGGTTCTAGTTATGAACCGTTGTTGATAAATATGTCGGCAACAACGGTTCTCAACTAGAACCACTGCTGATAAGTGCCCAGAATATCAACAGCGGTTCTAATTGAGAAATGCTGCTGATATTTATTATCAACATCGGTTCTCAACTGAAACCGCTGTTGATATAATTGAGCAGTATATATATTAGCCCAGCTGTGACGATTCTCTTTCTCTCAAAACTCTTGAGTTCCCCACGCTGCTCGTGCGCACTCTGCTCCACCGGCGCCGGTGTCTCCGCCGCCGCACCGGCTGCTTCCGCCTCACCGACCGCCGGCTCCTCCTCGACCGACGACCCCTCCTCAACCGCCGGCTCCGCCTCGACCGCTGGTACATCGATGACCGCTCCCTCCCTTCTCTCGATCCCGGCTCCTCCTCGATTGCTGGTATGAACATCGCGGGCCCCTCCCTCCCTCCTCTATCTCAGATTGCTTCTTGTAGACCCTAGGTATTAGATACTTGAACTTGTATGGAGATGCTTGTACTTGTATTAGATATGCTTGAACTTGTATGAGAGATTAACTAAAAGTCTGTTTTAACTTGAACTAATTAACTTTCTGTTTTGAGATTAACCAAAAGTTTCTGTTATGGATGTTTTGAGACAATGTATATATGCTTGAAATTGTATGAGATGCTTTAACTTGTAGGAGACATTAACTAAAAGTTTCTGTTTTAACTTGAACTAATTAAGTTTCTGTTTTGAGATTAACTAAAAGGTTATGTTATGGATGTTTTGAGACAATGTATATATGCTTGAACTTGTCTTAAGATTAACTACGTTCCACAATGTATATATGCTTGAGACAAATGTATATATGCTTCAGACAATTAAGTTTCTGTTTTGAGATTAACTAAGTTTGTTTTGACAATGTATATATGCTTGAGACAATCCATGATTAATTATTAAATGATAAGATCATTCATGTTTAGGTATGGCTGGGACCAGCCGCAGGCATCAGGAGCTTGCTTGCCGGCAGGCACGAGACTCGAAGGGGAGGTTCTCTTCGGGACGCACCCGCACTCCTCCCCCGGGATCTCCTTTGTCGGGCTCCGACGATGAGAGCTCCGTGCTGGAGATGTGGTACGTGGCTCTGACGCCGATGCACCAGCAGGAAACAATCATGCTTGAGTCGTCGTCGGACGAGGATGTAGGCAGTGTAATTACTAAATGTAGACATTCATATTCAGATTCATATGTTAGAAGCGAGGGTCAAAGAATTGAAAAAAAGTGGTTGACAAGGAAATCAGGTACAGCCAAGCTTTGGCAAAAAGGGTCATCGGTTTCATGAAGAAGGAGGTGCCCGAAAAGGAGGCCGAGAAGAAGGAGGTCTCGAAGAAGAAGGAGGCCTCTTGCTCGAAGACGAAGGATACCACCAAGGACATGGTGGCCTGATGGACCGATGGGGGCCAAGGGTGCTCCAAGGATGTCTGGACTTGGAGGAAGTAGTGCTCCAAGGGTGCTCCAAGGCCTCTCACTCCAAGCACGAACTTCATCAATATTTTGTTGTATATATGTTTTACTTTTGGTGGATGAACTTGCTGAATGATGTATATGCATGAACTTGATGGATGATGACTTTTCATGGATCATGGTTATATGTTCAGCTTTTGGTGTATATATGTTTATGTTTACCTTTTGGTATATATGTGCTTGTATGTATGCCTAAATGATTTAGAATAGAAACTTGAAACTCTGATTTCTGGAAGGAGTATCAGTAGCGGTTCTAGTGTGAAAACCGCCGGTAACCATGAGTATCAGCAAAGGTTTACATACTAGAACCATTCCTGATAAGTGGTGATTATCAGCAGTGGTACATCAGCAGCGGTTCTAAAACTGCTTCTGATAGCAGTTAAGAACCGCTGCAGATGACCTTTTCTGTAGGAGTGCCAGGGCCCCGGGTTCTCCGCCGGCGTCACCTTCCCCTCCGCCCATGACCTAACCCTAGGCTCGATCTGGCCCCTTGCCTCTGCTCTCCTTGGTGGGGATTCGTGCGGGGATTTGACCTCCTTGGAGCTGGGATGCGTTGCTCTAGTGCCAAATTCATTGTACGTTGTGTGATTGTGGCTCGGTTCATCATTCAGCTGACACCCCTCCTGCATGTTAAGACTTCTGTTTCTGCTAAGTCACATTTGATTGCTGATTTTGCATTTTTCCACGTATCAGCTTCTCGTGGATTCCATGATAGTGGTGGATACCATTTGTTTCTTGGATTTCTTGTCAGGCCATTTTTTTCTGATTATCTTTGTTAGGCTATCTCTTGCTGGGCAGGTTGCAGGTGTTACCTTTGTGAATGGAACAGCAAGTTTTGGATGATCCTGGTTCTATGCTATAAGATTTCAGTACATAAGGTATTGCGATGGTCTTAACATTTGATACATCACATTTGTAGTCGCCGGGAATTGTTCAAATCTCAATTTTTCAGTGGCTTGATCTTTTCTCCCTGCTCTACCATATTGTTGTGCTATCCTGTCATATTTAGTGGCTTGATCTTTTCTGTTTCTAGTTTATGTAAAACTAAATGCTGTATCCCTGAGCCTGAACTGCATATACACTTGTTGTATCAGATATTGTAACTTGACTCTAAGCGATTGAGCCATGTACTCATGAATCATGATGCTGCAGTGATGAAAGAACGTGTTAGCCTTGTTTAATTTTCCTCTTTTGTTCATTGATCTTGTAATAGTTCCACCGTTATGCCGGAACTGGAAGACTTTAAATTATTCAGCGAAACAATGCGATGACAGTATTTTGTTTCCCAACTTTTGGTTGTGGAAAAATGCTTCATGTTTGCACAATCAAAACTGGTTTCAAGCATGATGCTTTGGTGATGAGCTCACTGATATCTATGGTTTCGAGCATGATGCTTTGGTAATGATTTACATTTTATTTTTATTTTCATTCTGATGATAAGAACAACCCAGTGAGCTACAGGTTCCTTTAAAATACACAAATAAATTATATTTATTGATAAGTGAGGTAACACTTGAGAAATGAAATTGTTGTCTTCTCTGTTTGCACTCTTCAACCAAACACCGGACAGAGCCGCTCCGTTCTGGTTGCACTCTTGAACCAAACCCGCTTTGTTCTACGTTTGAGGCAATCCCGATATGACGTTAGTTCCGGCCATCCTCAGGCTGATCTACGGGGATCCACCTCTGGCCATCCCGGCAGCGGTGTCCATGCCATCTGTCGGTGACGATCTAGTCGCCGACGTCCATCGCATAATACTGGTTTTCTAGTTTGAATCCCTTTTTATTGGAAGAGACTCTTTAGAGCTTTTCTTTCTCCTTCTCTCTTTTTTTCGATACTTTTCTCTTTTCTCCTTTTTTTTCTATGCTCCGTCTCTTTGTGGACTCGGGAATTTTGAGGATATTTGAGGAGAAAACAAGCTTCAAACTCATGGGGAGTTGTGGATATATCGGCGGTGGATGCATATTCCAAGATGGAGTTATGCATGCCAATATTTTTGGGTGGGGCTACCAATAAAATTTTCACGAAGGACAAATCATTTTTGAAAAATTTCAAAACTCAAGAAGAACAAAAGTTGCTATGTGGACAAATGTTTGGCTTTGGTAGGAATGTATATGTTGTTGAGGAACCTTTCTAATTGCATTAAACTCCGATCAATCTTATAATGAAGGCATAGCAAGATCAACACTAACTACGATATCACACCTCCCAACAACTTAGACATGGTTATTTGTGGAATTGCTCACATGAGATTTTTGTGTCTACCAAGGCATAACCACACTAATCAATCTAGTTCATAAGAGCAAGGGTCATGCACGAGTATTTGCAACGAATCTCAAGCAATGAGAGTATGTATAATCTAACCATGTCATGTGCGAGCTTTTATTTATTGACTCGGTTAACCATGTCATAAGACTAGAAGCACACTAATGCTAGGGTACATGACAGAGGCAATGGCACAAATGACGAGACAAGTGACAAGATAATGGAAAGACAGGGAATGAAACGAGACAAGCAACAACTCATAACTGAGCACCCGGCACCTCCCCCCAAGCTTAAATATTTGGAAGATTTAAGCATCAGGGTCAATGCCAAAGTGGTCGAAGAGGGTGTGCATTGTGACGTCCCACCCTTAATTAAGGATGATTAGTCAAGACAGGATCATTACAGGTTGCCGTTATCGAAATAACAGTGAGTAATCAATCACATACATAGCCAAAATAGAATAAAGTTCTTACAATACTTAAGTTACAACATGGTTCTTGATTTAAATAGAAGTGTTCGAAAACAGCGGAAACGATACAACAAAAGCTCGACGATTCAAGGGCCACATCCCTGCCCTAAGAGATGCACCTCGGACTTCATGGCGTAGCCTCCTCGATAACCTCCCACTCCTCGTAAGGGTTACCTGGAGCATACCACTTGCCGTAGCAACCACAGAATTCCGGCTGATCCTCTGCACACAATAAATTTTAACAACAAGGGTGAGCTACTAAGTTCAGCAAGACTTAGCCGTCAACGTGGCCATAAACAGCCGATTGCTAGTATGCAAGGCTTGAGGGTGAGTTCTATGTCTATGCCAAACCCACGCTATTAGTGAGTCCTTACTTTCATGTTTTAGCTCTATTATATTCATTTTAACCAATTTAGCCCTAGACCAAGCTAATCAAGCAAGGGGTTGCAATCAACAAGTTTGAAGAAACCCTGACCTCCTGGTTAAACGGACGGCCGGACGTGAAGTTGTGGCAGGCGCGTTTAAGAAATGTAATGCCACCTGGTTGCTTCTGCTCCTCTCATGTACAGATATGATGCACATGTCCACGAACGCCATCAGCTCTGTATAAAAGCAAGCATGCTATCTTGTGTTATAAATTAAAGAGGACCGCAGATAAATTATGTAGTTAAGCAAATCATACATTAATATAACTGAAAACTGCAGGCATGCTTGCTGCAGATCATCGGCCTTTGGCTATATATATGGACGCACTGCCTGTTCTATAATTAGAGCTGGATTTTCCATAAGTGTAGACCAAAATCTAATGTCCATTCTGCATGGAATGACCTGCTAAAGCCGACTCCTTGCAATCATCAATTTCATACGAACACCCGTAAGTACGTCCGCATGCAGATCGGGCTAGCTGTTCAGGGAGCTTCAGGATGAGATGGATTGAGAAATCAGGAAATTTCGCTCCGCCGCCGCTGGCCAACAATAGGAATTGAACGGTGCTCTCGTGCCGGCGGCCAACCATAAATCTTGTAGTCTCTCGGTACGTCCTGATCATAGATCTTCATGGCCACTGGAGACACCGGACGCCAGGCCAAGAGGCGCGATCTGGAGATTCCATAGATTAGAGAAATTAAAGATTTGTTAGAAGCACCATGAGCAAGACCAACGTTCGGCATCTGGAGCAATCTCAACGACCGCGACCGCGTGGGGGGAGCTCGGGCGTAGTGGTCTCGACGAGCCACGCGTGGCGGAGCCCCAGTCCGGCAAGCCGCCAACCAATTGCGACCGCTCGGCTGGGCAAGGAGAGGCGACGACATGCCCGTGGCGCCACGGGAGAATCGGAGGAATAGGGGCGGCGCTGGCAGACGGATATGGGCGCGGGGCGGATGGCGCCGGCGACCGGAGATAAGCACGCCCATAGCCACCGGGGGAAAGAGAAGAGATGGAGGGCCCCTGAACAGCTCGTCGATCGAGGATGGGAGCGCTCGGAAAGAGGCGGTCGCGGGGCGGGGCGGTACTCAAGCAAAAACAAAAATAACGTTTCGTGGCAGGATGTGTTGAGGTGCTCAACACGGTTGGGATGATCCGGATGGTTGATCCGAAAATAAACGCGTATGATTTAATGTATCCGTAACATGTTTGCTCTTTTAATAGTAGTATAGAATATGATATATATCTACGAGTCTAGGGATATAAATTTAGGGTGACAGTCTAGGTCTAGGGTTTTTAACGAAGGTGCCACTTCAAACTTGTGTCTATAATTTAGGGTATAGGATCTAGGGCATATGAATATGGTTTATGGTCTAATATGGTCTACATATTAGGATCTATATCTATGATTCTAGTGTGTGCATATCTAGGGTGAGGGATCCAGGGTTTAGTTCTATATATATCCTTAATAATCAAACCAGATATTTAAACTCTAGACCCTAACCCCTACATGCAAGTCCTTTATCCCTAAAACCTACACCTAAATTTTCCCGCATCCGTTTCTAAATGCTTGACACAACTTTTTCTAAATATGGATCTACACATGAAAACATGTCTAGCGCTATCATTGCGTGAGCCGTTTCACAATAGTTGTCTCGGTGTATAAATAATAATGGCCGACAACAAGATGGCGCATGAAATGATAGGTTATAGCAATATGAGGGCATAAAAGAAGGACACGTCAAAAACTCGCAGCGACCAGAGACCATACATGAAATGATCCCAATTGGAACCCTTAGCACGAGTCAATGTTGTCACCAGGTATTGCACTGTCGCTATCATTCACGCTTCTGCGTCGAGGTTAGGAGCATCATCATGACCCTGATATCTCGTCGGTCTCGTAACGCTCTAGTAACATAAAATGTAGCAGACACGACTAGAGTATTGGCATGAGGTTCCAAAGAAAGGGATCTCCCTCATGTAAAGGGACGGGGTAGCTTAACATATAATCAAATAAGCGCGGTGATTGATTATTATACGCTTGAAGGCTTGTTTTATTAGTATGTGAGGATGCACGTACCCAATACCTTGATTAATCGGGTACATGCATGCATGGATTTCTCATCGCACACACCTCGTGTATTAATTCATCATCTTTCTTTCGTTTGGAACTCATAAATGATACATACATACTCCCTCCGTTTCATATTGATGACTCACCTATATGTAAATGGGTCTAGATGTTTAATCCATAATCCATTAACTTCCACCATGATTTGACTATACATGTTGACAGCCACGAACAAGCGGTTACTCATATCCAAGAGTCGTGGCGATTCGAATCGATGTACACCCTGCAGGGGAAACCTGATCAACACGCCACACGCATCCCACCCGTGGTCCACGTATGCCAACCTTTCACGTAGTCGTCAACAGAGTCGGACAGGGTCACTGCTCCCGAGAAAAAGGGTTCTCGACTACATCCTCAGCCCAGCTGACCAATCCGCGGGTCCCACCCAGATTCTCTCCTCATAACAACCGATGAAGCAGTGTTGGATAAAGCCGAACATCTATTGAAAACAGGCTACTAGGCTTACTGGGCCCATATCTCCGGCTTGCGATCAGAACGTTCAATACTAGCTCACGGGTACCAACCCATCGGTCCTTAACCGACACAGACGGGGGCTACAGCCTTGAAGGTACCGGCTTTTCACATCACTCTCCCCGCCCTTCCCGACTGGCACCAGCCCTTTTCTCTAATGGCCCCGCCCGATCTCCATTTAATCCACCTTTCCCACTATTTCACCATAAGTTGTAGAAAATATCCCTATGGCCGATACGTGGTCTCCAAACCACGCGGCATCTACCGATACCTATGTCTACGCCTAACATTTCACTAACGACCTACAACTAAGGATAGGTATCAAGGAATTGATCCAAAGGGTAAACTAATGCATCTAGGGTTCCAATCAATTCCTATAACCTAATGCACAACCATAATTGAAATAAAAATTGAGTTAAGCACAAGGGTGGTGGTTGAATGCACCGGGGCTTACCTTGAACTTGTTCGGGGTTAGTGTTCTCGTACTGCGACGGCTCCTCCTGAGCTGCTAGCTCCGGCTCCGGCTCCACGTAGGTTTGATCTACCGTAAAAATATCTCAATATTACTATGATGCAAGGAATGATATATGCAATGCATAAATGGTGAAAAACAGTAGCTAGATCCTTTTTATTTCCGAAAACTATTTCCTTATTGCTTTTAATACTTTTTCTAATTACTAGAAATTAAGTTAAGTCTTCAAAATTTAACAACATGAGATATATCAGCCTAAAATTTATTTATGTTTTTCTACAGGTCCTGGACATCAAGATGGATTTTCTAGTCAAAATTCAAGATTTTTCTACACAACATGATTTTCTAATGATTTAATCTATTGTAATTCTAAATGAATTCATAACTAATTCTCTGTACAATGAATAAATATGAGACTTTTTGTACCATCTACTTTCTAACAGAGAGCAATATATGCAAAAACTTATTATTTAATCATGCAATAATCATAGTGAACAATTTAAACTATTTTATGCACATATCAATATTTATAGAGAGATTCATGGTGATTTTTGTAACTTGGTCTTCTAAAATGTATAGATCTAGTCACAAGGATTCCAACAAAATTTGTTTTGTATTTTTTCAAGTTTTCTACAATTTTCTAGTTATTTATGAAGTTCAAATGTATTTCTGTGAATTTCCTTAACTAAAAATCGAAAAAGGAAATTTTAAACTGGCCACGGGCCGTATTCGGGCTGACGGCCCGGCTCGGCTGGCAGACCGGCCTGCCTCGGTCGGCCCAGCCCGTAGAACACCGACGCTCCGACGCTCGGGGGTCGACCAGGGCCCCCGGCCGAGCACCGTGGGCCCAAGGGGAAGGGGGTCCCACCGGGCAGGTTAACGAGGGCGATGGCTCACCGTGGAGGTCCCGCGACGGCGAGCTGGCAAGGCGGCTCGGTGCAGCGGCGTTCAACGGCGGAGAGGGAGCTCCGGTGACCGGCGGCGGCCTCGGCAACCTTGGGGGAGCTGTGGGGGAGAGAGAAGTGTGTGAGTGCGGCTCCAATTTTGGAAAAGGAGGGCGCGGGGTGGACTGGCCATGGCGGCGGTGATTCCGGTCGGCTCCGGGGTCCGTCGGCGGCGAGGGTCGACGGGGAGGTAGAGCGGAGGCCGGTGGGTCGTTTTGGCGGGGTCTCGCGGGTGGTGGGGGGTGTCAAGCCGGTGAGCGGAGCGGGGGCGCCGGTGGCATTTAAAGCCGCCCGCGGTCGGCATTCACACCGCGGAGAGATGGGAGGGGGGTCCGGTCCGGGTTGGCACGACGTGCGGCGCGAGGAGGCGGTCGGGGCGGCGTCGGTCGGAGACGTGCGCGCGCGGGAGCGGCGGAGTCGGGCCGGGAGAGATGAGAGGGGGGCTGACAGGTGGGCCCGGGCTCTTTTAATTTTTTTTCAAAACATTTGACCCACTCGGCTCCAATTTGACTGGTTCAAAACCTAGCTTCCCGAACTCAAAAATACCAGGAGCTTTGGTTTGAAGATTAGAACAATTTTGATGTTTGGAGTTTTTCAAAATTTGATTTAGATTTTGAATTAAAATTCAAGGGTCAAACTTGGTTTGAATATTTTGGAATTTATTTGGGGCACTTAGGAATTTTGAAAAATTATGAAACTTGGTCAATAATTTTCTCTCAACCCCTAATGACAAATAAAATTTGGTTTGGGTGTTTGGTGGTTCAAATTTTTGAGGTTTTATTTTGGAGAATGATTTAATTCCTTTTTTGAATCCATTTGAATTTTGAATTTGGATTTTTATCTCAAGAATGGGTTTATCAACTTAATTAATTCTTAATTATGGATTAGGGAGAAAATTGGGCAATTAGTAACACAGGGTGTTACAGCCCTCCCCCTTAAAAGAAATCTCGCCCCGAGATTTGATGAAGGAAAAATATTCTGCTAGGAATTTGGAGTTACCTCGATAGTGGAAAGTCCGGATAATTGGATCGTAGATAATCCTCGTACTCCCATGTAGCTTCATCCTCCAAATGATCATTCCATTGGATTTTGTAGAACCTAATAGTCTTGTTGTGAGTGACTCGGTTCTTTTGATCCATAATCTTGACAGGGCAAACTTTGTCGTCAAGTCTGGTTCCAGCGGAATGGTATCCTCGACTACCACATCAACTGGAGGTTTCAGACATCTTTTGAGTTGGGAGACCTGGAACACATTGTGAACTCCCGACAACCTCGTAGGTTGCTCAACTTGATAAGACAACGGTCCATATTTGTCAATAATGGGATACAGACCGATGTAGCGAGGAGCTAGCTTTCCTTTGATACCGAATCTACGTATACCCTTCATCGGAGAGACTCGAAGGTATACGTGGTCGCCAATCTTAAATTCCAAGGGACGGCGTCGCTTGTCGGCGTAGCTCTGCTGACGGGATTGTGCAGTCAAGAGGTTGGCTCAGATTTGCTTCACCTTTTCTTCGGCCTCTGTCACAATGTCAGGTCCAAATACGACTCGCTCGCCGGACTCGGACCAACTCAAGGGAGTACGGCAAGGTCGTCCATACAGGGCTTCGAATGGTGACATTTCGATGCTCTCTTTATAGCTGTTGTTGTATGAGAATTCTGCCAGCGGAAGATATTGATCCCATTTCGGACCGTCATTCAGTACACAGGCACGGAGCGTGTCTTCAATGATCTGGTTGACTCGCTCTGTTTGCCCGTCAGTCTGAGGATGATAGGCTGAACTGTGGATGAGTTTGGTACCCAGACATTCATGCAGTTGTTCCTAGAAACGTGTCACAAAGATAGATCCTCTATCAGATATGATGGTCTTCGGAATACCGTGATAGCGGACAATATGGGATATGTACAGCTCTGCATACTATTTGGCTCGGTGTGTAGTAGCAACTGGAATGAAATGAGCTGACTTGGTCAGACGGTCAACAATAACCCATATGGAGTCGTACTTACGCGAGGTGCGCGGTAGCCCCACTATGATGTCCATGCTGATGTCTTCCCACTTCCACTCAGGGATACTGAGAGATTGCAGATTTCCGGTGGGTCTCAAATGACCAGCCTTGACTCTTCGACAGGTGTCACATTCCGCCACAAACTTTGCAATCTTCCGCTTCATTCTAGTCCAACAGAAGCTTCTCTTCAGATCTTGGTACATTTTGTTGGTTCGTGGATGGATAGAATATCTAGCAGAATGTGCCTCCTCCATGATTTTGCGACGGAGCTAAAAGTCCTTGGGGACCACTAGACGGTTCTTGAACCACAGAACTCCATTGGCATCTTCATGAAAGCATAGCACTTCGCCCTGTTGCAATCTCCTTCGGATGTGCTCCATTCCAACGTCCGTCTTCTGAGCAGCGATTACATCTTCCTTGATAGTTGGAATAAGAGCGATATTGTTTAGCGCGCCTTTCGGAATCACCCGTAGGCTTGGCTCCTCGGGATCGGAAAGAGAATTGAGCGACTGGACCACAAGTTGGTTGCAATCCAACCATCTTCTTTGCCACATATTCAGATCTGGCTGGGTGAACAGATAGTTTAGACCCTTGTGGTCTGTATAGATGTGCACTAGATTTCCCAACAAATAGTGCCTCCATATCTGTAAGGCGTGGACAACTGCCAATAACTCTACATCATGGGTGGGGTAATGCTCTTCATGTCTTCTGAGTTGCCGTGAAGCATAGGCAATGACACGACCCTCCTGCATGAGAACACCTCCTATACCCATGCCTGAAGCATCGCAGTATACGTTGAATGGCTTCTCTAGATCAGGCTGAGCCAACACTGGTGCAGTGGTGAGAAGCTTCTTCAATGTGAGGAAAGCCTCTTCACATTCCTGGCTCCACTTGAACTTAGCTTCCTTCTCCAATAGCTTGGTCATAGGCTTGGCAATCTTGGAGAAGTTAGGGATGAATCGGCGATAATAACCTGCCAATCCCAGAAAGCTGCGGATTTGATGTACTGATGTTTGGAGATTTCCAATCAAGAACTTCCTGGACCTTGCTGGAAAGAACGGCGATGCCATCTGCTCTAAAGTTTGGCCCCACCCGCAGGGCGTTACATCGGCCTGCTTGACACTTTTTGCACTTGGTCAGGTCACAGTTTTGCTGATTTTTTTCACCCACCGAGCGTACCCGCCTGCCGCACCCGCCCGAGAAAGTCGCCGGCCTTTCCATCAACGAAAATCTATACTATAAAGACTAGTACAATGCCTGTGCTAACGCTACAGCAAACTTATATGACATATAAAATACATAGTGGAGTGCTAGTGCTAACGCTACGTCTTTTGAATATACGATATACAAAATATAGTGATTCCAACAATATATGGGTACTCAATAATGTTTTTCTCTAGAAGTTGAGCATATGCTCCTCAAGTGTTTCTTATGTCTTCTAGCATTTTTCCTTCGTATTCATTCCACCTATACTACAGTATTTCAATTAAGAAACATTTCCTGAGTATAACTGAATTCTGCAAGTGGAACATAGAGCGTGATTAGTAGTTTTCCATTAAAAGAGACATGTATGAGCAAGTATCAACCTTAACTATATAAACAAACCCCACTAAGGACTCATTTAAACCTATTCTTTTGACATGCAAGGTGTCCACATCATCCACCAATTGACAACTAACACATCATACACCAATTGACAAATCACCACCACATCATGCCACATAATCTTGCATAGTAAATTTTTTTAAATGATTAATCTCATTCATATGATATCTATTTTAAATTCCGTTTCACCGTTGTGTTCTACGCGATGAGATAAACAAAACTAGATCCCACTTGCATATGTTTTGAAGAATTCTTAAATCAACTTAATTTGCTCTATATTTGCAATAGGAAAAGAGTTTATATATTCTTCTATGTTTTCAATTTTGGTGTTGTTTTCTTTGTGCACCTTTAATCTGTGTTTATTTTGAGCTAAAAAATACACATCTTTCTATAATTTTAAATTTTGTCGTACGATCCCACGACACTGTGCGGGGTTACAAACTAGTTATTTAGTAAAATAGTGGAGTGCATGTGCTAATGCTATAACTAAGTTATGATATACAAAATATATAGTGGAGCGCCCGTGCTAACACTACACTACGTGTAACACTCCTTTATAAATTCAATTCAAATGTATTTCACTTTATTAACTTTCAAATATGCGATGTATAAAATAGTGTTTCCAACAATATATGGGTACTCAATTATGTAGGACTGACCTTTTTTGGTTGGCCTCCATCTTTCTTCTTGTTCGAGGTGTACTGAATCGAGCCTTTTCAGCCGGGATCGTTGTGCCCTATCTATAATTTAAGCTGGCACCAAACATGCTGAAATGATCAGTGAAGTTTAGTAGAATTCAGAGTACATAGATAAAGTGAAATAAAAGAAGGAATCAATCATATTGTATCGCATAAGAGTGCTTGGAGTTTGGAGATGTTACATAGCAACATATGAAACTGCAGGTATTACTTGCATAGGCAGTAAAGCATATAGTATCCAGAAGATGAATAATGTAATCAATAACAGTTCTATACATAAACTGTAAAGGCTGTAATGCCTTCCAAGGCAAAAGAAAATTCAGAAGAAAAAGTCATGGCCATGTCTTTATGTCTACTACCTCCGTTCCTAAATTGTTGTCGCTTTGTTGTCGGTTTTTCATGTTCAGTTGCAATGAAATAATTTTCCTACTTTCTTCTTGAACAGTTTTGGTACCTAAGGTTCCTTTCAAATCACAATTGATAAAAAAGTCAAACAACATCATTTTAAGAATACAGAGAGTACAAATGTTGATGACACATGCTGCATGGTAGTGAATGCTTTTTTTCCTGAGTCATGCTGCATGGTAGTAACTCGTAGATGGAAAGGCTGGCTAGTGCAAATTTGTACTAGCGGGCGACAACAATTAAAAACCGGAGGGAGGTAGTAACACCTAAAAATGAAAGGCCGGCCTTTCCATCTACGAAAAACGCAAGGCCCAGGCACGCCGCACCAGCACGGGAAACTCGCCGGCCTTTCCATCCACGCGCCCGCCACCTCCACGAAACGCGCAACTCTCTTCCATCGCTAATCTTCCATGAAAAACGGCGGCACTAGGTCACGCGCGGAAGAACGACGGCGGCGCAGGAAATACGGTCCCGGGCGACCGTCGGTTGGGTCGTCCCTGTCTGGAGCCGCCGTCACTGCCGCCAGCGCCGTTTCAAGGGACGGACAATCGCCAGGGTCAGTTGGGTCGGGCGACTGCGGCCGGATCACCTATTCACCTCCTCTTCGCACCTGTCTATCCCGCCGGAGGCAGATCCCCAGACGCATCCTTTTATGGCCACGTCGCCCAAACCGGTGAGTTTCCGTCCCTCTCGTGTCCTTCGGGGCAGGAGCATCTTTTTACGGCCAACTGATATGTTCAATTGCTCATACTTGGCCATACGAGTATTATTTAGAGAGAAATTTGGGCATGCCAACTTTCAAAAGCTGCGCTATCTTACATACTGACATCTGAATTTGGGGCTTATAAGGTTTTGGGGTTGGGCGAACTGCTGCTGTAGTCGGGATCTTAGATATGTAGAATTTATAAAATTATTAAGGAGATTATTAGATTGCTGCATATGTACTATTTTTCTGCTATTTCTACTTATGATTCACCCATCATCAATCGCAGGGGGCGGGGGAGATCAACTGCATTTTCGACTGGCCATGTGGCCATTGCGATGAGCGTGATGTATGGAATGGCCAACAGGCTGTGCCAAGGCGGTCCATGGGGGGAATAAACACCAGCGTCGCCGTTCGATTACCCCCTGAGCTGACCAGTTCTGTGGATACATACTCCAATGCCTGATGATTACAAACCTATGGTAACTATTCTTTAATCCAGATAGGCATCAATTAATTATATTTCAACTTACAGTCTGTCTTTCTGTTGCAATATCTCACTGGAATCCGCTAGATTTTCATGATTTGGTAGTTATAGGATCTGAATTGGTGGAACAGTAATTTGGCCCTTGTGCATTAATCTGGGTCGAGTGCTCAACAGTAGGATTGTACCGATCTGAAAAGTGAAAGTGATGCTTTGAGTCTTGAATTTAGTTTGGCTGTGATGTGGATTTAGGTTCATAATGTCCGCTGTAGTGCTGTTGGTTTGATTGGTATTGTGTTGTTGCAACGTTCTTCTTAAGGAAAATGTATATTTCTGAATTGTGATTAATCATGCAACATGTCTGGTATCTGCATTTGATTATTGCCATGGATAAGTGATTCTTTTTTTCTTCTAATTTATTTGTATGTATCATATTTTTGTTGCAGATGAGATTGATTGGATCTGGTACACTGTTGGATGCAGCTTGTGGCAAAGTAATGTAAATGTGTTCTCTTACTGAGCTCAGCTTGTGGCATCTTTGGCGAGTTGTGATCCCCATTCCAATTAAACAAGGTACATGACCTGTTTATCATCATCATACAGCCTGGCAAATGAGAACCACTTATCCATAAAGCAAACAGGTAGGATCTGCCCACATCTTTGTTTCTTCAGCTCCATCCACTCCAAGCCATTATTATTTTTCCATAAAGCAAACATGTTCTACCCCAGCAAAATGGAGTGTGCGGTCAGATGGCAGTAGCTACTTTAATCATGATAGTTTAGTAGAACATGTTGAGGCCGTCTCTCTGTACTATGAGCCCTGCCCTGTTCGGTGAGACGGTGAATAGTGATTGTTATACCATTTATAAAGCCTTGTTTAGTAGAGTACTTGTCATGATTAGCATTGTGTTGGTAGGTTTGTTGAATATATTTTCGTTTTTTGAGTTCCAAATAGTTATTGAAAAACTGTTACATGTGAAATGGTGAGATGGATCCAGTCTGCATAATTTTCTTCAACCTTTCTTTTCACTGCTCACTGCCTCATTTTATCTAATTACCTGTTTTTTGTTTCATTAAGGATGAGACTACTGGTTTTGCGTATTTGAATCTCCAGGAAGCTTGCCCACCATTGTAAGTTTGTCATTTCCCTCGTGAGCTCTTTTCTGGTGATTGGCACGAAACTCGTGGTTCCGTCGGAACCGTGGGCTCTGAATTTTGTTAGCCATTGATTAGGAGGTGATTTTTATTAGCCGTTGATTAAAATCCACGTAGTCTTAGGAAAAAAACAGCCCGTAATGCTAGTTATTGTGTAGTTGTTTCTCTGTTGTGAAATTATATCAACCCACACCAAATATAGCAGTGGAAAAACCTATAAGCCCTAGCTCTCATTGATCAAACTAAACGTGGCAATTAGCCTCTCACACGAATGAGAAAGAGTGAGACAGCTCGATGTCCAAGTGGAAGAAGAGCTAGTAGCTAGCAGCCGCAACTTGTAACTAAAAGGCAGACGCACGGCACCGGCCTAGCTCGCTTCTCCGGAGCGCTTGAAGTCACACAAGCGCACCACCGGACTGCCTTCTGTAGTTCTGTACCTGTACAAGAACAAGCAGCGCCGGGCCCGTCGTCCCAGTGCGCATGGCGGGGCGGCCACCGGCCTCGAGGCCAATAGCAACAGCCGTGTGCATGTTCAGAGGAGTGCGCGTCCGTGTGGGAGTTCATAGGAGAAGCGGCGGTCGTGCACTCGTGGCCAGGAGCAGCGTCCGCACCTGAGGAATTCGGCCGGGGCTCGCCGGCGAGATGCGGGAGGCTACCGGCTGAGTCCCGCCGGTGCTAACCATGAAAGCGCGAGGCTCGCCGTGGCTGACGGGGATTCACACGAGCCATGGGAGGCACGTCGGTGCTCGCATGGGAGGTGCACGGGGCTGCCGCGGAGGCGTGCCGGTGCTCGCAGGGGAGGCGCGGCAGTGCTCCGCAGTTCGGGGCTACTGGGTAGTGCGGCGGCGCTCGCACATGAAGCGCGTTGGGCAGCCGGAAGGCGCGTCGGTGAGGCGTGCGGGGCCGTTAGAAGGCGCTGCGGCCCTCGTTGGAGCTGCAAGGAGAGGGGCGGGGCGCACCGGCGAGCGGGAAAGGGCCGATGAGCCCGGCGGCAAATAAAATTACGGTTCTACATATAGGTCCCACTACCGTCCCCACGGTTTTTTTACCCGGGTCCCACAAAATTTGGTTCCGGTCCCACGCAAATTTCGGTTCCGCGGAACCGTTCGGTACCGTCAGTCTGGTTCCGACATTTTTAATACCGTTAGATCGCGGTGGATGAACGGTTATTAAAAATGCCAACCACCCTAAAACTTGTATTCCCTCGTAGCTTTATGCTCCAATGGCCGGACAGGAAGATATTACTTGCACGATCACTACTTTTCTTACTACAAATTGCAAGAAGCATATTTGCAAATTGAATTACTAATTATAGTTTCGCTTCATGCTAGAATAGAGAATTTACTGAGATAAGAGAAGCCATAACTCATGAACAAGCATTTTTTGACCTGGTATTCTTTTGTAGACATTCAAATATTGGGCTCAGGGAGCATCTTAAAAAACGAGCACCATTGGCTACCTCTGAGAAAGTTCAATAATTTGTGAGTACTGTAAGAACAGATAGCATGAGAGCATTTCAATGATAGCATTCTTCATGCCAGACAATAGCATTGATTATTCATCCCCACTTATACTAAGATGTTTTCTCTTCTTCAGGTAATAATCAAGTTGTCATTTCACTGTATGTTTTTGTAAATACATTATAGATCTTTTTTTAAAGGATATGTTGTTGTTATTGTATTATAGACATTTTTTTATGGAGAAGAGTGTCAATTTTCAGTTGAGTATTGACTGAGTAAGTTGCATCTTACTATCTGAAACCAATTAGTACCCCTGTCCTCGCACCTCCTCTTGATTGCTTTGGAGTAAGGAAAGATTGGTGAATGGGGATTTTGATTCATGTTCTGCTTCCCGCTGTGTAGAAACGCTATTGTATGTCACATTTCTTCCAAAGAACAACTGATTTTGAACTTCTTCTATTCCTCACATAACTACAATTTCAAGTTTCTCAAGCGAGTGTGGGTATTTGGAATTGTTAGATATGATTCTCAATCTCTTTTCTGTTCAGGCCTGCATTGTATCCCCAACAGTACATGGAAACAATGCAACAAGTCATGCAAACAATGCAGGTCTGTGTTTGTTCCAGGTCTGAACAAGGAACAAGACAGGGTGTGTTTGTTCCAGGTCTAAGTAAAACAGCTCGTGGAACAAGGCAGACAAGTGTGTTTGTTTGTTGTTCTGACCAAGGCAGGCAAGTGTGCTTTTTTTATGTTTTAGAGTTATTACACCTTATGGTTCACACAGGGAGCATATATGCCTGCAGGGGAAAAGATTGGTGAGCTTTCCACTGAAGGCAGTCACACATGGAGCATATATGTCGTTATTAGCTGGAGTCTCGACAGTAAACAAGTAATTTGATATTTACTGTTTCCTGTTATCATGCCATACATACTAAATGTCCTGAGTTTATGATTCAAGATTTGATCTCAGATTAGATGTGGCAGATTGAAAAACGACTTGAAAACTCACAGAATGTACAATGTAATGCTGCTAATCATATAGTGTCATGCTGGGAATACACTACAACCGGCGGCGAAACAGGGGCGCAGCGGCGCCTACGGAAAGTGCGGCGAAAGCAGGGGATTCGGCCGGCGCTGCAACGGCGGAAGGCAACTAGATAAGTTTGGAATTGTTTCGATTGTTTGCTTGTTTGTTAGGATTGCCAAGATTGTAGCCCATCCCTCGGCCAATATAAGCAGGGGAGCTGGGCATAGTTAGCTAAGAAGTTTGTACTAGGGTTTAGCCACCGACGGCCTTACCTCCTCTGCTTCATCGGCGCGACGCGGTCGCGTCGGAGTCGCCAGGGGTTCCGCTGCCTTTGAGATTGAATAAAGCTACTGTTCGCCGTCAAGGCGAGTGTGCCGGTGACAACTTTGGTATCAGTTGTCCAGGCCATTGCTTCCGTCGCCATGAGTACGCTCACCGGCACAAGCAGCAACAGCAAGACCGATGACATGCTCGAGGCCATGATTAAGAAGCTCCAAGACATCGTCGACAAGCAGGAACAAATGAGCACCCAGCTGCAGGGCCTCGACCCGCTCCGTGAGAAGATGGAGTCCCTGGAATCGGCCACCGCCGAGCTCACCGCGCAGACCGACACGCTGGCACAAGCGGTGGAGCGCATCGACCTAGCGCAAGCCAATCTCAGCGCGAAGGTCAACCGCTTAGAGACAGGGCAACACGCAGCGGCCCTAGAGCGGCGGCCGCCAGGCGACCGCGCGCCCGCCGACGCCGCCGGCGACGCTGTCCAAACCTCCCACAAATTGGAATTTCCCAAGTACGATGGCACCGGCGACCCACTTCCGTGGCTCAACCGGTGCGACCGGTTCTTCCAAGTCCGGCGCACACCGGACGACAAGCGGGTTGGCCTCGCCGCGTTCTACCTCCTGGATGATGCCCAGCTTTGGTTTCGCCGACTGGAGCTCAATGGTGAACGGCTGTCGTGGCCCGACTTCGTGCATAGGGTCCAGGCGCGCTTCGGGCCGCCCCTGGCGGCCAGCCCGATAGGGCAGCTGTCATGGCTCCGGTGCACGGGGACCGTGAATGACTACGCGGCGCGCTTCATGGTGCTCTCGTGCCGCGATGAGTCGCTGACGGAGCACCAGCAGATCGAGCTCTTCATTGCCGGGCTAGGCGACCCCCTGCGTACGGATGTCCAGCTGCAACTACCGGCCAAGCTCGATGACGCGATCATTTTCGTCAGAGCGTACGAACAGAGGAACGCGTCCCGGGAAGGGGCACCACATCAGCCCGCGTGGAGCACAAGCCGCTTCACCACCCGACCGTCGCCCCAGCCGACGCCGACGGCCGCACCGACCCCACAGATGTCGCCGGCGCCGGCCACCACCACCAAGGTGGCGCCTCTCTCCGGCCGAGGTAGCCCAACGACGGAAAGACGGTAAAGAGACCGAGGACGAGGAGGCCGCCGATCCCACTATCTCCCTTCACGCGCTGACAGGCGTTCAGCCGCGCTCCGGTCGCACGATGCAACTCTTCGTCGACGTCAACGGCGTGCGCCTCACCGCGCTGCTCGACTCCGGATCCACCCACAACTTCGTGGACCTGGAAGCGGCAACGCGCGCGGGCATCCTCCTGAGCCAGCGTGCCGGGCTACACGTTGCAGTTGCGAACGGCGATCGCATCCGGAGTCCCGGCTGTTGCAAGAACCTGGAGATCGCTGTTGCCGGCGAGCCCTTCGTCATAGATTGCTACGGGCTCTCTCTTGGCTCGTACAACATGGTGCTTGGGGTAGAATGGCTGGAGGCCCTCGGGCCGATCCTGTGGGTCTTCGGGCGCCGCGTACTGCAGTTCGTGCGGAACGGGCACACGGTGCAGTGGACGGACGTGGCGCCAGGTGTGGCCGCACTCGCGGCAACGAGCGACGACATCCTGGCTGACTTGCTCCTCCGCTTTGAGGGGCTGTTCCAGGAACCATCCGGGCTCCCTCCGGTGCGCCAGCGCAGCCATCGGATCCGGCTGTTGCCGGGCACGGGCCCGGTTGCGGTGCGGCCATATCGCTATGCCCACGCACAAAAGGCGGAATTGGAGCGGTAGTGCCAAGACATGCTGCGCCAAGGGGTGATCCAACACAGCTCGTCGGCGTTCTCCGCCCCGGTCCTCCTGGTGAAGAAGTCGGATGACACGTGGCGGTTCTGCGTCGACTACCGCGCGCTGAACAGCAAGATAATCAAGGATAAGTACCCGATCCCGGTGGTCGAGGAACTTCTCGATGAACTCCGGGGCGCCACCTACTTCACCAAGCTGGACCTGCGCTCCAGGTACCATCAGGTGCGCATGCACGCCGCCGACGTCGAGAAGATGGCATTCCGCACACACGAAGGCCTCTTCGAGTTCCTCGTCATGCCGTTCGGTGTGACGAACGTGCCGGCGAGATTCCAGACCCTAATGAATGATGTGCTCCGACCGTTTCTACGCCGGTTCGTCCTTGTGTTCTTCGATGATATCTTGATATACAACTCATCGTGGTCGGAGCACCTCCGCCACATCCACCTCGTCTTGGCCAAACTGCAGGAGCACCAGCTTCATGTCAAGAGGTCCAAGTGTAGCTTTGGAGCGCGCTCCGTGGCCTACCTTGGTCATGTGATATCCGCCGACGGGGTGGCCATGGATGCTCAGAAGGTACAGGCCGTCCTGGACTGGCCGCCGCCACGTACCGTGCGCGCCGTCCGGGCATTCTTGGGCCTCGTCGGGTACTACCGGCGCTTCGTCCAGGACTACGGCACGATCGCGGTGCCACTGACACGCCTTCTCTGCAAAGAAGGGTTCCGTTGGTCGGCTGATGCCGAGGGCGCGTTCCGTGCCCTCCAACGCGCCCTGACCTCGGCACCCGTCCTGCAGCTCCCAGACTTTGAGCAAGACTTCGTCGTCGAATGCGACGCGTCTGGGTCGGGCGTCGGCGTGGTACTGCACCAGGGCCGCGGACCGATTGCGTTCTTCAGCCGCCAACTTGCTCCTCGCCACACCAAGCTCGCCGCTTACGAACGCGAGTTGATTGGGCTCGTTCAAGCGGTGAAGCACTGGCGGCCATACCTCTGGGGGCACGCCTTCGTCATCAAGACTGATCACTTCAGCCTCAAGTTCTTGTTAGATCAGAGGCTCTCCACAATCCCGCAACACCAGTGGGCCAGTAAGTTGATCGGGTTTGATTTCCAGGTGGAATACCGACCGGGCGCCAGCAACGTCGTGGCCGACGCGCTCTCGCGCCGCGACACGGAGGTGGGCGCAGAAGTGGCCGCCCTGTCGGCACCAGCATTCTCCGTCTTCGACGACCTCCGCGCGAAGTTCACCGCCACTCCGAGCTCCAGCAACTGAAGCAAGAAGTCAGGGACGGCACCCGCAGCGATCAGTGGCAACTCACTGATGGCTTGGTCACGGTGAAAGGCCGCGTCTACGTGCCGCCGCTCTCGCCGACATTGCCCCTGATCCTCGCCACGGCCCACGGTTTGGGCCACGAGGGCACGGAGAAGACGTTGCACCGACTGCGTGCCGACTTCCATGTCCCGGGCGCGCGCTCGGCCGTGCTGGACTTTGTGCGGGAGTGCCAGGTTTGCCAACTCAACAAGTCGGAGCAGCTTCGTCCGGCAGGCCTCCTGCAACCGCTGGACATTCCGTCCACGGTATGGTCAGACGTGGCCATGGATTTCATCGAAGGACTGCCCAAGGTCAAGGGGAAATCGGTCATCCTCAACGTGGTCGACCGATTTTCCAAGGCGGCGCACTTCTTGGCCTTGGGGCATCCCTACACAGCGACGACGGTGGCACGAGTCTTCTTCGACAACATAGTGAAGCTCCACGGCATCCCCAGCACCATCGTCAGTGACCGCGACCCGGTATTCACCGGCCTTTTCTGGAAGGAGCTATTCGCTTTGGCCAGGGTGGACCTCCACTTCACTTCCGCTTTTCACCCGCAGGCGGACGGGCAGTCCGAGGCCACCAACATGATAATCACGATGTACCTCCGCTGCCTGACCGGCGACCACCCACTCAATTGGCTGCAATGGCTGCCCTGGGCGGAGTTCTGCTACAACACGTCGTTTCAGTCGTCACTCCGGACGTCGCCATTTCATGTGGTCTATGGCCCCCTTAAGAACTTACTCGCCAGGGGAGGCACGGCTGCCGGCGGTCGACGCGCAACTCATGGAGCGTGACGAGTTTCTCTGTGAGGTCCGTGACCGGCTGGAGCAGTCCCAGCAGCATCACAAGGAGTACTACGATCGCAGACACCGGCCGGTGGAGTTCATGGTTGGCCAGTGGGTGTGGCTCCGGCTGCTGCACGGACCGATGGCATCACTGGACATCAGGGGCCGGAGCAAGCTCGGGCCAAAGTATTTTGGCCCCTTCCAAATCACTGAGCGGATCGGTGACGTCGCCTATAGGCTGCAACTGCCCGCGGGCGCCCGCATTCACGACGTGTCCATGTCGGCGTGCTCAAGAAGTTCTTCGGCACGCCTCCGGAACAACCACCGTCGTTGCCGCCGCTCCGCCACGGCCGGGTTTGCTTGGAACCGGAACAAGCCATCAAGTGTCGCGTGGCCCGTGGACGGCACGAAGTGCTGATCAAGTGGAAAGACCACGCAGTAGCTGAAGCCACACGGGAGGCCCTGGAGGATTTTTGCCGCGTCTACCCAGCATTCCAGCTCGCGGACGAGCTGCTTGTCCAGGGGGGAGAGATGTTATGCTGGGAATACACTACAACCGGCGGCGAAACAGGGGCGCACACTACGGCACAACAGGCCTATGCCGACGGCCAAGACCTAAGCCGACGGCTTTTAGTCGGGGCCGTCGGCATAGAGCCCGTGGAGGCCAGCAGACAGCCACGACCGTCGGCATAGAAAATGCCGTCGGCATAGCCAATCTACGCCGACGGCTACCGTCGGCTATTCATTTACCGTCGGCAAAGCCAGATAGAGAAATAGCAGCCTGACCTAAGCCGCCGGCAATGCCGTCGGCGAACGTAAAATTATTTTTAATTTTTATTTTCCTCTCTTCATTTTATGCTCCAAGATATGCCGACGGCAAAAGGTCCATGTTTTTTTTATAATCTTCAATTTTATGCATTTATTTCTACCTATAAATTAAATTTAACAGTTTTAATATGTTTTTATTCATTTTTATGTATTTTGCTACACCGAGTAGCGGTCTCCACCCACATAAAATGATGACGCGAATCTTGTCTCTCAGAATCCGGAATCTTGTCTCCACCGTGGTTTTTTCTGCCGATTTTTCCACGTATCGTATCTCACGCCAAAATCGTTCCCACCCTTATTTCTCGCCATGCATCTTCTCTCCCGCCAAGTTCTTTCCCGCCATTGTATCTCCCGCCTTTTGTTTAATATCAATGCGAAAAGTAGTCACCCATCAACCGCATCGTATCAATTTATGTTGTGTTTTCGCTACTACCGATATTTTGTTGTCTGTGTAATTTATGTTGTCAATGTAATTTGCATGGTTTGTTTAATATCAATGCGAAAAGTAGTCACCCATCATCATCATTAATCGAAACAGAGTAGTAGCAACTAAGATATAAGTCTGGTACATAGATAATAATATGTCTCGTACGTAGATAATATGTGTCATACAAACATAAATATTAATATGTCTCACATACAAATAGAAATACGGATATGTCTCATACATCCTAAATACGAATATGTCCCGAAGATATCACTGAATGGCTCCACGAAGCATGAACACTGACGGTCCGTCGGGATGAACTGAAGGATTTGTAGATAGAACAAAACACACGGTTTCCCCGTCATACAGCCCTACGGTGGCTCGTGAGTGCCTGCATATCAAATGCACCGTTGGGCTATATGACGGGAATCCGGATGCTTTGTATTTGGTCGACGAACTGAAGGATTTTGTAGATAGAACAAAACACACGGTTTCCCCTGCATACAGCCCCACGGTGGCTAGAGAGTGCCTGCATATCAAATGCACCGTGGGGATGTATGCAGGGAATCCGAATGCTCTGTATGCCATGCCCCTTCCAGAACCACGTCGGATCGAATCATCGCGTGGACGTGAGACGGCAAATCGGCCTTCGATCCAAACAGCGGCAAGACATCTCTGATGATCAGCAACCGTCGGAACAAGTGTTGGGAATGTTGCTAATCATCAGAGATCCTTGCCGCTGCTTGGATCCGACCGAGGGGAGTGTACTGCCAATGATGGATGTGAAGTGTACTCCTGCCTCTCTTATAGACCCGCCTCTCCTAGTGACTCCCTCCAGCTAGCCAATCAGGAACTAGTACGCGGATCGTGTGTTTCCTTCGAGAGATTGGGAGCCGTTGGATCAAGCGGTGTGTTTCTTTCGAGCGCTTGTGAGCCCTTGGATCGGGAAGAAGCACACGGATCGTGTGTTTCCTTCGTGCGCTTCTGAGCCGTTGGATCAGCGGTGTGTTTCTTTCGAGCGCTTGTGAGCCCTTGGATCAGGAAGAAGCACACGGATCGTGTGTTTCCTTCGTGCGCTTCTGAGCCGTTGGATCAGCGGTGTGTTTCTTTCGAGCGCTTGTGAGCCGTTGGATCCAGAAGAAGCACACGGATCGTGTGTTTCCTTCGTGCGCTTGTCAGCCGTTAGATCAGCGGTGTGTTTCTTTCGAGCGCTGGTGAGCCGTTGGATCCGGAAGAAGCACACGGATCGTGTGTTTCCTTCGTGCGCTTCTGAGCCGTTTCCCGCCCAAATATTTCCCGCCACCGTTTCCCGCACAAATATTTCCCGCTATCGTTCCCGCCACCGTTTCCCGCAAAATGCCGCCACCGGTAGTTCTATATAACCCAGTCGAAGGTAGGCATGGTACTCACTTGAGCGCAAGCATGGTGTGTATTGGTCCTTGCGAGAAGTGTGTGTCTGGGTTTCACATTTCCGCATCCGAGCATCTCGCTAGGCTTTCGAGCAATTTGAAGGTAGATGGTAGGGTAGTTCCAATTGAAGAAATTTTGCAGACTGAGAGTCATCTCGCTTCACTCGGGGCGAAGCTATGCCGCGATGGGTTTCCGTATAGGACCCCGCTCCAAATTCGTGCAGAAATGCTCAGGCTTGCAGATAAGTTTGACAGGAAAGTTACGAATAGTCCGTTCTACCGAACTGAAGCTGACCGTGATTCGTACGGTCGTTCCTGTCTCTGGGTAGTTGACAGCGATGATGACGACGATTTCATGCCATCGTCAAAGGAAAGGAGGGTTGAAGCACTGAGCAAGAAGGCTGAAGCTTCGTCCAAGGGCAAAGGCAAGAAGGCAGAATCTTCGTCAAAGGGCAAGGGTGGCAGCACACGCACGGCATAGGGTGGAGAAATTTGTTAGTTGTTCGTGATTGTTGTAATTTGTTCTACATGCATGTTTACTTGTTTCTTAGTCAATTATGTATCGGCGGTTCAAGAATATTCTCTGTGTAATTTATGTTGTCACTGTAATTTGCATGGTTTGTTTAATATCAATGCGAAAAGTAGTTCAAAGGGGGTAGAAAAGTAGTCGAAAGGCCGGTCACACCTCGGAGTCCCGAGATCAACAGAATCTTGGGCACACTAAAATCTTGCAAACTTACACTAAAACTCCTAGGTGTGACCGACATCACCGGCTTCACTTTCTCTCTAGTGAGTTTCTGCACTGCGAGGTGAAAACTCCCCTTTCGGGCGAACCGGATGGAATCTTGTGTCGATTTGGGGTAGACTTTGGTTTGTCATATTACTATGGCCTAACCTAACACAACCAAGCAAAAAAGTCCACTGGGCTACCCCTTTCGACGCACGTCTATGGAGGTAGACGGAAACGTTAGGGTTTTTCCAGCGGATTCAGGGTTTCGCCGAAGCGGGACCCCGGAGCGTCGGAACCCCACCCAAATCTAGGTTGTGCCATACCATATGTATACAAGTGTGTTGTGTGTTTCAAATGTGCAAGAATCTACTCCTAGGTGTGACCGACATCACCGGCTTCACTTTTAATGACAGTCCATGCTGCAAGAACAATGAACTAATGACAGAGACAATCAGCAGACCGCTCAGCAAAAACGTCAGGAGACAACACAGTGAAGCAGCACACAGGCTTGACAAGGCCTGATATCTCAATAGTATCATCACTGCACAGAAGCAACGGCAAGCAACTGCGCTTCATTCAAGGCAACTGAGTGACTGACACAAGTTATGAGACACAGTTACACAGTCTGTCCAGCAATAAGATCCTAAAATCTAAACTCTTCCAAAATCGTCGAGAAAACTCTTCTGCTTGGTCAACCGATCGTCAGACTCATATCAACTCCCACGAAGCCTGCTACAACTAAATATGGAATCTACCAGGTAACCTGCAGAGTTGCAAAGATAGGAAACTTTGTTAGTTCACAATTTTGGGCCTGTGATGAGAATAAATGCAATGACTGAAACTTCAGGTTAAAAAGATAATAGCATGTGATGTCGTTAGCAGAAAACACAGGTAGCGTGCAAACAGAAACACAATGTGAACTTAAATACGGTGTATATAAAGGCAAGGGAGGCAGAATGCCATCTAGTTCAAGCATGAACTACAATCTGGTGCTTCTGGATTCTAGACTCGAGGAAAACTAGAACACCAAATGCTATTTACCAATTTCAGTGCAGAAATGGAAGATAATGAAACCCATATAATAACAAAATGCTATGGCCAATAAAATATATACAGCCCCATGTGAGGCTATAGAACCTAACCAGCAAAAAAACATACAAGTAAAACTCGCTACACAACATAGTGATAACCTAACAAGAGTATGGAGGCCATTGGAGGCAAGGCTGCGAGGAATTGGTCGACGAGGAACTCATCAACCAAAGCACATCCTTGTACTATGAAACCACTGCATTTAATCTAGGGCCCCAACTTCCGAGCACCCCGCAGAGAACCTGCGGGTATTTCGAAGCTAGCAAAAAGAACTTCCCCCAAATGGCATGGGGCCCTTGAACATGCATAACAGTGATACACAAGCAAATAGTTGATGCCTAGGATTGCCTAAGACTTAAACTGATTTGCAGATAAACACTTAACTCAAGTGTCTTGAAGACTCTGGTGGGGCAACCAATAAAACTATCTGGTTCAGCATAAACATCAATTGCAAATGCAGAACTTAATAAGTCTCAAACATATCCTAAAGAGAGTAATTGATCTTCAGGAGTAACATAAAATCAAACAAAACAAAGATTGACATATAAGGTGCTACAGATATTAAAATACAACAGTAACCAATCACTACATGTTAACTCACATACACAACTACATGGGAGTACAAGTAGACCAAGTAACAAATATGGAGGCCATTGGAGGCAAGGTTGTGAGGAACTGGTCAGTGAGAAACTCATCGACCAAAGCACATCCTCGTACTATGAGACCACTGCATTTTATCTTGGGCCCCAAGATCCGAGCACCCCGCAGAGAACCTGCAGGTATTTCGAAGCTACCGAAAGAACTTCCCCCAAATGGCATGGGGCCCTTGAACGCACAAACACAATCAAAACATATAACATAAGATGGCATCATTCCATCACATGTCATGATCAGTAGATATCTATATGATCTACATACAGTTCCCTCACTCCCAATTCCTAGCTCAACGAGCTCAACACGATCACTGAGCAGTGAAACAAGCATAAACAACTGGAAGTCGTTACGAATCAGTACAGCATTCTACCTTAGGTGCTGCTGGGGTACATGAGGACGCGGACCTTCTTGCCCTGCACGACCAAAACCATCAGGCACATCCGCAACAGGGACTGGTACAGAATCACGATGCGGCCCCAAATGGAACAAGCGAGCAAAGGAACGTACCATGGAGGTGGCCGGGAGGTTGGAGCGAAACTGCGCGCGGACGACGCCGGAGTTGCCGTGGGAGCGGGTGACCTTGCCCCAGATGCAGCGGATGGTCCTGTCGTTGCTCTTGGTCTTGGCCTTGTAGACGTAGGCGATGCGCTTGCCGGCGTACCAGGAGACGTCCTCCTTGGTGCTCACCCCCTCGATCTGCAGCAGCGACGTGCTCTCGTACTGGTTCGACTTGGACCTCTTGAAGCCCAGGATGGTGCCCCGCACGTAGAGCCTGACGCGCTGGCCCTGGCGTCCCTGCACCATCGTCGTCGCCGCCGGTCGCCGGGGAGGGTGGTAGTTGAAGGGGACGGAGGTGACGGCGGGGAGGAAACGAATGAACCCTAGGGCTGTGGTTTTAAAAGTTTCCGGCCATGGATTGGACGGCTGAGATTGCGTCGTTTGGGGTTAGTGATTGGTGTTAAGATTCCATCGTAGCCCATGTGGTCCATGGGCTTGTAGACCACTGGGCCTGTAGATAAGAAGGGCTTGTCCTAAGTCTCAAGGCAGACGCAATGGGCCAACCTTCATACTCAGTTTTTTTCCTCTAGAGATACTAATATGAGCTGGCATTTTATATGAAAAAAGTTTCTTTTTTTCCTTCCTTATGATTTTATTTTTGAGAGTTTATTCCTTATGATATCATGTGCTAGGTAAAAGGAGTGCACATTCCTTCTTCTCCAACATCAAATCTTGGGGCACCTATATGGCCCACGTTCACTCCTAGTACACTAACCACACTTCTTCTTCCAATCATCTCCACCATTAATTCCGTGTTGGTAACATGACTCATTGTATAATTATCTTCCTGGGGTCTATCCCAAATTAACATCTCTGCCATGCCATGTCATCCACGATCACTCGGTGAGGTATTTGTAGGGTGTATTTGGTTGGGGGGGTGAACTGGAATGTCATGGGTATATTCCAAGCCTAAGAATCAACTTCGTGTTTGATTGAAGAGTTGTATGGAGAACCAACTCGTCATCGAATCAACGAGTCCACTAGGCTCCTCCTCGGTAATCTCATCAAGTGATTTGTATGTGACTGTGTGATAACCCTATTGGAGTATTTTGTCATAGAAAAACATGGATGCTCCTCGTGTACATAATCCATATGTCATCTTTTTTGTTATGAACCTGGTGTCGACGAGCTAGGCTAGTAGGAGTGGGCGGGCATCATAGGGCTCTCCTGCAATAGTTGCCTGACTAGAGTGGAGTTGTATTCGTGGGAAAGAAGAGTGTCATGGCAGAAGAGAGCATCGGGCGGAGGAAGATGTGAGTAAAGGTGGCAGCGAGCATATTAGGGCGACACACGGGAGTTTCCTTGCCTTTTTCCTTTTTGGACCTTGAGGAAACATGCATGCACATGGTGGCAAGCGGGGGTCTCAGGTGGAGGGCTTCGCAAGGCTTCCACAAAAGAAGCATCACATAGAAAGAGGAGGTTGTAGGTGGAGAACATAGCGGGGGTTGCTTTTATTAGCCTCTGCGTCGTACTGAACCGTAGAATGGCATTGCAATGGCCATTTTTTAAATTTGAATTGTATTAATGTGTTGTGTAACGATCAAATTATCCAATTATGAGTTTACAACTTCCTTGAGCGCAAGGTCACACACGAACCCCTACTAGTAAGGCTTGATGCGGTGATGATGATGCTCAAAATGGTGTTCAAAGATGTGTGCATAAGGAGGCATTGATGGGCTCTATAACAAATAAGGATAAGGCCCCGCTTGGTATCTAGTATTTTAGCCAAAACGATAGTGTAGAATTACGGAGTTGTGAGGGTCCGGCTAAAAATACGAAACATTCCCGGAAACTAGTCGGTTCCGTAATTCCTCCCGACTTTCCAAGCGGGCCCTAAGGTGAACTTCATGATGCGGGGATGGAGCACTTTCATTCGGCATTTTGTGTGAGGTGTCTTTCCTTGAGCTGACGGTATTTTGGTTCCTTCGTTTAGTTCTGCTAGGGTCTTGTCTTCCACTTGCTTTGGTTTAGAACCATACTATTATTCGTTTGTTTTAATGGAAATGGACGGAGAAGCCCGTTGTCTATAAGAAATGTTCATAACACTACTAAAGACGTCCTTACCGAAAACAAATTAAGGTTGGTCCAATTAGGCACATCTTTGGAGGTACGTGGTACCTGCATCATGCATGACGGCCCCAGTGACCAATACTCACCATATCGTCATGTAGAGCAAAATATCTGAAGCTTAAGAGCATTTAAACACCTGACTGAAGCTAACATCACGAAAATATGCACAGCTAACTGCAGAGCGTCCAAGTATGTGGTCAAACCATGCGTGCAGACTGCAGAGGCCGGAGAGCAAGCAAGCTAAACTACTTCTCCGCTATGGTCGCGAGGCGAGGACTCCACGTATACCGGCACGGACTCGCCACGCCGACGCCGGGGCCGAGACCCCTCATCCGCATCCTGGTTTTCCTCTCCTCGGCTACCCGGCGGGCCCGTTCCTCCAGCCTCGCCACGAACACCGCCGCGTCCTTCCTCGTCAGCACCACCTTCAGTCGCACTGCATACTCCTCGCCGCCAGTCCTGATCCACCGCTTGCCGCTTGATCCTCCTCGTCTCCATGGCTCCGGCAGCGGCGGCGGGCTGCACCACGCTGGCCTCGTTGCACGTGCATGGCAGCGGCACAACGTTGCCCATGTACGGGTAACTAACTAAACTGAACTAGCCAGGTAGAGTGCTAGAGTGAGTTAACTAGCTAGGCTGGAGCGGGAGATGTCTATGTGCTTGGGAGGCGTTTCTGTGTGCATTAATTATATAGAGAGGCGCCCAGACAGCGACGAACTAACTGTCTGACAGAGCAAACGGCACGGCGGATCAAGGAGATTTGGTCAGAGGTACAACAAACAGGGCATCCAGATTTCAGAAGTCAAGCAGTGTCACGCCCCGAATTTTCGGAGCTGTGATGAAATGTTCGCAATTCCCAGGAGTTTCTCAATTGCGAACACAAAGTGATTACATTGCCAGCACAGCGCACAACCTTCAACTTTATTACAGAACATGAAATATGTTTTACAGCAGTAGGGGCGTCTCAGCTGTCGGGGGAGTATCCCCGGGTAGGGTCAAGGCTTGGCATAAAGTGGAGTTCGAAGGTGTGCCGAGGTACGGAAGTTGCCGACCTGTTTGGGCCTGGGAATGTCCAAGCTTCATCTTGACCTGGAGAATACAGCCGACCTATCTTGGCCCAGAGGGGTCCGAGGTATACTGTTGGCCCAGAGGGGTCCGAGGTATACTGTTGGCCAGGGCCGAGGTTCACTGTCCGAGCTATGTTCAGCCGACCTAACTACCTCAGTGCAGTGGTTTGTGTTGTGAGAGCAGGAGAAGCTGTGGGGAGGAAGTAAGATCCGACCTGGTAAAGATTTAAGCGCAAGACCCGAGGTACGGAGCCGTCACATCCGTGCCGAGCTAACCGAGGTGGTAGGCTGTAGGTCGGGCAGGAGTCAATGCTCCTGTCACTTCCAGCCGGGTACAAGAGCGCCTGACACGGGAGCGTCTGTCAAGGAGCCTGGCAGAGGCGTGCCCGGGTTCGGCGGGCCTGCACGTCTCTGACCGCTGACCACGCGGGATCTGGGAAAAGGCTACGAGGTAGCTCTGCCAGGCCACGTCCTGTCTCGGTCAGAGGGGACATGCTAGTTCTGCCGTTAGGCTACAGGAGATGGGCAAGCCACGTCTTGTCCCTGACCGAGGTACGGTGGTACGGTGGTGACCGTTGCAGAGGCATGGCAACAGTGTTCTGCGAGGGGCACAATGGTAACCCGGCTGGCCTATATAGTGGGCTTCACCCCCTCCTGCTAGAGAGATCCCCCCCCCGCGCTGGAACTAGTTGATCAAGAGAGAAAGAAAGAGAGAGAGAAGCTCGGAACACCCCGGAAACACCTCGGATTCAGCTCGGAGTGCCTTCTTCCTCCCGTCTAGCTCCATCTTTTACCTCAAGTTCTCACCATTGTAGCATCATACAGCTCGAGGAGCAGCTTGTACTTGTCACTTTGAGCTATACACTGAGTAGGATAGTGCTGCAGTAGGGGTGTTACCTCCACAAGAGGGCCCCGAAGCAGGGTACATCGTGGTGTGCTTTGTGTTCTTGCTTTCTTGGTTCTTCGTTCGTGTTCTTGCGTGTGCACTTCTTGAGTGCATAAACCCTCCCCGGATTCCCCCAACGACCATTCGGCCCCATCTTAGCCATACCTATGGCATCTGCCGTGATCCCACCACGACAGTTGGCGCCCACCGTGGGGCAGATTGAGGCGTTGGAGGGAGTTTTCATCCGGACGGGCTCAGGCGAGCGTGTTCTTTCCGGGCTTGTCGCCAAGATCGGAGAGTTCACCTTCATCAGCGACAACGCGGGGTGTTTCGCCGGCAAGCCCTTCCCCGAGCACGGCTTCACCATGATGCTCGGCAGCTTCGTCACGTACGTTGCTGTCGAGGTTGTTCGCGGGTACCCGGAGCAGGTGCTCGTGGACGACGAAACTCCTCTCCTCGCGGCTTTAGGTCGGCGTATCACTCGCCCCGAGAGCTGCGTGGAGGTGATGATGACAGGTCCGGTTGACGCCGCTGGCAAAGTAGATGCCAGCCAGTCCAAGGCAGCCGAGGTTGCTAAGGTGAGATCTGCAAAGCCCAGGCTAGAGAAGACTTGCCTGGCACCCCAGAGCTGCAGGGCCGAGGTGCGACCCTGGTAGAGATAGTGGATACACTGGCAGACCCAGTAAATCCAGGAGTGGATAGTGGTGACTGTGGCCGACCTAGAGGCAAAGCGTGTCCTGTTGCAGAAGGAGGCTGTAGCAATGATAACAGCTAGAGATGAGTTCAATAGAGATCTGCGTGAGTACAATGCAGCGAATGGCTTCACCCCGGTAGCGGTTGATACACATAGGGGAGCCGAGGTGCGGCAGAGAGGCAAGGGGCTCAATGATGAGATAAACAGGGAGGCTCGACCTACCACCTCGGCTAGGAGTGAGAGTCGCGTGTCAACTGGAAGGCCGGTGTATAGTTCCCCTGCTAAGAACCTCAGAGCTGCCGAGGCAGGCAGGGCCGAGCTATCCGGTTACTGGAGATGCATGGCGTGCGCAGCAGAAGCGAGTCAATGAGTTAGTATATGTGGCTAACCAGCAGAATGAGGCTCTCCGCAGAGCATATGCCGGGGCTGGTGATTCAGAGATGGTTTATTCAGCTAGGCCAGTTAGTCAGGTGTCCAAGGGGCAAGCCTCGTCTCCACTCGTCGGAGGAGCCGATCGAGCCCGGAGTGTCACCTCGGGTCAGAACAAGCAGCTGCAGATGTATGATCCAGTCCTAGCAGCAAAGCAGAAGGTGGGCCAGGGCAATGCTAGCCGAGCTAAGGGAAACCCCGGCCCAGGCAATGCCCGAGCTAAGGGTAACTCCGGTCAGGGAAATCAGAATGGCGGTCAAGCAGCATCGGCTGGCCGAGGTAAACCACCTCCGCCCCCGAGGTATCAGCAACAACCTCGGCAGCAGGGGCAATATCAGCGAGAGCCGGAGTATGTTCAGCAACCTCAGAACGTCGGTCAAGGCGATGACCGATATGATGATGGAGACTCGGCCATGGCACGAGCTGGATACCACAGAGTGGATGGGGCGTTGGGACCTCGGATAGGAGGTCGGATGTTAGCTCCAGGCGATGTCCGTAACAAGCTGGATAGAATCTACTTGTCTGAGCAACTGGAGGAGGAAGGCCCTCCTGGTCCGGCGTGTTTTGGACCTCGGATCATGAAGGAGCCACCACCACCAGTATCTCAGTTCCAGTTAGGTCGGAACACCAAGCCATACAATGGGAGCACCAAGCCACAAGATTGGCTGACAGATTATGTATCCTCGGTGCACATTGCGGGGGGCAATCGCCGATGGGCGGTCCGGTATCTCCCGCACATGTTGGAAGGTCCAGCTCGGATCTGGCTGAATAATTTGCCGGAGTATAGTATCAACTCCTGGATAGACTTGGAGCTGGCGTTTAACAGCAACTTTGCTAGTACATACAAGAGGCCAAACCGACCTCAGCTCCTGGCGGCATGTAAGCAAGATGATCATGAAACTGACCGAGAATTCTTAACTCGGTGGAGCAATGTTCGGAATTCCTGTGAAGGAGTGGTAGAGGCACAGGCCATTTCCTGGTTTGCAGATGGTTGTCGACATGGCAGCATGCTGTGGCAGAGGCTCCAGAGAGATATGCCGAGATCCCTAGCAGAAACAATCCGGGTTGCAGATTCTTATGCCTGGGTGATCCGATGCAGCCAGCAGCAGAGGCAGGAGCACGTAACAGAAGGAGGGAGCCAATAAACAACCGGCTCGGACCAAGGTGTAATGACCGTCAGGAGTTCGGACAGAAGAGGAGGGAGCCGGACTATCCATACACCTCGAACCAAGTTGCAGCGGTGAACCCGGATCAGCCCGGAGCTGGAGGTGTCCAGAGGCCAAAAATCAATGGTCCGGCATTTAGTCCGAACCCGGAGCCACCCATGACCTATGAATCAATGATAGATGGTCCGTGCTGTTACCATACGACCGACCCGCGCAAGCCAGCCAACCATTCAACCCGGCAGTGCAGCTGGAACCGCAGAATCAGAGAAGAGGGGCAAGGCCGGAGGAATCAGACAGGACCACCACCTCAGAGATTTCAGCCGAGGTCCCACCCTAATCTGTCCGGAGCAAATGTTACCCCGATAACCACTGCACCTCTTCCGAGGCCTGCAGCAGCAAGACCCGTGAATGTTGTGAATGTCCGAGGTAACAACAACAATGGTGCCGGACCAAGTCAGCAGTATGAATACCCCGGAAATGACTATAGAGAGGTTCATGCGAGCTATGTGGTCTTTGTGACCGAGCCAACTGACAAGAAGAGCGTGCAGAGGCGTGCCATGGAGGTGAATGCAGTAATGCCGGTGGTGCCGACCTATATGAACTGGTCTGAGCAGGAGATCACTTGGAGCAGAAAGGACACACCTCGGATCATGCCGAGCCCTGGAAAGTATGCCCTGGTGGTAGATCCAACGTTGTGTGGGCCTACCAACAATGTGAGGTTCACCCGAGTTCTGGTGGACAATGGCAGTGCCATCAACATCATGTACCGAGACACAATGGTGAAATTGGGCATATCGCCTAATCAGTTGATGCCAAGCAGTTGTACTTTTCATGGGATTGTGCCGGCGTTTCCTGTGCACCCATGGGCAAGATATGGGTGGATGTAGCATTTGGAACCAAGGAAATTGCCGAGTTGAGAGTATCGAGTTCGAGGTGGTGGACTTGGAGAGTGCATACCATGCATTGCTTGGAAGGCCGGCTCTGGCCAAGTTCATGATTTCCACCCATGTTGCATACCTGAAGATGAAAATGCCAGGGCCTAATGGGATCATATCCATCTCGGGTGACTACAAGCGAGCCATTCAGTGTGCCTCGGCGGGGTCTAATCTGGCCGAGTCTTTGGTGATCGCAGCTGAGAAGAAGAAGCTGCATCAAGTGGTGGCAATGGCGCAGTCAACACAGCTCGGCCTGTCCGGACTGATGAGCCCGGACTCAACTGCGGCGTTCGAGGTGCCCAAGGAGACCAAGAAGATCCCCATTGACCCGGAGCACCCAGAGCATATGGCCATCATTGGGACCGGGCTGGGCGAGAAATAGGAAGGCGAGCTCTGTCACTTCCTCCGTGAGAATCGGGATATCTTTGCATGGTCGGCTAAGGACCTGCCTGGTGTTCCGAGGGAGTTGGCAGAGCACTCTTTATTTGTTAGGCCAGAGGTGAAACCGGTGAGGCAACCGACCCGTCGTCTCTCAGACGACCGGAGACAAGTGGTGCTGGACGAGCTGGCTAAGTTGCTTGCAGCCGGGTTCATAATGGAGGTGCTGCATCCGGACTGGATATCCAATCCGGTCTTGGTGGAAAAGAAGAAAGACGAGCCAGCCGTGGTCAAGGTGTGGCGCATGTGCATTGACTTCACTAACCTCAACAAGGCGTGCCCAAAAGATCCATTTCCATTACCTCGGATTGATCAAGTGATCGATTCCACTGCTGGTTGTGAACTGTTATCTTTTATCGATGCGTACTCTGGTTTTCACCAGATACCACTGAACCCAAAGGATCAAATAAAGACTGCTTTTATTACCCCGTATGGGGCGTATTGCTATCGTGTCATGTGTTTTGGTCTGAGAAATGCCGGGGCAACTTATCAGAGGTGTATGCAGAAATGCCTGCACTCTCAGATGGGCAAAAATGTGCAAGTGTATGTCGATGATATTGTCATCAAAACTAAGGAGAAACGTACTCTCCTCGAGGATCTCGAGGAGACATTTGTGAATTTGAGAAAGTATCGGTTGAAGCTTAACCCGGACAAGTGCACCTTTGGTGTCCCGGCTGGAAAGTTGCTCGGATTCCTGGTGTCTAGCCGAGGTATCGAGGTTAACCCGGCCAAAATCCGAGCTATTGAGAGCATGAAGTTACCGAAGTGTTTGAAAGATGTGCAGAAGTTCACAGGGTGCCTAGCCTCGTTGAGCCGATTTGTAGCTCGGCTAGGAGAAAAAGCCTTGCCTTTGTACCAGCTCATGAAGAAAAGTACCGGGTTTACATGGACCCCGCAGGCCGACGTGGCGTTTGAGCTGAAAAAGATGTTGTCCACTGCCCCGGTGTTGGCGTCACCATTGCACAATGAGCCGATGTTACTTTACATTGCGGCCACAAACCGAGTTGTAAGTGTGGCAGTGGTGGTGGAGCGCGAAGAAGGTGGCAGGTCGGTGCAGAGACCGGTGTATTACTTGAGCGAGGTGATCTCTACCTCGAAGCAGAACTATCCTCACTACCAGAAGATGACGTATGGTGTCTACCTGGCGGTCAAGAAGTTGAAGCATTATTTCCAGGAGCATCCCATGACGGTGGTGTGCGAAGCTCCAATCTCGGAGATCATCGGGTGCAAAGATGCAACTGGCCGAGTTGCCAAATGGGCGATTGAGGTGTCTCCATATGCACCACATTATGAGAGAAGAGACGCAATTAAATCCCAGGCGTTGCCGGACTTCTTTTGTGATTGGGCCGAGATGCAGTATGAGCCACCCAGGCCGGACTATAATTATTGGAAAATGCATTTTGATGGGTCCAAACAAAGATCGGGCTGGGGGCTGGAATAGTCCTCACCTCGCCAAAGCGAGATCAGCTGAAGTACGTGCTGCAGATTCATTTCTCAGCATCAAACAATGTGGCGGAGTATGAGGCCTTAATCCATGGCCTCAAGGTGGCAAAGGAGATCGGTATCCGGCGTGTAGAGTGCTTCGGCGATTCCGACCTGGTGGTGCAACAATCTTCTGGAACTTGGGATGCTCTGGATGCCAACATGGCGTTATATCGGTTCCATGTGCAAAAGATATCCGGGTTCTTTGAAGCACTAGTAGGAAAAGCCAATTCTATGAAAGCTTATTCTGTGGCGCACCTTATAGCCGTGCGCCACAGAAGCTTATTCTGTGGCGCACCTGTAAAGATGCGCCACAGAATAAGGTTATTCTGTGGCGCATTACTTATTGGTGCGCCACAGAATAAGCTTATTCTGTGGCGCAGCTATGCCCATGCGCCACAGAATAATCGCGGGCCCCACAAACACGCAAGGGTCAGTCCCTCTGGGCTTTATTCTGTGGCGCACGGTGGTGAATGCGCCACAGAATAAGATTATTCTGTGGCGCACCTTATATTCATGCGCCATAGAAATATTTGCCAGGATTTTAAAAAAAAACTGAGGCAGCCAGGATTCGAACCTGGCTTGCCCAGGTTGATCTATTTGCTCACTAACCACTGGGGTATATTGGTGTTGTTGTGTTAAAGAGCGCATCAGTGTTTTTGAACTGGACGCAGCTAAGTAATTCTGTGGCGCACCGTCTAAAGGGTGCGCCACAGAATATTAGAATTCTGTGGCGCACCGCGTCAAGGGTGCGCCACAGAAAGTGTTTGCCCACACTTACATGTGGGCCCTCCTACGGGGCGCTCACTCGCATCCATCGTCGACGAAAACCGTAAGTGTATCCCGCGCGCGCGCCTTGCCGTCCTCGCCGCCGGCACCCCTCGCCGCACCACCTCTGGCCGCCGCCCCAACTGGCCGCTAACCCCTCCGTGTTCCCCCTCGTCGCCGGCGACGTCCCCTGCGCCCCGCCCCCGCCCCCGCCCCCGCCCCCGCCCTCTCCGCTGGTGGTGCTCAGCCTCGCGCGTGGCCTCGTCCGCCGCCGGCCGTCGCGTCCTCGTCGGAGTCCAACGGCGTCGCCTCCTCGTCACGCAGACGCCGGCAACCTCCCCTCCCTCCCCTTCCCTGCCAATGTGAGCTTCCTCTCTTCCTCCTCCTTCCCCTCCCAAAACCTGCACGCAAGGTGTTTGTCGAAAAGCACGAACGGCTGCAACCCGAAGCTCCTCTTGTTCTTCCTCTCAACTCTCTCACACTAGTGTTTTCTCTCAAGAACACACACCAGAACTTGCACTGAACTTTCTGCTGGTATTACTTGTTTTTGCAAACGAGTATTTATACACGACCATCGTGTATTGTTTTTACCCGAAGCTCCTATTGTAGATCGATTTCCTCCTAGTGTAGAACTGTAGATCGATTTACTCTGTAGAACTAGTATATATCGATTTGATTTGCTGCTGTGTAAGTGTATTCCAGTCATTTGGCAATGCATTTGTTGCTGTATATGTATAAGTTTAGTTTAAATTAGTTGTATTAAGATGATTTTGCAGTGGATTTGCTGCTGGATTGGATGTATTTGATGAATTTGATGTTGTGTAGTGTATAATTAGTTGTATTAAAATGCTTCTCCAATGGATTTGCCGCTGGATTGGTTGTATTAACATGAATTTGATGTTGTACTGCATAATTAGTTGCTGTAATTTTTTTGATGTCTTTTTGCAATTGTTTTGCTGCTGTAATGTGACGAACTGGTGATTTCGCTATGAATTTGCTGCTTTAGTAGATGAATTTGGTGTTGTATGCTTTACAATTAGGTACTGTATAGATGAGTTTGTTTTAGTCATGTGATTTTTGGTTGGTTAATGGGTATGAAGTTTACCTCCTTGGTTTGCTAAGCAGTTCCTTGGTGATGAATACAGCGCCCTAGAACAGTGATACCCTCTTTATTAAGTTTGCTTTGGGATATCACTTGTAGCTGGAGGCAATGGAATGTTCAAAATTTTGCATTTTGTTGCTGATAGTATGATATCCTTGTGCACCTCGGAAAAAATAACATCCTTGTATGTTTTGAAGTTTTTAAATGATATGGAAAGATGAAATTTTGAAAAGTAGATATTGCATTTTCTGTTTGGTGCTTGATGAAAAAAATTGCTAAGTGCTAAATCATGGTTTTGTTAATTTATTGCAGCACCACGAGGAGCACCTCCACCACGCCGATCTCGGACCCGAGCCTCCCTTCCCTACCCGAGGTAGTTCCTCTCTCCCTCGATGTGGATGTGGTGATGTATGTGCACGAGGATATGTGTCCACGACCATCGTGTCGTGGTTGTTGTGCTCCGACCATCGTGTCGTGGAGATGCCGGCCGGAGATGCCGGACGGCCGAGATTCGGATATTTTTTGTGAAATGCTTGTGCAGGTACCCCGTGAGGCCCTTGAGATTGCCGGAACGTCGATTAACTTCCGTTCCGGCAAATTCGGGTACTCCATATGTCCTATTTTTAGCAAAGGTCATGCCGAATTTTTTCGTGAAATTTGGCATGACTTTGCTAAAAATAGGACATATGGGGTATTGTGCTTGAGCTCCGACCATCGTCGAGTTGTGTTTTTTAAAATTTGGAAATGGTTGCAGGTACCCCGAGAGGCCCTTGAGATTGCCGGAACGTCGATTAACTTCCGTTCCGGCAATTTCGGGTACTCCATATGTCCCTTTTTTAGCAGGCAACGCCTCTGCACCTCAACGTATTGGTGGCAACGACGACGACGACGATGATGATCTCGACGTCGGTGGCTTCCTCAACACTGGCGCCGAAGACGCCGACGGATTCATGCGTCCTGTGGATCTCGAACCACCCTTCCGTGCCCACGCCGATCAACCTGCTCGTCTCAATGCAGTCACGCAGCGCCTGGACTTCCAGGGTTTATCTCAAGAGACACCTCCAGCAGCCGGCGTTGCAGCTCAAGACAAACCGGCTACCGGCGTTTTCTCCCCTGGCACGATTGCGAAATCGGTTGCAGAGGGGCTTCGTGGGCAGCCATGGAACAATAAGCCCAGGAGGCCCCCCAAGAAGATGCCAAAGGGCGCCTCTGCGAGCCAGCCACCTAAGATGCCAAAGGGATCAAAGGGCGCCTCTGCGAGCCAGCCAACTCCTATGATTATCCAGGGTCGTGAAGACACCATACCACCCCCTCCGGACAAATCGGCGCACATGGTTCATGAAGCTGGAAAACCGATAGTGCCTCCGGAGATGATCCACCTCGCAACTCCATCAATGATCTCTTTGAGCGATTCTATCTCTATGCTAGAGGGCTTTCTTCTGAAAGACAGGGATCCAATTACCCGGCGTTCACTGTCCAAGTGCCAAAGGAAGAAGGCGGGTTGGTGGTCGTCGGTGAACACCCCGCGGATCTGTTCTTAGTAGCATACGAGGACGTGTTCAATCTATTTAACCAGCAGCGGCTCAACTATAACTTGGTCCGCCTATACGCGCTCAATGAGGCCATGACTATCCACAGAGATAATCTCTCGCACGTCGCGGTAGCGGATCCCTACTACATGCGTGACAGCCAGCTGGTGCAAGGATATGTGACACGGACCAGCGCAGTTGAGTACCTCGAGAGGTTCATGTTGCAAAACCAGCAAAAGAATTGCCTTCTTGTGCCTTTCTTTCCCGAGTAAGTACACATCCGCTCGCCGCCGTATCTTGTGCCTTTCCGAGTTCAATGCATGCATGTTTCTGATCATCATCTCATTTAAATTGTGTTGAGCAGGGACAAGTACTGCGTCCTCATCATCCTACACCTGAGCCATTACCATGCCACTTATTTTGACTCAGGTAGTAGTACTACGAAAAGGTATGCCAACATAATTGCTGTCCTCAATCAAGCTCTTCACGGCTACCACCAAAAGGGAGGCGTCTTCGAAAGCACCGTGCAACCACAATTAATTGATAATAAGTTGCGCCGGTTCAAGCATATCACCGAGTTCTCTTGCCTCAAGGAGCAGTCGGGCAGCGAGATGGATGCCTTCTACGCCCTCCGTCATATTAACATGATTATCCGAGATGGAGCGCAATGTGGTTTGCCATCTGCTTTACAAACATGGGTCGAATATGACAGACGCAAGTCCGATATGGATCTTAGAAAAGACTTCCAATGCATCAAGACCAAGTTATCAGAAGTCATCGTCGGAAATGTTATCACAGCAGGGGGGACCTTCCATTGCTCCCGACGAGGTAGATAGGATGTATTATAAAAGAAAACCTTACACATGCACACATACATACTCTATTTATCCACTTAGATGAATAAATCATGCATGCATACTCTATTGATATTATTAACCAATATATATATCTATCTCCATCTACAGGGTTGCATCAGAGAGAAATCGAAGAACGCCTAAAGTTGCAGAAGGACAACAGGGCGTGGATGACGAAGAAAGACGGCAAACCATTCCCGGCGCCGCTCGCACCGCTCGCTACATGAGATCGTCGTGCTCCCGCTTTTGCTCACCGTCAACGCCGAGATGTAATCTATTCGATCCTAGTGTAGGCGGTGAACACTTCATTTGTAACGTGTGCAACGATCGATTAACTTTTGTATATATCTCAACACTTGTGTAAAACTTCGGCACTTTTGTATCAACTTGTGATGAGACATATATTAGTAATGTGTTTGTTTTGATATATGTATCTGTGAAAATATATCCCTGTTTCTGTTATATCTGTGTAAATATGAAATATACATGTATTCTGGTATTATACTGGTATTTGTATTCTGGTAATATACGGGTACAATACGGCACAGTAATTGTGTGGCGCACCCAGAACTATTCTGTGGCGCACCCTATTCTGTGGCGCATGGTGATATAGGTGCGCCACAGAATAGCTTATTTAGTGGCGACTATTCTGTGGCGCACCACGCATGCGCCACAGAATAGAAAAATGGTGCGCCACAGAATAGCTTTTCTGTACTAGTGAAGGGTGTGAGTACAGGCATATACCCGGGCAGAAAATGATGCCGCCGACGTGTTGTCAAAGCTCGGTTCATCAAAAGAGGCAGTACCACCAGGGGTAGCCCTGAATCACTTGAGAACTCCTTCAATCAAACCTTCTCCTGAATCCGAATCTATTTTCATCCCGGCGGAGCAAGAGCCCGGACCTGTTCCAATGGAGGTAGACGTCGGGTGCGTTTGGTCGGACCCGGGGACTGCGTGGCAGAGCTCGGGGACTGCGCACCGAACCTCGGGGACTGCTCATCAAGACTCGGGGACTGGTCGCAGGATGGTGGAGGAAATAATGGAGGAGATTATGGTGGCCGAGCCAATGGAGGTGGACGAGGAACTTTTTCCTTTGCACCCGGTGCCGGAGTGGGCGGAGCAAATCATGAAGTTCATAACGGAGGGAAGCATGCCAAGTGACACGACCGAGGCTAGGAGAATTCAAAGGAGGGCCAAGGCGTACACCATCATCAACAAGGAGCTCTATAAAAGAAGCGTAACCGAGGTGTTGCAACGGTGTGTCGAGCCAGCTGAAGGCAAGGAGATGCTTTTGGAGATCCACCAAGGAGAGTGTGGTCATCATTGCAGCACAAGAGCTCTGGTGGCCAAGGTGTTCAGGCATGGGTTCTATTGGCCCACTGCTCTTGCTGATGCAGAGGCCATAGTCCGGAGATGTGAAGGATGCCAAAGGTTTGCCAAGCAAACGCATATGCCAGCCTCGGCGCTCAAAACAATTCCTATCACTTGGCCGTTTGCGGTATGGTGTTTGGATATGGTGGGAGAGTTCAAACCAGCCCGAGGTAACATGACGCACATATTGGTGATGGTGGACAAGTTCACCAAGTGGATCGAGGTGAAACCAATCCGGAAGTTGGATGGTCATTCAGCAGTGACTTTCTTGAAGGAGATTATTCTGCGATATGGCTACCCCCATAGCATTATCTCGGACAACGGCACAAACTTTGCTGTTGGAGAGTTCGCTCGGTTTTGCATGAACAAGGGAATCCGGCTGGACATAGCCTCGGTGGCACACCCGGAGTCTAATGGACAAGTGGAAAGATCAAATGCTCTAGTGTTGGCCGGCATCAAGGCTCGGCTCATTGAACCACTGCTGAAAACGCCGGGGTGTTGGATAGATGAGATACCAGCAGTACTGTGGGGTCTAAGGACCACGCCAAATCGATCAACTGGCTATACGCCATTTTTTATGGTCTATGGGGCAGAAGCTATGCTACCCACTGACATCGAGTATGATGCGCCCAGAGTGGCAATGTACACTGAGCCGAGGCAAAAGAGGCTCGGGAGGATGCAGTAGATCTGCTTGAGGAAGCAAGAGAGTTGGCCTCATCTCGGTCAGCAATATACCAACAAGGTCTCCGACGTTATCATAGCCGGAGTATCAACCCTCGTGTGTTTCACGAGGGAGATTTGGTGCTGAGGTTGGTGCAGCGCAAGAAAGGCCGGCACAAGTTGTCACCTCCATGGGAGGGACCGTTCATTGTGACCCGAGCTCTGCTCAATGATTCCTACTATCTAATAGATGCGCAGGAACCAAGGGAAGATGGGCTGGACAACCCCGGATCAGAGGTCAGGCGACCATGGAACGTAGCTCTACTCCGACCTTTCTACTCATGAAAGGCGCAATGTATGTACCTCGGTTAATCCTTAATAAAATGTCGGCACTCCGAGGTTGAAGCTCGGGGACTGCCTCGCTCTTGTGCTTGTGTTTTATTTCTGTTTATCAGTTTCGTTCATATGCCGAACTATTTTGAACCTCGTCTCAAACTTCAAGTAATGTATGCTGTGTAACTAATCTTGTGACTCGACTGGCATCTGCCTAAATGGTAGTCAAGAGCAAAGATGAAAAAACGTGGGAGACATGAAAATGAACTCGGGGACTCGGTCCAAAAATATAGTTCGGCATGTGTCGTTTACTAACCCCTGTCTTTACCTTTCGTTTATGTCGGATGGTTTTGAAACACACTTCGAGATTTGCTAAGTACTGTATGCTATAAATAACAATCTTGTGACTCGACTGTCGAACGCCTAAATGGTAGACAAGAGCAAAGAATGCCAGATATAGTAAACACGAAAGTGAACTCGGGGACTCGTTCCAAAAGGGTTCGGCATAAATTCTTAGAAAAGCTTGGTTCGGATAGCAAGTTAAAAGTAATGGTAGCAAAGCAAACTACTTAAGGTCTGTTACATCTGCACCCGGCATACCGGGGATTTAATGTTTTGCTTAAGATAAATTCAGGCCTCGGAACCAGAGACCTCGGTCGCCGAAGTGGTGGCAGTGGGAGCCTCGGGCGCAGCAGGCGCAGCAACCTCGGGCGCAGGAACAACCTCGGTCGCGGAAGCAACCTCGGTTGTGGGAGTTGTTGCCGGGGTGTCCGTCACGTCGGAGGAAATCACCTCGGTGGCTACAGCTTTGCCGGACTTGCCCTTGGAGTTCGGAGGTTCGTCGAAGCTGAAGTCATCATCAGAGCCTTCAGCCACCTCGGTTGTTTTGCCAGCCTTGCCCTTGGAGCTCTCTGGCTCTTCAAAGTCAATGTCCTCGCCTTCAGAACTTTCTTCACCAGACGCTGCTTCCTCGTCCGAGCTCTCTTCGTCCTCAGAGTAGAGGCGCCCGTCATCAAAGGTCCGGGTGTTTGCGTAACTAGCAAAGCGGTCGGCTGCTGCTTGGCGTTTCGCAATGCCATCCGGGGTGGAGTTCCAAGGAGAGCCCCTGCGCAGGGAGGTAACAGTGTGGATCTCAACATCCTCATACCAGGACAGCACGAACACCAGGGCCTTGTCCGCTCCAGCCCGAGCTGACGAGCATCTCCACTCCCGAAGTCTAGCCTCGGCTCCTTTCAGCTTCGTGGCGAGCTCGTCGATGCAAGTGGGAGTCTTGACCTTGGGCCAGAGGGCACGGTGGACCTCGATGGCAGCATCAACAAGTTTAGTTCCAATGGCTCGGAGCGGCCTGATCCGAGCATTAAGGGCGACAAGGTGGTCCTGGATGTCCCAGCTGTCGCTGAGAGTTTCTGTCTCAGCCCTCTTTGCCCGAGCTGCTTGAACTTCGCGGATAGCCTTGTCCTTGGAGTGCTCGAAGTTTTCTGAAGAGGACAAAAAGGCTGTCGCTGAAATAAGGCATACGGTGGCACGGGATGTAGGTCGGCAGAAAATAAGGAAAAGGTGAGAAGGAACTTACTGTCCATTTGATGATTAATCCGAGCGAGCTCGGACAACCAGCTTTTCGAGATAGCTCGGAGGGCGGTAAGTTCGGCTTCGGCCGAGGTGGCACGGCTCTCCAGGGTCTTGGCAAGATTTTGCTGCTGTTCGGCGGCCTGGTCCTTAACCTTCATAGCGTCCTCCACAGCAGTCTTGGCTTCATTAGCCCGGTTCAGCTCTTGTTGCAGCCGAGCTATTTCATCCTCGGCTGTCTTCAACTTGGAGGCGTAATCCTTGTCGCTCTGCTCCTTAGCGGATAGAAGAGTCCGGTGAGACTTCTTCAGCCTGTTGTGATCCAGCAGGAGGTTCTTGAAGACCTTTGTCCGAGCATTGTTGCATTCCTGAAAAAAGAGAGAGATCAGTTCGGATAAATCCGAGGTATTTCTAGCACCCGAGGCCCAATTGAGTCCCGGGGACTTGGCATTGGCCTCGGGGACTCAGCATGGGAGAAATGACAAGTTTTTGAGATTCAAGCCGAGCAATTTTAACTCGGTGGAGTGTCAATTGCTCAACCCGAATCTCGGGGACTGGGAATAGTGTATGTTTGTCATTTGATTTCAAAGGAAGAAAGAGAGCTGTGTAAAGAAACTTACCGAGGCCTTCTTGCTGCAATCAAGGACTGCAGTCTGCATGTTATAGATAGATTGGAGCACGGCGCTGGGTCCAACTTGATGCTCAGAGCTCGGGTTGGAGGAGACCTCGACAGTGTCAGCCGAGTTCCAGTCCATGTCATAGTGCTTCTCCGAGCCTAGGCTGTTCCCGCTCTTGGTCCGGAGTTGCCCGACCTCCCAGCTGCTGATGTCCGGCTGGGTAGTAGCAGCGAATAAAGCTCGGGAGGTGGCGACCTGAGAGCTCGAGGGCGCGGCCTTGGTCAAGGTGGACCTCGGCGCAGAAGCGGGAACATGCGGCACCAGTTGGGTGCTCGCAGTCAAGGGGCCTGATGACGGTGGCGGCATCGGAGTTTGCTGTGGCTGTTTGGGGGGCTCAACGTTTTGAGCTGAATCTTTCTGCTGCTGCTGGAGCTTTTGCTTCTGCAGTTGTTGTTGTTGTTTCTTCTTTTGCTGCTGTTGCTGCTGGTTGCGCGCAGCTTGAGACTTGGGGGACAGCCGAGGCTCCTGCACGGCTTTAACCGGAGTCTTGGCGCGATCTGTCTCCGCATCCTTCTGAGGAGGCGGAGGAGTCTGATCTCGGCGGGGAGCAGAGTGCCCCAGGCCGGAGTCAGAGCTCGGCGGAAGTTCGGCGGAGGAGACGCGCGTAGGGGAGGAGATGGTCTTCTCCGGGCTGGTGAGGTCAATGGACGGTCCTGGAGGAGAGGCTCTGGCGGGGCTGCCGAGGTTAACCTCGACCTCGGTTGTCTGGGCTTCAACCACTGGAGGCAGTGGTGAGTGTATCGAGCTATGGCTCTGTTTGACCTGCCGAGCCGGGCTAGACGAAAGAGAAAGATTAAGTTAGAGTGTAAAAAGCTTAACCTTGGAGCAGCGTGAGAAGTAAGGAGGAGCAAAGGTCACTTACGCATCTTCCTCCACGGGACCTCGTTTCTTGCGCCGCGCCGAGGTCTTCTTGGCACGCTTGGCTTTGGGCGCTGCAGTCTCCGAGGTCTTGGAAGCCTCGGCATCCGAGGTACCAGGTCCTGGGCGCTTCCGGGAAGCTGCAGACGCTGGATGAAAGTTCTTATATGTTGGAGGAGCATATGAAATGGGAATAACGTTGACAGGTTCCAGAATTTGGCAATCGTCATCGTCATCATCGTCGTCAGACCAGTCTCTGATGGAACTGGGAACTTGTTTCTTACCCGGGTTGGAGGAGCCAGTCTTTGGGGCGGACCTCGGAACGGCCTTAGGGATCGGAAGGTGATCCTCGTTGTCCGGGTCTTCAGTCTCTGAACCTTCCAGGGCGAGGCGGGCAGGAGCCCAGTTCGACGGCTCCGGGCCGTCCTCGATCAGCTGCCGGGCGAACCGCTGCAGGAGTGGCAAAAAAGAATTGAGTTAAGAAGCAACCGAGGTGTGCAAGACCGGAGCGTAAGCTCGGAAATTTAGTAAGTACTCACTTGCTCCGGAAGATTTTCTCTGTTGTGAGGCTCCACGCCCCATGTCCACTCCTCGTCCATCTCAGTCTGGGCAACGGCTTTGACCCGGCGCCAAACTGAGGCCTTGGAGAGCGCCTTGCTGCTGATCCGAGTAGGATCGAGTAGACCTTCCATATGGCAGATCTTATGGGCTCGTTGTTGAAGGGGGCTGACTCTTCGATCCACAAAAGTCCGGAGGATGTCATCGGAACCCCACCCTCTTTTCTTGAGATCCAGCATGTATTCATGGATCTCTTGAACCTCGGCGTAGGCGTCCTCCGGGTTGAAATCCCAATTGAGTTGTGCAGTGGGAGGGCCGAGCTGGAAGTCCGGGAGGTTGATGAGGTCGACAGTACCGGGGTTCCTCACATAGAAAAAGGATCGATTCCACTTCTTGCAGCTCTCCAGGCCTTTGATCCGTGGGAACTCGGAGCCCAGCCGGGGTGAGATAGCGGCCGCACCACAGGCAGTCATATCCTTGTTCACGACCTCCTTGTTGGGGATGCTCTGTTTCTTCAGCTGGAAGTACTTGGCCCAGCCCTCAACGCTCGGCCAGAGGCCGAGATATCCTTCAGAGAAAGCTGCGTAGCACGACAGCTGTAGTATGGAGTTAGCTGGGAGGTGGTGCGGCTGCAAGCCGAAGAACTTCAGAAATTCTCGAAAGAACTTGCTGGCCGGAAGTCCGAATCCGCGCTCGAAGTGAGAGACAAACACCACTTTCTCGCCGGGGTTGGCGATCGGTTCGCCGTCCCCAGTGTGAAGCCGATACAGCAGTTCGGCTGGGATTCGATGAGTTTCTTTGAGCCATTTGATATCGTCGTCGGTGACGTCCGAGCCATCCCATCCACCTCTCTCGCTGGCGGAAACCTCGGCGCGGTTTGACTTAGCAATTGCCGACATGTTGGCACTTTCCTGCAGAAAAGGGAGGTTCAACCGGGGTAAGTACCTCGGACAGTTCAAGGTTCCACCGGGGTAAGTACCTCGGACAGTTCAGGATAGCCGGGGTAAAATACCTCGGATCAGTCAAAACAGCCGAGCTAAAGAGTTTTAGGCGGGAAACATGTTTCTACCATGGCGAGATGCTAGCAAAGATCTACCGATGAGCAAAAAGGGAAATAAAATCAAGTTCATCCAGGGGCAAAACTGAAAGGGCAGTGCTACGGATGCATCTGGTACAAGTCTAGAGGAGATCTAAAAATGGCTAAGAGAGTGCAAAGATAGAGCATCGGGTTCCTCAAGTTCATCATATTCATCCAGATCCTCGAGTTCATCGAAGGATGAACCTGTTCATGGCTATGGCAACGGAGGGGAGATAAGGAACTCACCGGGAGGTACTCGAAGATCGGGGAAAGATCGACGACGGAGTGGCAGCGCAAGGCGCGGTGCGCGTTTCCGGCGAGATTCTTCGAGACGGCGAGGTCGCAGCGACAAGTGCTTGACGGCGGCGATGGAGGCAGAGCGCACGGAGCAATGGGCGCGGAGCAGTGGGCGATGGAGGAAGAAGACGGTGAAGTTACCCGTGGGGCCCTATTTATAGCCGCGTGCGGTAACTGCACGCATTAACTGCGCCACTACCGCGCGGTTATCGGGAAGGCGCGGGATCGTGTGCGGGTGGGCGCACGGTTACGCGGTTGGTGGCCGCACGATCGGCCACATCGTGGGCCGCAGAGTGGCAACCGCCCACCTCGGATTTCCTGTGCCGGTCAGCGCGAGAATCGAGGAGTCGCGGGCGGTCAATTGGTCTCGCACTTGAGTGCGCAGGTGCGCTGTTTGGTGGGTCCGGCTGACGAGGGCGGCGTGTGGTCAGGACCTGTCTTTCAGAGGTCCGGATTTCGACCCGGGCAGAGATTCTTCGCCACGTGCCTCGGAAGAATCTTGGGCAAGATTGTGCTGAGTCGATAGCTCGGAGAGTTCAGTTTGCATATCTACCTCGGATTAGATGGTGGTATGTGGGAAGTACCTCGGCGGAACTATGTTTGAGGTCGGTTTTAGAGGTGGTGTCTTGCTTGTTTTGAACCTGCTACGGCCCTCCATCCGAGGTCGTAGGACCGCACCAGCTTCGGGGACTAATGTCGGGGGAGTATCCCCGGGTAGGGTCAAGGCTTGGCATAAAGTGGAGTTCGAAGGTGTGCCGAGGTACGGAAAGGGCCGACCTGTTTGGGCCTGGGAATGTCCGAGCTTCATCTTGACCTGGAGAATACAGGCCGACCTATCTTGGCCCAGAGGGGTCCGAGGTATACTGTTGGTCCAGAGGGGTCCGAGGTATACTGTTGGCCAGGGCCGAGGTTCACTGTCCGAGCTATGTTCAGCCGACCTAACTACCTCAGTGCAGTGGTTTGTGTTGTGAGAGCAGGAGAAGCTGTGGGGAGGAAGTAAGATCCGACCTGGTAAAGATCTTAAGCGCAAGACCCGAGGTACGGAGCTCGTCACATCCGTGCCGAGCTAACCGAGGTGGTAGGCAGTAGGTCGGGCAGGAGTCAATGCTCCTGTCACTTCCAGCCGGGTACAAGAGCGCCTGACACGGGAGCGTCTGTCAAGGAGCCTGGCAGAGGCGTGCCCCGGGTTCGGCGGGCCTGCACGTCTCTGACCGCTGACCACGCGGGATCTGGGAAAAGGCTACGAGGTAGCTCTGCCAGGCCACGTCCTGTCTCGGTCAGAGGGGACATGCTAGTTCTGCCGTTAGGCTACAGGAGATGGGCAAGCCACGTCTTGTCCCTGACCGAGGTACGGTGGTACGGTGGTGACCGTTGCAGAGGCATGGCAACAGTGTTCGGCGAGGGGCACAATGGTAACCCGGCTGGCCTATATAGTGGGCTTCACCCCCTCCTGCTAGAGAGATCCCCCCCCCCCGCGCTGGAACTAGTTGATCAAGAGAGAAAGAAAGAGAGAGAGGAAGCTCGGAACACCCCGGAAACACCTCGGATTCAGCTCGGAGTGCCTTCTTCCTCCCGTCTAGCTCCATCTTTTACCTCAAGTTCTCACCATTGTAGCATCATACAGCTCGAGGAGCAGCTTGTACTTGTCACTTTGAGCTATACACTGAGTAGGATAGTGCTGCAGTAGGGGTGTTACCTCCACAAGAGGGCCCCGAAGCAGGGTACATCGTGGTGTGCTTTGTGTTCTTGCTTTCTTGGTTCTTCGTTCGTGTTCTTGCGTGTTCTTGCGTGTGCACTTCTTGAGTGCATAAACCCTCCCCGGATTCCCCCAACGACCATTCGGCCCCATCTTAGCCGTACCTATGGCATCTGCCGTGATCCCACCACGACATCAGCCCAAAATTTACATTACAACAAAAGGAGCTACACGCCACAGGCATCCTTGAGCGCGGAAGAGACCTAGAACTCAAAGTCATCTCCATCGGGATACTCCCTTCAAAAACTTGTCCTTCTCCTTCCGGTAAATCTGAGAATTAGTTGGTGAAGCCATGAGTACAGAGAGTACTCAGCAAGTCACAAAGGGAGGAACCTACTTAGCTACATGCTTGGATTCAAAGGAGGCTCATAGGGTTTTAAGTATATGGTGGATGCAAGCTCTAATCTCTATCTTTTAGGTAAAACCTTTGTTTAAACATTTGCTCCAGTAAAAGAGTTATTAATAACCTTTTCAGGTTATCGCCACAATTTTAACTAGCTTTACCAAAATTCTACTCATGCCTCGCACTAGGAATCACCCCAAAACATAGCTTCATTAACCGGAAGCACGTCGTATTCGAATACCATTTGTTTGACTCTGCAGAGTTGCTCAACTTTACCCACAAGATATCCACGCCTCTTCTTGTCACTAGTATAACACACGCCCATCGGTGTGCCGACAGAGGTGGGATAACAAGGCTTTTTATCTGCTCTACCTTTTGAAGTCCCTACCCGGAAACTCGAGATCACTCGCCTCCCGGGAGCCGACTGGCCAAGTGTCAACTTCGCGATCCGGGGCTTGAGTGTATTTCCGTTGTGACTCCTCAAGATGAGGCCTTTCACTTAATTGCTTCTGCGGGCCTCCCAGAGAAAAGGAACGGCAAGCCATTCTGTAGTTGTCCATCGGATAGAGCAGACTACTAGGCCAGGGATGATGAATCAAACATGTGGTTGAGCGAATTCTATGTTTCTCACTTGGCATGAGGGTCTTAGCCCTATGCTGCCACGAGTAAGGCAATCCAACATTACCCTTACTCTACGGATTGGGGTATGGATGCACGATCAATACATGAAAGGCCCATAATCTCTGTCCCCAACCGTTGGCAATTATCTTTTCATAAAACTTCAAGCTCCAGGATTTAGTCTAGCAACACTACTTATAGTATAGCTCTCATTACTAAAAACCAGTCGCAAATGATATTATTCCTAGGTTTCAAGGCAACGTAGCCAATGGAAGCAATCAGGCTTATTGATGGGAATTAACTAAATTGCATGTCATTCCAAAATAAGTTGGTAATTAAATATCATGTAGGAAAATAAATAAGTAAGCTAGCAAATATCTATCATATGTGGCATGTGGGTTGAACATGATCAATAACAGTGACTTGCCTCCTATGCTGCACCCGTTTTGGTCTTCTGGCTGAGATTCTTCACCTTGTACTCCCTCCTCGTATACGTACTCACTGCTAGCGTGTCCTATTGCAAAAAGAACCAAGCACAAATAAGTTCCAGCTCACAAATTGCAAGCTAGGAACATAATACAAATAATTTTGAAACTAGAACAAATAAAAGAAGTAACAGAATTAATTCAGTTTCTGGTACTAAGGAGTGGAAATATGGATTTTATGGTGTCGGGCTGAAACTAGCAGAACGTTGTATTCCATGGGCTAGACTTGGATTTGTCATGTGGTGTTTTATTTGATTGGGCTCAAAGAGAAAGGAACATGCTAGCTGAGCTAACTGAATGATGCTTAACACTGGACTTCCAGTGTCGTTCTGAATGAACAGAACTTCTGTTCAGGTTTAGCAAGAAACAGGAGATTCTGGGAGGTCATGAAATCAACGTTTGTGTTGCCGGCAAAACTCGCCAGCAGCAAGCAAGGTATGGACGTGATTAGAAGAGCATGAGGGATCCATTTTTGTGAAGAAAAGCAACATATACTGCAGGTGACAAGGTCGGCCATGGCAGTGTCATTGGACTGCTCTGAACAGTACTTGACACAGATACAGGAAGGACCTGATGCACAGTTGCTACAGAGCAACAGTAGATACGATGACAGCTTTAAGAAATCAAAGAGACATTAGAGAGGACTAAGCTCGACGAAAATGAACAAGGAAGCACTCACCCATGAATTTATAGGATGGCGAAGGCGGTTCAGCTCAAGGTCGGTTCAGAGCGACGTCGGTTGCTTGAGTCGGTTCCAGCGGACTGCAGATGAGCCTCCAGTTGCGTCTTCCAGCGCAGCATCGCCGTGGCAGCGTCGGGCTTCTCGACGATCAGGTGCGCGTGCCTGCGCATGCTTGTGCAGTGCGGCGTTGAGAGAGGAATGAGGCGGTTCGCGTGAGTGTGCAGGGCGGCGCAAAGGATACAGCGACGCGTGGCTATTCGGCTCTCTTTTTCAGGTCGGCGGCGAGGCGTCCGAGGAGTGCGGCGTCGGCGGCGGAGCACTGGTACGGCAGCTGAGATATGTCGATGGGGAATAGATTGGTTGACTTCCTTACTGGGCTGATGGGCTACATGAGAGTGAAGCAAAGGGAAAAGGGCCAAAAGAGAGAAATGGGCTGCAGGAAGAACAGAGCAAGGAAAAACAAACTTTGAACTTTCCAAAACGAATTTGCTTGGAAAAGAAAAATCAGGGTCGTTACTTTTTTTTTTTTTTTTGAGAGGAATCAGGGTCGTTACAAGCAGTATCATCAGGCATCAGCACAGCACAAAAGAATAGTCATTTCGAAGCCTGCCAGCGTACAGTGAAGGACATCAACGGCGAGAAATATATATACCGCTGGGGGCGCTGGTCAAGCACGGAGGGCCACTGTGTTAGCTCAATCAAGAATGGATGTCTGTCTCTGTTAGACTGTTACTGTAGTTTTGAATTGATATATGCAGTGGGGGCTCTGGTCAAAACGTTTATTTGGAACCATTCAAAAAAGATCGTATGTATGGAAAACTTGAACGTGCGGAAATTTTATGTCCACTTATTACTAAACCCAACTTGCAGGACACATTTGGTAGTCGTTAAATGTATACTCTAGAAAATTTCATACTTATACTTACAACTACAACTTTTTTTTTTGACAACCAACTACATACATACACACATAAATACATATGTAAACACGATATAGTTTATGCTAGTACGGAATATTTATTCAATGAGAACGTTCATTACAAAATATAATTTAAACCTAACACAAGCAAATATTGCAGTGAAATGTGTTACAACAACATAAGAAATAACACTGTAGGTATATGGTCAATTATGCCATCTAACTAATTGAAATTATACACATTAAGAATATTGTATGATAAAATAATTTTTAAATAAGTATAAAGTCTAATATAAATGTGTTTAGCTTAATTCCCCTTGAATCCAATTTTTTCTGGGAGCTAGGAGGGGAGCATGTGCCTGTAGACGGCCTGAGATGGCACGAAGTCGTTCCCACTCCCATAGAGGTGAGCCGAACCCACGCTCCTGAAGCGAGCACGACGGCGAGGCCCACGCAGCCCGAGGGAATCACCATCCCAGGCCATGATGGTGCATGGCAGGGCGGAGAGGAGTTGGCTGGCGCATGTCGCCGGCCGCAATGAGCCTGGTTCCCCTCCTTTACGAATGACAACGACGAGACCTGACCTCTCAGGCGGCGATGGACGCTGTCCCGGAGTTTTTTCCCTAGGTAAAACATATCTTTATTTGGCAGTAGAGGTTCCATAAGGTTCAGCGGCCAACTCCCGGAGTTTAGTCTAAATTAGCTGTAGTTCAAATTTAGTTTAAATTTCGTTATAATGTATCAAATTTCAATGAAAATTCATGTGTTTTGTTCGTAATTTGCAAAAGAAAATCAAAACTTAGTTTCGGTTTGGGGTGTCGGTGTGGGCGGCACCAGCATTGGACGGACAAGTGTGCGACAACCATAGCGACACAGTTTGGGAGGCGCCAGACAAAATTTCGGAGGTGCCGGTGGAGATGCTCTAAGCACAAGTTTCCATCTGTCATCATTTTTAACTTGTGTAGCCACATCGACGTGTGGGCGGTATTACAGATAAGCCAAAGTCGCAGAAAATTTGAAGCAGTGATGATAACGGGTAAGATGGCGATCAACGATGTGTGCACAAAGAAGGATCAGGTGAACTTGGAGCTGCGGGGAAGGAGCAGTTTATTTGGCGTTTTTGTGAGGTGTCTTTCCTTGAGCTGATGGTATTTTGTTTCTTTGTTTGGTTATGCTAGTGTCTATTATTCGATTGTTTATTTAATGCAAATCGACGGAGAGGTCTGTTGTCTAAAACAAATGATCAATACACAACCAAAAACGTCCTTACTAAAACATTTTTTTCCATGTACTAAAAACCAATTAGGCACCTCCTTTTGCAGGTACTGCATAATGCATGACGTCATGACGGGGCGACCGCGTACTCACCATGTTGTGACTGGAACCATGACTTTAAACAACCGTATATGGAAGGAAGGCAATAAAAAGGTACTCCTACGTACATAGCTAAACATCATCATGGGATTGAATTTACGCAAAACCTTCGTAACCAGCATTTTTACAGATACAAGCTAGACTGCCGACAATTACAGAGAGCCACAGCACATGCCGCTCACTGTCAATAATTTCAGAACATGTCATGCAGTTTCAGGTTATATTTGTCCTTCGAACATTATTTTTGGTTTTTGCATAAGCACATGGTAACATCGAATAACATCACAAAGCATGATATTCAGCATATTGTTCATTACAGTACGTGCAATATGAACTGCACTTTTCTGGTGCAAATAAATCAGATAACACACTAATAGGTGATTTTAGGCGGGAAGTAAATTTCGGCAGATGAGCAGATTCCCTCGTTGATTTTGCTCCTGAGTGAATTCTTCTGCTTCCATGACCCTGGGTATCTGGATTGCTTTTCAACCATGTGCTGGCAAGTCTTGCACACTGGCTTGTTATACAAGTATATCTTCTCAAGATTCACAGCTACTTCCATGACATTTCTGATAAAATTCATGAAATTCCCTTCTGTTTGAAACCCAATGATCCTGACTTCAGCCAGGTTGTGGTGTGTGAAATCAGATGCAGATGCGTCCCATTCTAATCCCTTGTCCTTCTTGTCACTATACGCATATTCCTTCCTCTCCTCCTCATCCCGTACAACTTTACACAAATGATCCCACACCGTGATGCGTAGCTTCTTAAGGGAAGGCGCGCCTTCTAGAATGAACATTATCCAAGCCAGATCACAATCTTCAGAAATGTTTAGTAGCTCAACAGTCTGCAGATTGTGGAGCACCCCCCGTAATTCTCTTGGACCTTGAGGTACAATCCAAATCTTTTCGCTTTCAAAGTTCAAATGCAGACCCTTAATGGTGGATTGGCCAAGGAACTCACTTAACTTGAGCATCTTGTGCCAAGAAAGACCAAGGTTAGTCATGTTTACACTCTGGAGCAGTGGGACGTGACCAAATGACAAGGGGTCACGGAGAGATGACCATTCAGAAAATGTCAAAAGTGTGAGCTTTGGTAGCCACTTCAGATCAACCATCTCAAAAAAGCAGTCGACAATTTCAAGCTCACTGAGTTGCGGGTGTTCCAATTCAAGCAAAGACAACGCCCCCATGTCACAGTGCTGCAAGCGGAGGAACTGCAACCGCCTGCATATACCGAAAATCTTGGGGAAGTATGATCGATCAGCTAGCCTCAGCCGCTGTAGCTTGAGGCTTGCGAGGCCACTGAACGCGTTTGGACAAGTAAAAACAAAGGACACGAGCTGCCTCCGTACTTGAGCCGATTTTCTTCCGTGCATGGTCTACCTTGGTTCCTTATCCTTATTTCGAACTCAGCAAAACCAACGTCTTGTGTTGCCATGGTATCCGCAACTGCCTGGCCAATGGAAACGGAGTCATCTCCCAAGTAGAATTTCATGCAGAGGAGTCGAATCGCGTAAAGATTTGGGCTTCTGCTACCCAGTATGCTCCTGGTTGTTTCAATCATGGTGGAGTTAAGCCGAACTGCGTCATAGTAGGGTACATTTTTATTTGACCCCTGACACCAGCGCTCGAAGGAATCAACCGATATAACAATTCTCGAGAGCATGGCAGGGAGCTGCTTCCACCGTCTGGAGAGGATGCTCATTCGCGCGACATCGACAATGTCAAGTCGTTCGACGATGTCGAGCAGAACATCATCGGGCAACTTGCTCAGCCAATCATCTCCATCTCTGGGATAAGAGAACCATCGGGTACCGACATCACCCGCGACGCATGATTCGATGATCAACCCGACAGGCCGTCGCCGGAGAGACATCGCTGGAGAGGTTGGTTTTCTGATGTTTCCTGGTAAGTTACCACTCGATCTCCTCCGAATTAGGATGATGGCCGAGAAGATCCCCTGGGATATATATAGCGGTTTGGGTTCCGCCTACGATGGCAACTCGGAGATTGAAACGGAGAAGGATTCGACCTCCTTCTGTAATCCAAACCGAAAGGAAAACGCTTGCTTTGGGGGACCTAAATGCGCCTCGCGAAGGTCCCTCGTCTGCGCGCATCGCTGTGAGTTGGCAGGGCCGCTCACGTCTTTTCGGCCCATTAGCAACATTTTTAATGCCTAAAAAAAACCAACTAGCTAATTAGCTAGATAGAGTTGTTTGCTAATTATGTTTTGGGATTTTTTACATTGAATACATGCGATAATTTTGTAATAAAGTATTGTATGAGATTGTCATGGAAAGAAACGTTAGATTTTTCGAGTTTTGGGCGGTTGCTACAAGTTTTGTGTTCTCTTGGGTTTTCCAAATGTTGCAACCATTTTTTTTGTCATAGTTTGTGTCCTTTTGTTGAAATTGGTGGTGATTTTTGTTGTAAATTATATGTTGCAAAATTTTGTTTATTTACCCACTTTTTAATTGCTACAAACACATGTTTTTCTGTTGCGATAGTTTGTGAGTTTTGTAAAAGTAGTTGGTGATTTTTGTTGCAAATGAATTTTCAGCAACAATTGCCCACTTTTTAATTGGAAAAACACATGTTTTTTGTTGCAGTATTTTGTGCTTTTTGTTGAAATTGGTGATAATTTTTGTTGTGCATGATTTTTTTCAGATTTTTTTGATGAGTTTTCAAATTTTGAATTTTTTTTGAAAATACCGGGAGCATATGCTCCCGGGAGAGCCAAAACGGCGCTCTCTTTTCTTATGGCTAAATCTATTATAAAAATGACAAGTTAACTTTAAGTGGAAAGTTGCACCTTTGGAGAATCAGCTAAACATTTGCAATGTTTTTTATTAAACAAAACCATTACTACATTCCTAGTCTATCAATTTGCAGTTCAAGTGTTTTTTTTGTGGAATGCTTGATGGTCTATAAAACCACAAAGAGAAATGCACAAATTCTTACATCCAATTTTCACCATTATCTCTCAAAAGGAAAATTTCAGCTCTGAACTTATTCGATGGAGCTCCCCGGGGCGCCGGATGACGAGTAGGCGCGCTCGCGGGATCAAACAAACCGGACGTTTCCAACAGCTTCCACCCAAGCGTAGTGAGTAGTGACCCAACCGAGTAAAATTCACCAGCGGTCATCGTACTTGTCCGACGAGCTCGCCATGGTCACCGTACCGCAATGTACACTCAATACGGTCATCAAATACATTTTAGAGGCCCATCGACGGTCACTGGAAACCGTAGACATGCGTATTTGCTGATGTGGCGCTGTGTTGACCCCATCTGCAGTCTTGATATGTATTTATTTTTGCAAAAACCCCACCCTTTCACAGAAACTCCTTCCTCAATCCCCCACATAAAAAAGAACAAAAGAAAAAAAAATCCCCACCGCACACGGAGGTCGCCGCCCATCGTGGCTGCCATGGCTCCCTCCGCGCAGCGCCGGCCATGGCTCCCTCCAGCAAGGTGTTCGCCTCCTTCTCCTCCGCACTCGCCATCCTGATCGTCCTCCTCTCCTGCATCGAGCTCGGCGACGCAACCGCCGCCGTCGGCGTCTACCGCCTCATCCAGTACGACCTCGCCGGCGCCCTCTTCCCTGCGACGCTGCAGGACACGACGCTAGGTCGACGTATTCCGCGCCACCGCGCGCGGAGTTCGCCGCCGTCCTGGTTGCTTCTTCCCGGGCGGCGCACGCGCCCACGCCGTCGAGAACCACCCCTGAGTCACCAAGGTCGTCGTGCGGGTCCTGTCCGCGCCGGGTAGCGTCGGCCGCGCTCCTGGCCGAGTTGCGCGCCCCGCACCGCCCGTGCGCCGCCGTGCCGCCCAGCCCTTATCTGTATCCTGCTCCTGCTCTGGCCTCGCGCCCGTGGGTGTGCTGCCGACGAGGTGAACTGCCGTCCGCTCCGGCCGCCACCCGCAGCGACGCAATCGAGGAACCCGGGCACGAGAGGGTGCGTGTCGACGAGCCCGGCCTTGAGCGCGTGTACGCAAAGGTGCGGAACTGCGGATCCCCGGCCCCGCGGCCGTAGTCGTAGCGAACCGCAGGTCGGCCTAGCCATGTGCGCGCCGTCGGCCGGGCCGAGCCGAGCAGCTCCCATGGCACGCTCCTAGCCGAGTTGGGCGGGCCCCGCGCCGCCCATGTGCCGCCCAGCCCCTTCTCTCTCCCTTGCACCTGCTCCGGTCTCCCCTGCTCCTGCCCCGACGCGCCGCCACCGTCAATCGGAGCATCCCCCACCAGCGACCGAGTGGAGCGGAACGACGACGGGCATGTACAGCAGCGCGGCGACCCTCCCCGGGCCATCTGCAACACCGGCGGCGCTCCCCGGCAGCCGTGTATCACCGGGCACCGGCACCAGCCGTTGTTCGCTCTGAGGGAGAGGGAGGCAGGTAGAAGAGGGGCTGCCAGGTGGGACCGGGACACTTACCAAATTACTTTTGTCTGAGGCCTTTTTTGCAAGAAAACTCACCATAGTAGACCGGTCAACCAAGTGCCATGTCGGCAAATACGCACGGCTACGGGCTCCGGTGACCGTCGCTGCTACAGTGGGACGTATTGGGTGACCGTATTGAGCGTACATTGCGGTACGGTGACCATGGCGAGCTCGCGAGACAAGTACGATGACTGCTGATGGATTTTACTCGACCCAACCCGATCGAGTGAGTGGCCGGTGATGGCGCAGCGACGGCGTCCGAAGCGATAAAACCCGTGCGTTTTTTTTTTCATTTCTTTCGTCTGTTTCAAATAAACCGGCCGACGCGGCCATGTCCCCCACCAAGAGCGCGAGCTGGAGAGCATGTCGTCCACGAGCCCCGCGGCGCTCTTCTCCGTCCTCCCCCATCCCCTCTCCACCATCACCACAGCCTCTGCCCGGACAAGCAGCAGAAACTACAGGCCCACGCGCTCGGTCGCGGCCGTGTCCCCCATCAGATGCTCGGCCGCCTCGCCCGACCTGTCGCCCGGCGCCCCGGCGCCCGCGCCGCCCAAACCCCAAATCGAGCTCGAGTTCCTCGGGGTAAGTTCATCTTCTTTATTGATCCCTAAGCGCCGCAAAGGAGGTCTTTCTTTTGTTGTGTACGAATCGCTGAATCGCTGATGCCATTCCATGATGTGCAGCCGAAGCCGGGGGCCGAGGGGTCGTACCCGGTGGACAGGGCCGCGGCGGTGAGCGGCGACAAGCTCCTTCGGGACATCATGACCGAGAACAAGCTCGAACTCTACGGGGCATACGTACGTGAGCCTCCCTCTGCAACCTCGTCTTGTCGGTCTTAATTTATCTCCAGAATCCGTTGCCAGACACTGCTCCTGCCACTGTCGGTTAATGGTTCTTGGTGCGTGCACTGCAGGGGAAGCTGATGAACTGCGGCGGGGGGCAGCTGCGGCACTTGCATCGTCGAGGTACTCTCTCACCTGCCTATAACTGACCAACTGCACTGCACCATGCGCAACCGGAAACGGCACGCTCTCTCGTTCACCACGACGGCCGCTCTCAAGTCTGAACTCTGAACCTCGTGTGCAGATAATCGAAGGGAAGGAGCTCCTAAACGAGAGGACGGACACTGAGAAACGTTACCTGAAGAAGGTATGCAGCAAATCATTCAGTGTGCCTGCTGGCCAACAGACCGGGCAATGCTAATTCGATCTGGCTCTGAAATTTCTGCTGCTGTCTCCAATTGTGCTTCACACACAAAGCAGCTGCCCACTTAACCCTGCACTTCTCACTGTCTATTCCAGAAACCGGAGTCATGGAGGCTCACTTGCCAGACGATCGTCGGTAACAAGGAGAATTCCGGGAAGGCATGATTCCGCTAACCCCAACCACTATCTCCGGCTATGTTAATCCTACTTGTAATCACCATTCTGAAACGAATGCTGTGTTTTCTCGCAGGTTATCGTCCAACGGCTGCCCCAGTGGAAGAAATAACTGCACAATCTGATGTAGTGACAACATGTGATCCATCTCCATGCACTTCCTGCTACGCAGCACGGATGTCCTGCCTTGTTGCATTTTACACGAGTTCCTGCAAATTCTCTACCCTTGGGTGTGTGCTCGCTTGCACTGTTGCTGTTCACTCAAAAAGATGGACACGAGGAGAACAAGACTCCTCTACCGCTCTACGATAACTGCTTCTCGGCATTATTTTACCATGCATGATGGGGCTTATTAGCAGAATCTGTGTGTAATTTTTGTACATCTGGAAACCATACCCTGAATTTCCTCATAGGCATCCCTGGAAAGTTGTAAAATATATGCTGAATCCTATTTCATTTTCCATGTGCTCGTTGTTGACTTGGTTGTTTTCCAACGGATACTGCTTGCCAGTTAAATCTGATTGTATGAGTCAATCAACATAATCCGTAAAAGTCAACTGACTCTGCACTTTGCTGCAACTCGCTGTCTATTTCTTCAGAAACCGGAGTCATGGCAGCTGAACTGCCAGACGATCGTAGGAAACAAGGAGAGCTCCGGCAAGGCATGCATGATTCTTTCGCTAACCTCCCGCACTATTTCCTGCTACGTTTTAAGCGCCCTTCTGAAACCAATGTTCTGTTTTTTTGCAGGTTGTCGTCCAACGGCTGCCCTAGTGGAAGAAATAATTGTACAATCTGCGCATCTGATGTACTAACAGCATGTGATATGTCCAGTTGCACCTACCTCGTGCTATGCAGTATTGGGCACAGATGTCTTTCCATGTTGCCTTGTGCGCAAGTTCCTCACAATTTTCTGGGTGTGTTTTCTTCCACTGTTGCCAGACTTGTTCACTCAAAACGATGAACACAACGAGAACACGCCTACCTCCTGTGATGGTGATAGCCGCTTCTCGGTATTATGTTATACCATGCATGATGGGGGTTTAGTATCTCGCCATCCCTGTAAAATTTTGAATTATTCTGGATAAATTTCCATTAGCGGTCATGTGTGGGGTGCTGATTCATGGTTTCCTGGAACATCTGGACTGTACTATAGCCAAATGAATAGTCTGTTTAGCAAAATCCGTTGTAGTCTAGGTGGTTAGGATACTCGGCTCTCACCCGAGAGACCCGGGTTCAAGTCCCGGCGACGGAATTTTTGCATGCCTAACATTTTGCTTTGCTAATTTCTGTTCTTCCTTAATCAAGCAGATTTGGAGAGCTTTTTTTTTCAAACCCAGAAGATATTAGCAGGTAGCTCAGCTTTTCAACGGTAATGTATTGTTCTGCCCTGGTCCATGGGTAAACTTGTCACTATCAAGATAGCAGGATCGTACTATGGAGTAAAAGAAATGAATTAAACCCAGGTTGCAAAGCGAAAAACTCAGGCGCTCAGTGATCCCAGACGCTCAAGAGAATTCCGCTCTAGACACTTGAATTTAGCTCTAGGAACATTGTTCATAAATAAACAGGCAAGCTTACACGTAAGGAGTCTGGGCACTCAGCACTCGCTCTTACAGGTACGCTTGCCTCTGGAGCATAGACGTAGTAGAAATAGTTACAACTTACAAAGAAAAAGAGCAAAACGACTGAACCCCTGGAAGTTGTACACCTGGGGCGAGCTTCACCGAAAAGGGGAAGAACACTCCACCCATCGACTGAACGAACATGCGCTAAATAAGGGTAGCAATCAAGTTCGCCGACGGCTGGCGACCGACCAGGACGGCGGTGTGGCCGGTCACTGGCTGGAGCGCCGCGGCCGACTCTAGTCTCGCCCACATCGACCTCCGTTTCTCCTCCAACGACGCCTGGTTCTCTTCGTCCTCCTTGCACTTGGTCAGGCACGCCGAGAACAGCTCCTCATCCATCTCAGAGAACATCTTCATCACGTTGGCGGTCAGGTTCAGGACTGCCTGGTTCCAGTGGGTCTGGCTGTTCTGCTCTAGTGCTGGGACGATGATGGGCATGATCACCTGGCGGTTCTGTGCCACCAGGCTGATGATGTGATCATTGTTCCACATGAAGAGTGCTCTTTCAGCAACCTGAAGGAAGTATCTTATTAGCCAACAACCATTGTGATAGAAAATTTAGAGCACATGTGAGCCCACACAAAGACTAACAGATCATAAGACACAAATGCGTTTGACACCTTGGGACTTATTTTGTGCTTAATGCTGGCCCACATGTCTGTTATCCGTGGTATTAATAGTATAGAACCCAACGCATGACTAGGTGATAATATGATGACCTACTTTGGTGTTTATTTGTCCAGATTAACTTCAGATCTTCAGAACTCTGGTGTTCAGTAGTTATCTCCACATTAGATAATCTAAAAACATCACAGACATGAAATGGGCCATTCCCTTGCTAAAATAATGAAGGGACCAAAAATAGCATAGCAGCTGGGGCCATAGGGGGCAGCTAGAGAACGTCTACTTTGTGACCACGAATCATTGAATGGCAGTTAACTTCTTCAGACTTTACCACATTAAGTTCTATATGATCAAGTGCCTAGTTCAAGTGGTAGAGACAATTATAGTGCATTTATGAATACAACTACAGATCAATGATGTTAGATTGCATCTATCTTCACATGGCATGTTGAATTTTTTTCCATACATTGTGGAAATGCATGTTGTCAGCATGAAAACAGACGAACCAAGAATTGGTACCGAGTTATGATCATTGGGCAAGTTACCTGGAAGTGAGAACTGTTTATGCAATGAGCAATCCGCCGAAACAACGGAACCATGCATTTCTGAAATTCCACCATGCTAGTAGCTTCGAGGATCTCTTCGATCTCACTTAGAAACATGACTTCCTTCTGACTATTTGTTACAGGCCAATATCTCAGCAAGCCGATAATTATTGAACCCGCGAGCTTGGGATCCTTTTCTAGAAACTGTGTCACACAGTATGTCAACTGCTGGAGATACACACCGACTGATTTTGGCTTGTGCAAAGGGATCAGAACTTTCCAAAGGAAGATCTTGTGTTCTTCCTTGAGTGGCAACGCGAATCCACTGATAACACTGCCAAACACCTCCAGCAGCTCGGCGATCCCGTTATGCCGCTGCGTCTCGAACACAAAGTGGTAGAATATGTTGCTGACCGCCTTGCGGATGAACGGGCGGTGGACCATGAACTTGCCATAGATCCTGTGCAGGATGGTTTTCAGAGAGTCTCTCTCTCTGGGATCCTCGGAGTCGAGAAGGTTGAGCAGCCTGACAATGAAGGAGTGGTCGAAGTACTTCTTCCCTATCTTGGCATCCAGGGAGGTGGATCCGATGAACTTGAGCAGCAGCTCGTACACCAGCTGCAGGTGGCACCAGGCAGGATCGAACATCGGCTCGTCCTCATCACCCTCCCCGCCAGACGAACCGGACCTGTAGTTCGGAGGGAACACCCGGAACAGGTTCACGGCGAACATCCTGGAGCAGGCGGCAATCACGGCCTCCGAGAACCGGCCATTGTTCGTGTCCACGAAATCTATGAGATCCAGCAGCGTCTGCCGCTTGATGTCCTTCTCTGCCGAGCTCTTGCCCGGGTCCGCGAAGTCGAACACCGCGCAGCAGAGGCCGAGCTTGCTGACGAACAGGTTCTGCCGCTCCGCGCTGGGCACGTCCTTGAAGGCGACCAGCGGCTCGATGCCGGCGACCACGCTGGAGGGGAAGACGGCCGACGACATGCGCTTGATGGCGGACGCGGATCGCCCGCCGCCGCCGGACGGGACGCTGCTGGCGCGATGTATGGTGTTCCCATTGCTGCCGCTGCACTGGCCCGAGTCGAAGCCGGAGGCAGAGGACTTGCTGCGGGGCAGCTTGTTGAGGAACTGCTTCCACATCTTCGTTGCGTCCGCCGAGCTAGCTACTCCGCCGCCATGGCCGGAGCAGAGCAGAGCCTCCGTACGTGATCTGGTACCAAACCACGGGACGGGTTAGCACAAGGTGGAGCAAGAAGCGAAAGATCTAGCTCTAGATGCAGCAGCTACAGGGGTGACTGAACTTGAGCAAAGAATGCCCCAAATCCAGGCCAATGCAGCTGAATCTGGGCCAACCGAACCCCAACAGACCCAGAACCCAGCTCAAAAGTCTCGACCAGGAAAGAAAAGGTACACGACAATGGCGGCGGCAGCAGCTAACCCACGCACTACCCACCTACCTCGCAGTCTTGGCAGAGCAGCAGAGCGCCACCGGATCTGGGGCCTCCGCCCCCGCGCTCCCCGGATCCGGGCGCCGAGCCAAGCGGAGGTCAGGTCGCTAGCTAGATACAGGGCTCGCGAGCTCGTGGGGAGGCGTGGATCGAAATCTGCTGCAGGCTTCGTCCGCTTCTTCTCTCGGGAAGAGGAGCGAGAGCGAGTGAGAATGGGGGGAGACAGGGAGGGAAGGGCGAGCCTGTTGGGTTCCTGCGTGGACTGTTTTGTTAATACGGGCAAACGTACGGACGTGTCCATCATAAAAAAGCATTTCTTGTACCAGCCACGATGTCGCTGCTCCGCTGGTGTTGGCATTTGAAAATGAACAGATCAAATCTGGAGCTTTTTAGGAGGATTTGGATATTTTTATAAAGTTAGAGGATCCTTGGTCGGTCCTACTAGCAGATTTAGTCATCCGATGATAATTAGTGAGCATAAAGCGAGGAACTCAAATTCGGGAATAGAAAGGACTTTGGGGGTGCATGTGCGAACGGGGTCCTCTCCTCTCAATCAGAGCCCCTGTCTGCGGCGCACGGGCCCCGCCGGCGGCCGGCCGGCAGATGAGCGGCTTTAATTCGAACGGCACCGGTCACGGGCGGGGCGGCCTGCGCCGTCGGATGGAGGCGGATGGACGGCTGTGCGGCGGCTGCAGCGCGGTGGATGTGAGTGAGTGAGCGGCTGTGACGGTGACGGACGTGCACGGGCTCGCCGGCCGGCGGGAGGACCACCGCGTCGCTCCGTGCGGCCGCGTCGTTGTCTCGGCGCCGGGGACCGCGTCGCACGGGGGACTGAAGTCACGTTGTGCGTACTCATGTTGTTCAGGTAAAAAAAAGACGAAGAAATACTACAGCAAGTACTCCATCTGTTCCAAATTAATTGACTTCTATTTATTCACATGTGGATGTATCTATACGTATAACATGTCTAAGATTTTACAGCTCCGAATAGTAACTTGATGATCCTACGTTAGAGCATCTCCAGCAACTCATCTAAATGGACATCCAAAGCAAATATAGATGACCTAGACCCCCAAAACGTCCCATCAGCTCATCTATCACGCCATCTATCAATAGATGATCCCAATCCTCGTACGCGTCATCCACATCTGGGGACGCTTGGAGGATCATCCAAACCTCGCTCTCATTGGCCGGATTCGAGTGGCGGGGAAAAAACTATTAAATGATAGTTATTAGATAATATTAAAAGATATGAGAGAGCATATATGTCCTAAATATGGGCATTCTACTAAAAACCGAGAACATTTAAAAGAGAATCTTTTTAGAAGACCTTCTATATGGAGATATAGATGACAAAATTTAGATTAGTTGCTGGAGATGCTCTTACTCTGGCATGTGGCCATAGAAGGGGAGTGTCAATTATTTCAGTTTAGTTTGCCGAGCACTGCACGGCTATGCGGTGCATTATTTACCACCGAAGAACGTGCACGTGCAACGAATGTTGCCTCGCGACTTGTCCCTCAACACGTAGAGTTACAAATCCAAATCCGCATTCAAGTGTTACATGTATTCGAGATTCCGAGCCAAGTAAATCGTTAAAAATTAACCGGAGAGTTGTCTTTCACTGGGGGCGAAAGTAGGAATAAAACATAAGGGGAGACCATCAACATTATTTTCACGCCAGATAGCGGGTGATCTACACAAACCATAGAGAAACTTTTTATTAGATAAAAAAAGGCTATGAAGACCGATTTAAATTAATAAAGCCATATCCAGGCCAAATCATACAATGTGTTGAGGAGAATCTTTTAAAAAGTAGAACAATGACAAGAGTGGATTTTAGAGCCCGTGCTACATGGAGCCCGGATTTTTCAAAATTCAAAAACGACATTTTAAAGTTTTTGAAAATTCTGGAAAAAAAAACCCGTAGATGTAGATGATGATGTATTCTAACAGTATGCAAAATTGCGATTCGAAAAACTTTGTATTCTGGGCTGTAATTGACAAAAACGTGGATCTCAAAAATTGAACAACCCAAATTTTCAAACCTCTAACATTTGTCAAATTTTTTTATTTTTATGTAGCCAAAAATATAATGTATTTCACCTGGAGATTTTCACCGTTGGTAGAATGCATCATTGGCCACATCTAGAAAAAAATTCAGATTTTTTTGAAACTTCAAAATGTCGAATTTGAATTTTAAAAATAGTAGGAGCCATGTAGCTCGGGCTCCAATTTAGCTTTCCGAACAAGGACAAGCTAGAAAAAGGGCTACACTACAACTAGCACCAAACCTTGCGTAAAAAAGCCACGCCACCAAGAAGGGCCAAGTTCAATGCCAAAGCGAAGAAATCCTAAAACTGGAACAGAGCTTGACACCGAACATGAATGCAGGAGACGAAAGACCAGAACCTCAAGAAAATGTCTGGCATGGAGGAGAGGATGTCGAGCATCACGTCGTGTGGGTATCGACTTTATTTCTGCGGCACGCTCGGGGGCTATCGTTTCGATTCAATCATGCTTTCGAGTCTTTATTCTTCCTACTCACACGTTATATGATTGATGGGTTGTCAAAGAGAGCCGGATGCCATGATGCGCGGCTCACCACTGGACCCCCTGCTCACGAAGCAAAATCACAGAAATTGTTGTTTTCTCCCAAGTCGTCAGCTACCCGCACAAAGTGAAGAAGTAGTGCAGCCGGTTCAAACCTAACTTGACAATGAAGCCGCACTCGGACTTTGTCACCATGGGTACCGCGCGCGTCACGAAAAAATCACGCGAAGCACACTTGGCGAGGTCGCACGATCGACTAGCTTACAAAACAAGCGAAAAACAAACAAAGTGACGAAAAGCGCACAAAAAACAAGCATGGGAGTGCCAAAACAAAGATTAATAAGCCGCAGAGGCGCATGCTGAAACGCAACCCGGCACATATCATACTTGTTTCATTACATAATATTTTTCGCCCGCAGGCGACAAACCCTAACTACTTCAAAATAACCCCTCTTTTGAAAGCAGGGGAGCAAACTTCAAGACGGTGGAGCCGCCCGAGCAGAAGACGTCGACGCCTCGTTCGTCGCAGCCGGCGGTGGCAGAGCGAAGCCCTTGCAAAAAGGTACTCCGACGCCGGCTCCCTGTCCGCCACCTCGCCAAGGTCGTTGCCCTCAGGCACCACGTCGAAGACGAAGTCGTCGTGGTCGACCATCTTGGCAGCCCGGCAGGCGTAAGGGGCGCAGTACTCGAGCACCGGCTGCAGATCTATCTCCCGGCCGCTGCTATCGGTCGGGATGCTGGCCGTGATCTTGTCCACGTTCGTCTGCTTGTACCGGCCCCGCACAAGCCCGAGTGCAACGCACGCGCCGGCTCGGGCTGACGACTCCCGCACCCAGGTGATCACCTGGGGCATCAGCTCCAGAACCCGCAAGACCTTGCAGACGGGTGCGGGGACACCTTCCTTGGGCGACAGCATCTGGACGACCTTGCTGGCCAAGCCGTGAACGTCACGGGCGAAGACACCGAGCCGGTGGACGTGCTCCGCAGACGTCAGGCCAGCCGTCTCCTCGCCTGTTCAACAGAACAAAAATCAGCAACAATGCCACAAGTCAAGCAGGCACAAACGTGACAAGTCGCATGGAAGCTTTACCCCAGATGCCAACGGCGAGGTGGCAAGCCGCTCGGTCAGCTCCTTCATCTCGCGCTCGGCCTCGACGGATTTGCGCTCGAGCTTCTCGAGGTCCTCGCCGTACCCCTTGGTCGCCTGGGTGAGGGCGGCGTCCGCCTCCTCCTTCTGCTTGCTGAGCCGCTCGCAGGATTCCTGCACCGCGGCAAACGCCTGTGTGTGCCGGCTCTCCTGCGCGGCCAGCAGTTGCTGGTGCTCAGCGACGGAGATGAAGCCGTCGCGCGCTTCTTCAGCTCCTCCTGCAGGCGGCGGGTCTCCTGCTGTTCGGCTTCGAGGAGCCAGGACAGCTCCTGCAGTACACAAGACAGTGATCAATCAGAAGAGCATGGGGGCTACGCCACGGGTTACCTCTACACCAACATTTGCTAACCCGGGGGCTAGCCCCAACAAAAATACAAAATACGCCGAGTCAGGAACTCGGGGGCTACGCCCGAGTGGCTCTGCATCTACACCCGCCACCGGCCTGCCTCTACTTCGACATTGGCAAACCGGGGACTACGCTATTCGCCAAACATCGCATCCAGAAGACTATGAAGACCCAAGCCGCTTTCTACGAACACGACTCGGGCCTTGGGGGCTACATATACGCTACGGACGCAACAGGTGCAAGAAAGATTCTACGTACCTGGTGCGCATCCATCGCTGTTTGGATGGCGGCTCGGAAGTCAGGCCGGGAGCAGACGCACCCGGGACGGAGCTCGGGGGCTGGGCAGTCAGCCCACCCGATGAGGAAGCCGTCGCGGCGGCGCGAGTCGCCGTCACCATCAGCGCCGTCTCTGGCACAGGCGTGGCATCCCCTGTGCCAGCCGGCACGGTGTCATCAATAGTGGCCCCCTCGGGTCGAGGGGGCACAATAACTTCGTCGCCTCCGCCGGCGGAAGGCGGAGGAGTCGGCGCTCTCGCAGTCGGCTCCGTGACGTGCGCAGCGGGCCCCGCCCGCTGGGAGTCTCTCCAGCGCGTCCTCCATGTCGCTGAGGGACGCGTCCTCAGCCCTGCGACACTCGCACGGGTCAAACTCAAGATAGCCTCCAACGGAACTTCGGATGAGGATCAGCAGCTGACCTGTCACCCGCAGGTGGGAGAGTCGAGGTCCGAACCCCTCGGAAGCGAGGCGCAGGAGGCGAGTCGGCGCGGGCCCTCGCAGGGATGTCCCGCAAGGCCTTCTGCCTCCGCTCGGCAACGACGGTGCGCTGCACGGCAGCCCCAGCCGATCGCTCCGGTGGCGGCGGCGTCGAGTTCGCCGACTTGGAGCGCTTGGAGTTGGGCCCGGCGTCCTCAGCCGCAGGCCTACGCCTCCGCCGGATGCGGAGCGGCTGATCATCTTCATCATCTTCAGCAGGCGCCGGGTTCTTGGACCCGGCGCGTTCTTCTCTTCCTTCTTCTCCTTCCTCCTCATCCTCAGACAGGATGGGGATCGGTTGGCGGGAGGAGAAGGCGGCCTCGTTGGCCATGGTGGCGCTGTCGGCTTCGTCGTCGGAGTCGCGCTCGACACGTCGTTGGGGCCGGCAAGCACCGTGGGAGCGTCTCCGCGGGTCGGAGGCAGCCCAACAAGCGATCGAACTCCTGAATTCGACGAGCAGGAAGGATCGGTATAAAAAGACCAAGAAAAGGAAAGTACTTCGAATCGTCAAGCAAAGGGACTCACCTCAGGAGCCGGATGCTTGGCGGAGAAGGCCTCCAAGCCGCCCACGATCCACTCGGGAGCCGGGTGGACCGTGATACGCTTCATCCGCAGCGTGAATTGCTCTACCGACTCGAACAATGTCGGGTCATGGCGCTGCGGGTCCTTCGTCCCCGTGTACTCGCAGATCAGCGAGGGCCGGTGCTGCAGAGGCGCGATCTTCCTCTTCACCCAGGTGGCGATGAGGTTCAGACCCGTCAGCCCCCTTTCTTCAGCTCCTGGAGTCGCGCCATCAGCCGGCGCACCATGGGCAAGTCGGCGTCGCGCGGCAGCTCTTGAAGATTGCGTGGCCGGCTCGGCGATGGCGAGAAGCAGGAATCCCGATCTCGCCGTCAGGCGCCGGCTCCCGCATGTAGAAGCCTGACTTCCTCCAATACACTTTGGAGGGGAGGCCGAGATCCAGGTAGTCGACGTCGCCGCGGACTTGGAAGTTGAGGCCGCCGCAGGGCGACATGTCACCGTCCTTCCCCAGCTTGCCGTGGAAGATCCACAGCCACAGCGGGAAGAACGGGGCGCACCCGTGATGCGTCTCAAACGTATCTATAATTTTTGATGTTCCATGCTTGTTTTATAACAATTGCTACATGTTTTGCATCTACTTTATATCACTTTTATACATTTTTTGGGACTAACCTATTAACAAGATGCCGAAGTGCCAGTTCCTGTTTTCTGCTGTTTTTGTATTCCAGAAAAGCTAGTCTGGAAATATTCTCGGAATTGGACGAAACTACACGGGGTGCCTATTTTTCCAGAACACACCTGACGGAGCGAAGGAGCAGCAGAGGAGGGCCACCAGGAGGCCACACGCACCTAGGGCGCGGGCCCCCCTCTGCCATGCCCTAGGGTGGTGTGGGCCCCTCGGGGGTCCGCAGCCGCCGCCCTTTCGCCTACTTATTCCTCCCGACGCGAAAACCCTAAGTACCGGAGCAAATATCCACGAAAAGATCCAGATACGCCGCCGTCGTCAACCCTAGCTCGGGAGGGTTCAGAACCTCTTCCCGGCACCCTGCCGGAGGGGGGAATCGTCACCGGAGGCTTCTACATCGCCATGCCTGCCTCCGGAGTGATGCGTGAGTAGTTCATCCTTGGACTACGGGTCCATAGCAGTAGCTAGATGGTTGTCTCTTCACTTTGTGCCATCATGTTTAGATCTTGTGAGCTGCCCTACAGGATCAAGATCATATTATTGTAATGCTACATGTTGTGTTTGCTGGGATCCGATGAATATTGAATATTATGTCAAGTTGATTATCAATCTATCTCATATGATATTTAAGATTTTGCATGCTTTCCGTTACTCGTAGATGCTTTGGCCAAGTAGATGCTTGTAACTCCAAGAGAGAGTATTTATGCTAGATAGTGGGTTCATGTCTCCGTTTAACCTGGGACAGTGACAGAAAGTTCTAAGGTTGTGGATGTGCTGTTGCCACTAGGGATAACCTAACGATGCTATGTCCACGGGCATATGTGTTTGTTTACATTACGCACTTTACTTAATGCAATTATCCGTTGCTTGCAACTTAATACCAACGGGGGACTCGGGTGACAACCCGGCGGTGGATTATTAGTCATAGATGCTGTTGGATAACGGTCTATATATTATGTCGTAATGCCCAATTAAATATCATAGTAGTCAACATGTCATGTATATGCATTGTCATGCGCTCACTATTCGTCAATTGCCCAGCTGTAATTTGTTCACCCAACATGTTAGTTATCTTTTATGGAGAGACACCACTAGTGAACTGTGGACCCCGATCCATTCTTTTACACTGATTAAACAACCACAAACTGCAGACTGTTCCTTTTTCATTCTGTGCAATTTAAACTCATTTTCCACACCATACGTTTAATCCTTTGTTTTCAGCAAGCCAGTGAGATTGACAACCTCACTGTTTCGTTGGGGTAAAGTAGTTTGATTGTGTTGTGTGCAGATTCCACGTCAACAGTCCAGACTCCCTGCGACAGCTATTTTTCTGGCGCCGTTGACAACCTTCTGAAGAGTTGCTGCTCCTACTGGTTCGATAACCTTGGTTTCTTTCTGAGGGAAAACTTGCTGCTGACTACATCATAGCTTTCTCTTGGGGTCTCCCAACGAACGTGTGTTTCACGTCATCAACCCGAAGTAACCCTCGCACAGGGTAACGAAGCAGGCGAGGTGGAGGATCGAGTTGGGCGTCAGGTCATGTACCTGTAGCCCGTAGAAGTCAAGGAAGCGCCGGAAGAACTCCGACGTGGGGAAGCCCAGCCCGCGCTCGAGGAACGCGAGGAAGGCGACGAACTCGCCCGGCGACGGCCGCGGGCGAGGATCCGCGGAGGCGATGCGCCACCGACGCTCCGACGTCGGCGGCAACAAACCCTCGTTGGCGGCTTGCTCCAACGCCTGCATCGTCACCGACGACCTCTCCCACTTGTTATTGGGCGCCACCATCTTGGCCGGAAGAGAGGGGGAGGAGCAGGAATGACCAATGGCTGCGGTGGCGGTGCGGCGAAGAGCTCGGGCGCGAACTGTTTGGAAGAGAAACGGCGAGCGCGAGGAAGAAGAGGAGAGTGAACTCACCAGCCGCGCTCCCTTGCCGCTTTAATAGGCACAGTGAGTGGAGCCGTTACCGCAGTAAATGGCGCCGCCCACGTCGTCCACTATCGCCACGTCGCACGACGCCTCGGTTCCCACACGACGCCTCGGTTTCCACGGAAGCATGCCGAGAAATGCGGCTCAGATTTGGCCACGTCACCCTGTCGCGACGTTTCGGACCGATGGATCAGGCGCGTGCGGGTCAAAAGACATCATCATTACCCTTGCTCCATCCCGAGGTGGAGGCAGTCGATGCGCCGTCAAGTCCCATCAATCGACACGGCGTCAGACAGACAAACACTACAGGACAAGCGGTCAAAGATGCCGTGACGTCAGGCGGAGGAGACAAGGAGACAACCCACACCGAGGCGAGTCGGGATGGCAAACGTCCCAACGGGCACAAGCCGGCATCAAACAAAAACTTGAGTTAGACCGGACGTTAAAAGCCAAAATCCACCACTCCGAGCCGTTGTTTCTTTTTCTCTGTTTCAGGAGTTCGTTCAACGACACGACCCGGCAGTTCGCAAGACGAAGGCCAAGCCGGAGACGAGTCCCTGACGAACTCGGGGGCTAATGATGGGGGGATGCCCAACCGGGTAGGCCCAGGACCCCGAGTCGGCCTTCAAGGCCGGGTGGCCCATAGCCCACCCGGTGTACATCTTCCAGGATACCGGGTCCCCGAGGATCCCGGTATGACGGCTCGGGGAGGCGGCAGCAGATATCTTCGAATCAGTCTGCGATTGTGTATCCCGAAGAGTGCGCTCCACGAAGCCGCACTTGTAGGCAGGATAGCTAGCGCCGCCAGCAGAACCCGTCATTCCCTGTAAACCCTAGCCGGCTCCCTATATAAAGCCGGCAAGGAGCAACCCTAGGGGCAGAAAAATCTCATTCCATAGCCTCCGGAGCACCCGCAAGCTCTGGTGCGCACACCATTGTACACCCCATTCAGATCCAAATACATACAAGCAGGAGTAGGTCTTTACCTCATACAGAGGGGCCGAACCTGGGTAAACTCTGCGTGTGCAACCTCTCTGTGAATCCTACGTCGCCTGGCTCACACCCGAGTTAAGCCACCCCGTATGGCATCTGCCGTGATTACCCCACGACAGACGGCCATGGCCACGGTCCAACCCCATATCGGGAACCAGTAGTGACGACGCCGACATACATACCCGCGTGGGGACAAACCCTAGCCCACCGCAACACTGACAAACGGCGATGGACGGCATCCTACCGACCATAGTTGTGTCGCTTGACGAGAAGTACGGAGGAATGTGGCCCCTCCATGGGTGAGCCTCCACCAAATACACACGAACAAGATGGACATCACTTCGGGTCTCCACGTCGTCTCGCGTCGCAACCTCATCGCTATAGTGAGCAGTCTGAGCTCCATCAGTGACGATGACGAGTTCCACACCGCAACGAACCACAATGTCGCAGTTTGTCAACCTACATCCTCGGTAGACCGTGGCCAAAAGCTATACATCGCCCGCGCGCGAAGCGCCGCCTGAAGGGCACTCGATAATGGGCTAGCCCATTCGCCGAGTCTTCCTTTTTCCCTTTTCTTTTATATTTTTATTTCCTTTTTTCGCGTCTTTCCTCATTTTTGGTACATTTCCTTTTGTTTTTTGTTTCACTTTTTAGGATTTTTGAATATTGCTCAGAATTGAAAAATGTTTAAATTTTAGAAATGTTCATAATTTAAAATGTTCAGATTCGAAAATGATTAGATTTTGGAAAAATTCAGAACTGGAAAATGTTCAGATTATAAAACTTTTCAAATTTGAAAAATTGTTAAAAAAAAAAGATTTCTTTTCTATTTTTCGTGTATTTTTTTTCACTTTCTATGATTTTAGAAAATATTTAATTTAAAAAATGCTCAGATTTAAAAATTGTTCATACTTTGAAAATGTTTACTTTCGAATTTTATGTAGATTTCAAAAAATGTTCAAAATTGAAAATTGTTCAGATTTGAAGCGACAGGTCCACCTTGTGCTAGCGGCCTAGGGTGCAGGTGACACGGGCGTCCACAATGCCTGCACAAAGCCGCGTCGCAAAAAAGTGCTAAACGGCTTTGCGGACGTACTTCAATTGTTAAGAGCATTTACAGTAGGTGGTGTAAAATAGCTTGTAACCTTTTTTACATCATACGGGGGCAAAAACAGGGCTCCAACGGCTTCCTGCGACGTATATTTTAACCAAAAAATATACATCACGATGTAAAATTTGGACAGTGATGCAAATATACATCACCACGCCCGTGCCCTAAAACTGATGTAGCCTTGTAACCGCCGCGTGAAACCTTCCTGCCCGCGGCTAGAATCTATATTCGCCGCGATGCCGGCGCCACCGCCCCTCCGCCGACCTCCCCAGAACCCATCGTGATCCCACCGCCGCCACCCCCCCGGCTGTCACTACGCTCATCGGAGCCCTCCATCGACCGGCTCTTTGCTGGCGCTGCCGCCCATTCGCCGACTCTATCTCATTGCCCAGGGCCATCGCCGTCACCCCTCCCCCTCTCAATTCATTTTCCCGGGCCTCGCTGCCGCCCCCAGCCATCACGACACCCGCCGGAGCCCCCGTCGCTTCAATTCCACGCCAGCGGCTGCCCTATTGTACATCACTTATTGCGGACCCCGTGCCCTAAAATACATAACCGGTTAAGTTGAACAATTTGGGTGATGTAAACATCACGTTGTTGGTGATATATGTTTTACATCAAACAATTTTTACACTGCTATTCTACGTCACCTATTGGAGATACGTTTGCGTGCGTTTGCATCCATCACCTATCATTCTAGTAACAAGCAGCTGCTTAAAAAAAAACCTGTGCCACCTGCGCCGCCCGGCACGTCCGCCCGTCGCCATCCCACACTGGCCTGCCCCGAACTTCCTTTCCCAGCCCGCGTCCACCTCCTTTCGCCCTTCTTGTCGACTTCCCGTCCCCGCTTGTGTCAGCCAGCATTGTTCCCATCGCCGCCTGCGGATGGGGGAGGAGGATGAGATGCCGGAGGCAGTCGGGAAGCAGGAGATGTCGGTGGCGGTTGGGAAGGAGAGGGGAGCAGCCTGGAGAGCATGACAAGGATCCGGCGGGCGTCCAGGTCCTTATCTCCCCTTTTCTCTTATGATTTAGAGATTTCTTGTGGTCTGATTTGAGATGCGCAAAATGCCTAGTATACTTGCGAACCAAGGATGCTGTTATGACAGGTTAATTTTAGAATTCATATATTCCTGAGACTATTTGGCATGTTTCTATGGATTTCTATTAACCACCTCTCTCCCACATAAATAAAAAGGGAAGGTAACATTATTAGTGTTCAAGCGTTAAATTAGGTCTTGTATTGAAGGTGTGCAGTACAGTGGTCTCCAGTAATATTGATTGAAGTAAATATTGTTCCTGCTGCTGTTGTATAAATTGTATGTTGTACTTTGAAGTTCCTTTTGTCCATCTAAATATAAGTATCTCTGCATCCTCATTGTTTCCTTGTCAAAAAACTCATGTAAGACCTAGACTGTTCTAATGTCTTGGGAGAGTCCCCTGTCTCCCCTTCTTGTTTACTTTCAAGTTTCAGTGTGTAGTTAGATTTCTTAGTGCAATCTGACGATGTTATCTTGTATGAAATTTCCCGCTTGTGGATCAGCTGCTGATTATCAGCACTGTATTTAAATCTAAAGAAAGAGTCATGCTGCTGAACTTCCGGTGTCAATCTTGTTTTTGAGATATAGTAATTCTTACCAGTGCTTGTTCATGCTATGTTAGCTTGGTTTTAATTCAACATGCTGATTGTGTTCCGCTTGGTTTGATCTGTTTCAAAAGCCCTGTATGGTTGTTTTGTAGTGATCTAGCTGTAATGGCATTCCTTGAGTTCAGTTTTGGAGTTCCTTCATCTGCTCCCTTTCATTGCTATGCGAAAAATAAAATCCGTTTGGACGTTTGAACTAGGCAGAAACTATACTTATGTAATTGTGTTTCTTCTTGATACAAGAGAAGCCATGTTCGTGCTTACTAAGCCCTAATATACAGCAGTGCTTAGTGATAGATTTGGAAACCCTAGTATACAGCAGTGCTTAGTGATAGACTTGGAAAGCCCTAGCGTACAGCAGTGCTTAGTGATAGATTTGGAAAGCAAGATTCAAAGCACAAGACTGTTTCAGTGAGCTGCAGATAGCAACATTAAGCTTCAGCGGAGAGCAGTTTATTAGTGAGGGGTCATTTCGATGTAAAATTCGTATTTGAAGTCATCTTCATGTAGTAAACATTTCATTAAATACTTGTTCATATGTGGTTTTATCCCACGAGGATTGTAATCTATGTAATTTCTATTTTGATAATTGTTCAGGATACAAGGATTATAAAGTTCATGTGTGGTAATATTGCTTTAGGCTTGCTACAAGAATTGCTGTGCAAAATCATCAAGTTACTATCCTACATAATCCATTTGTTCATGCTATTATCTGTACATTGTCGTTCCATACAGTAAAATTTCAGAGAGCCTGCATAATCGCTTGGCGGACGTGCGGATTGTCCTGCACAGTCTGCAGAGCGGCCCGATTGCAACCTGACTGGCGGTCGTCGCCGTCGGCGATGGAGGGAGCTTCGGCGGAGGCGCAGCAATCTGATGAAGCAGTCTGTGATCATCAAAAGGACGAGGAGGAGATACATCGCCGCCTACTGGAGCAACTCCCCTCTTATGAACCGTTTCAGGGCGATCCGGAGCTCCGGGAGTGGTGGCGCCCCCACTTGATCGCCGACGGTAAAAACAAAGATCGGCGGCCGCTGCGCTGCGATCACTTCAGGATCAAGCTGTCCGCCAAAAAATCGCAGGCATCGTGGTCACACAAGGAGACCCCTCGATTCTACCCCGAGCGCACGGGGGCAGCCCCTATCCGCGTCTCCCGCCTTGTCGTGGATGAACACGGGCCACGACTGGAGCACGCTGGGGACTCGGGACGGCCGGGCGCCATATCCTTCATGCGCCTGGGATCATGGCAGCAGCCAAACACCGAGGAGTCTGCGCTGGTGAGGGAGGTGGCAGTCATCAGGCGGTTTCCTGGCGTCAACGGCGGTCTTGCCCTCACATCTAACGTCAGACGGCTGGGGGTGCGCCTCCATGACAAGCTCTTCGTGCTGCCCTGGCCTGCTGCAACGGTCACCTTCACCTTTTCCGAGGGATGGTTCTACATCCCCTCCCAATGGACTGAGGAGCGGCTGTTTGCCAGAGCTGGCCTTGGTATCATCGACATTACAAGCACTCTTGAAAAGCTGATCGGAACCCTCTACCAGTTGTACGAGCGAGAGGAGCGAGACAAGAAGATGGCGCGCGAGTCAGAAGAGCGGGAGAGGAGGATACAAGAGAGAAGCCGCTGAAATACATTCCGCTTGGCTGGGGTAAGGAGGATTCGAGGTGGGAGTCGCCTGATCAGGTGATGCACCGCAGATTTGAACTCTTGCTGGACACCCATGGGCAACTTCGATGCAGCTATTTGGAACAAGAAAGCCCTCGAGACATGCGTCGAAGGATTACCTGTGACGACGATGCCAGGTTTGTTCTGCCATTGACGGCCACGTCCCTTGATGAACCAGTGGGTTTTGTGGAAGGCTATTTGGACACCAACACCGTGGGCTTCCCAGAACGAGGGGAGACGGCAAGGCTGAGGCCTATGCTAATGGTGTCGGCGGCACCACAGTCACAGGGGGTTCAGGTTGTGACTTTCAAGTTCCTAGCAGACCGGCTCGCGATACGGCTCGATGACGGAGTTGTTCTGACAGGATGGAATGGAATCTCAGTGGACATCCATTGTGGCAATAATGACATGTTGTTGTCTCACATTTCAACACAGAACTGGACCATCCACATCTTGGAATGGAGGGCTGGTTATGACAGCCCTATACCATGCACATCGTTGCTTGTGCAGCTCCAAAGGAAGCTTTGGAATGTGAATGCGTCTGTGACAGACAGAGCAGAGGAGCTGGGACTTGATGCCATGTTTGCAGTGGTGGAAAAAGAGGAATATGATGGACGTCAGCAGCAAGAACAGGAAGGCTTGAGGCTCGATACTTGCCCCTGTCTGTACCACCACTCGAAGAAGGGGAAGGTGAATGCGAGTGCAGCCTGCTGTTTACATCTCCTGGACAGTCTGATTGGGTGAAGGTGACAGAGCCATATGTACCCAAGTTTCCAACAGACGAGGAGATCCAAGAGAGGAAAGAGAGGCGCATGGGGCAGCTTAAGCAGGTCATGTCCCCAATAACACGACCACTGAGTGAACCTAGGCGGGGCTGGAATTTCTTCATTGATCAACCAGGCACTGCCGTCACTCATGATGCAAGGCTCCCAATGCATGCCGCACTGTGTAACAACTGGACCTTTTCAGACGAATCAGAATGTAAGCACCCAAATCTAAAGTACATATCCATCTGTATTTACACATATGTTCCTGTATTGCGTTTTATACTAAGTAATTACTCTTGGTCAATAGGAATGCCACAATATCATTAAATTTATGTACTTAACATCTTGTCTATAAGAAGATATTTTTTCATGAAAACAGCCGCTATAGAAACCTCCTACCAAAAACAACCGCTATAGAAACCTCCTACCAATTTCCGTACCACTGATAAATAGGCATGCATCTTCCTTCAAGGTATCAGTCCAACCTATCTTATCTAGTCCAGATGTTGAGTGCCCTGTGTGATACAGAAGCTAAACATTAAATAGACACCTTTTCTTTTATAATTATTGGTCGTTGTGGTTATCACTTATGGAACTTAATCACTGTATTGATCTTGCAATTGAAATCACAATTTAGATGCGCGTATGATTTTAGCTCCCGAAATATATCCTAGATAGGGGTCGGGTATCTTAATTGTTTGCTCTGTATGTGATTTGACTTGTCATTTTTATTTGTCGCTGATCATAACCTGACTACTTCTTGAGTGCAGCAACGTGGCAATGTAAGAGCAATCTGTACCCCAGACTTGCGTGTCTGGAGTGGTGCACGTGTGGCCCTTCCAAAATGCTGCAAGTTTACACCCTCGAGCTCATTGTAAATGATTCACTCCATTCATGCAAACTCGACATATCTGGTTTTGTCGCAATTAGAGACTTCCTTGATGGATGGCGGAATTATATTTTCAACCGGGGAATAGTAGACCCTTTGACTGTTGCTTCAAAGAATGTGTGCACTCTCATCTTTTTCTCTTGAGCTTTATTTCACACAGCTCACAATAATCGGTGAAAATTATGAGCATATATTGATTGATTTATTGTGCAGGGTGTTGTGCTGCTGCCGACATTGAGCCCTCGGAGAGCCATCAAACCTGATATCTTGCTGGAGTTCGACCTAAAAGTGAAGAGAGCAGGTGATGGAATTGATAGTTACCAGCAGCTGATCCAAGGAGTATCAGAGCACCCTTCCGGTGGACCCTCTTGGTCAAGAGTTAACGAGCTGTCCATTCGATCTGATGGCGACCGCTTGATCCCGATGATGCGTGTGAAGCTTGCTATGATCATGGATGGTGTTGAGGCCACCATCGGGATCCGGCCACTCACACTACCTTCCAGGGAATCGACCTACGCTGCACGGCACGAACCGGCTGGATAGGCGACGATATTGTGCTCTTCGATGGCAGATTCGTTGGCGACGACTCCCCATTGCAGTTTGTGGTTGCGACGGAGCTGCATGGCAGCATGGAGATCCACTTGGAAGGGGTCTCCGGTGGGTCAAGGAAGCAATTGAGCATCGGGTTTGTGCCCAAGTTCCATGCCTTCTTCTCTGAAGCAGTGGATTTCTCATTTGCCCAGGTCTCACTGTCTGTTGCTTGGTCGGGGGTAAGCATGTATCGACGTATCGTACCGATGGTCCACCTGATCTTGGCTAGCCAGCACATAAAGTTATCCAGTTTTGCCTTGGCAAAACCCTCTGATGCTTGAAGCAATTATTGTGTTAGTATCTAGGACTTTTGATGCAGTCTCTAATTCACCCACCGGAGTGAAAAGAACCAAATGAAGTAGAGCCTTGATCCCTAAGGGTCAGGTTAGCATAGTTTGCATCAGGTGTAAAGATAGGCTTGCGTATGTCAAATTCATGTGTGTGCTGGAAGATGTGTGAAAGTTCATTTATTATTACTTATCACTTTTCGTTAGTTTATACATTCTGGTATGTCAATTCGATATTCTGGGGGTACCAATTCCTCCTATCACTTTTCCTATTAAACAGCTCTCTTCCTCATTTCTCTCATTCTTTTTCTCTCAAGAGGCCGAGTCATTCGTTGTCCTGGTTTTAGTCTCTTTTTTTTAATTTCATTTCTGTGCGACTGCACGAGGCTACCGCTTCTGTGTGTCTCTTTGCTCAGGGGAGAGAGAGAGAGAGAGAGGCGGAAGCTATGTCGGCGCTCGCAGCTGGCAGAGATCATATAACACTTTTCATCCCAAATCAATATTTTCCATCTTGCAAGATTCAAATTCCGAGATCAAGATAGGCATGTGGAGAGACTGAGAGAGCTAATATCAGTAGATTAAAACACCATTCTGGACTGGCCAGATCAAGCAATTCAGAAAGCATGGAAGATGGTTCTACTTTCAAGAACTATTAAAACATATACAATTGCTACGAACTTGCTGAATTTTAAACCAGACCTTAGAGCAAATTAGTTATCTGCAACGCTGGCGGAGGATAACAAGAGTGAAAACATGCACTCAGAAATACCATTTAGCAATACAAATAAGTTTTCAACATAACGTAAATTCCATAGTTGGGTCACATCAATTTTTCCGAGTTAAACTTCATTCAGTGTAAGTCTGTATATATATGATGGGGGTGAAATTATATTTGTAAAACATAATAGCATTAGTGTGCCTGAAACACATGGTTTAGACAGCACACAAAAAATGCTCAAATGTAAATGCTTGCTCACAATAAACTCTGGTCCAATTAATTTTGGTGATACCAGGACAATCCATACATGAACCACACTTTTGATATCCCAGAAGGCAAACAGATGCTAGGAAATTAATCTAAAGATTTCTACGGGCAATGAGGGAGCTTCAGAAGGTTACTCCATAAAGAGCTTTCATATGTTGCCATTTTTATGTCGGACACCGATCAAAAGCAAGTCATTCCTGTTTCTTTATATCCCAGTAGAAAGACCAAAAGCATGATCGGCACCATCTTATGGAATAGAAGAAGCCTGGAAATTTTCACAACCAATGCAAGCATGTGAGAGGATTACCTTAGCTTTAGAAGGCTTGAGTTGTTAGCAAATAACAGTAGATGATTCGATAGAAAATTAGATCTTTTCAGTATTACATATACCTTATTTATTTCAAGGGTAGAAAGTCCTGTAATATCAGGATTCTTGAGCTGGTCAAGCTGCCGCTTCCCTCTCCTGATCAAGTACTCAATGTAAACAAAGTTCCTGCGATCGACAGTTCTTGCATTCTCACGGAACTCTGCTGAGACAACAGACTCTATCCTGTGGCGCTCCTCTGGAGACTTGAGCCGCGCTGTCCGAAGGAACCCTCTGTATAATGCCAAGGCCTGCCTCTGGATACCAGATAACTTTAGACGGGGCGCCATTTCAACCTTGTGAAGCAATCATCAAGCCTAACAAAAAAAACAAAACTATCAAATGAGTTATCTCCCAGTGATCTACATAGTTTCGCCAATGAATCATCCTTCTGAAGCAATCATCAAGCCTAACAAAAAAACCTATCAAATGATTTATCTCCCAGTGATCCGTATACTTTTGCCAAGGAATGGATGGCAACTACCAAACTACCCAGTGACGGACTATTCACCTAAAGCCCCAAAGATAATTAACAAAACAAAACTACTCTATGACCTAAGCAAGCAAATCCGGAGCAAACTGCCTCACAAAGGAAAGATTCAGGTCAGATCAGTCACAGGCTCACAGCATAGAACATACAAGAACATAAATCCCAGAACAAATCTAAGGAAGTTAGGATTCTTCAGAATCTTTTGGGTGGAGCACCTACGGCCCGCAATTGTGCCGCAGCGCAGGTAGAAGTTACCGGCCACAGCGACGGTCCTGCCCAGCTACGTATCTGTGCGTCCATGTGATGCTCCGTTTGTGAGCTACCAATGCTATCCATCTAAGGACTTAGGGAGTTGCCTTGGGGACTTAGGTACTAAGCATCTGCAGAAACAGGCTTATAAACTCCGGTGGAAATAAACCCGGTGGGAGGAAACTCTTTGATTTCACAGGTTTCACCTTATCTATCGATGATGCATAACAGTGTTAAAATGTTTTTTATCACCTCACTGCCAAATGCGTTCTAACTGCTAACATGTAGCTGGCAGCATTCGAGTAATGGCCCAAAATCCTAGCAACGATGAGCTAAATCTTAGAAAATTCTGGAGGTGTTGAAGCTTCCACGCATACACCATAAGATAATTTTGCTCTCGCTGCCATATACGTGCATCTTGGTATACACATTGCAGCATAAATTTATGACTGTCACCGCAGCAACAAGCAAGAAAATTATTCTCAGACATCATGAAGTGCTGAGTACAATTCAAATGAAAGGAAGGTCTAAATATGTTCCTCCATACAAAGGGGTTGCGGTAATATACCATTTTTTGGCGATTAACCTCGAGTTACAAAACCTCCAACAATGCTATCATTTACATTAGATGACTGTTTATTTGCCCGAATTACTCTACAAACGCGTCAAGAAAAAGCATGGTGAGCAAGGACACCACAAGTTGATTTCATAGGTTTCATCTAACTGCTAACATGTAGCCGGCAGCATCCGAGTAATGGCCCAAAATCCTAGCAACGAACTATGAACAAAAAATCTTGGAAAATTCTGGAGGTGTTGAAGCTTCCATGGATACAACATAAGATAATTTCGGTATCACTGCCATAGACATGCATCTTGGTATACACATTGCAGCATAAATTTATTTGCATATCCATGCTGCTACTACTGGCATTCATAAAATTCAGGAAAACAAAACAAAAAAATTAGCTAGTCCTAATTTCACATATTGAGTGGAGTAGGGAGCGGCCGTGGTCGAGTTCCACTTCTGGCTGGGGACGAGCTTTACCTCTAGTCGTGGTCGAGGTCGTCGGGCAAACGGCCCCGGGTCGTAGGCTACGCTGGTAGGAGATCGAAGGAGGGAGGCGATGAGAGGGTAGGTGCTGAGCAGAAGTCGGGAGCGGGAGGGAGGCGATGGGAGAGGAGATGCGGCGGGGAAACTAGCGGCAGCGGCGGCGGAACCCCTAGAGAAGCAGAGAAATCGATAGGAGGAGGAGTCTGGACGGGGATGGGGTGAGCTGGCGTTTCGGTAGTTTGTGGTGGCATTTTCCGTAATTCTCGCGTAATTCCGAGGGCACTTTGAACGTGGTGCCTGAGTAGCTCGAGAACGCCTCTCCCTGGCACTCCACCCACTGCGAACCGCCGCCGTAGGAGCCCCCGCCCGACTCCATCCACACCGCGCCGCCGCCGCGCTTCCGCCTCATCAGGATCGAGCTGTTCGCCAAGAAATCTCGGGTGTCGTGGTTATCTTAGGAGCACTCTCGCTGCTTTTACCTCGAACCCGAACCACCGGAGGCGATCCCCATCCCCATCGTCCGCCTTGTTGTCGATGGGCCAACGAAGCTGCGATTGGAACAGGACGGGGATGGGAGCCGGCCATGGGCCCTCTCCTGCATGCCCATCACACTCACGCCACGGGATGAGCCGGAAACTGCCGTGCCGGCCGCTGTAATCCGGCGGCTTCCTGGTTCGAGAAGCTGACCCAGGTTCTGTACCAGATGTACAGGGAAGACGAACGAGAAAAAGGGATCAAACAAGTGCAGGAGAAGCGCCAGCGACAAGTGTTGTTTACAAAAAGGGAGGACCTGGAGGCAATGTGTTGGGAATCGGCCGCGCACCGCAGGTTCCAACTATCGCTGGACACAGATCGGCGTGTTCACTGCAACTTTGTGGAACAAGAATATCCCAGCGAATTGCGCCCAAGGGTCATCTGTGATGGCAGGTTCGTTCTGCCTTGACAACGTCCTCCCTTGAGCAGGTGGGGTTTGTGAAAGGCTATTCGGACCGTCTCCGGATCCTCTGACGTTACCCACCCTGACGTTCTCTGACTTTGAGTCGCTGACAGGTGGGTCCCACATATCAGTGACCCAAAGTCAGAGGACGTCAGGGTGGATAACGTCAGAGGATCCCGTTCCATTCGGACCCAGGGACTGTCTGCTTCACCCAACAACGAGATGATACAGAGAAACTAATGCGTGTTGTAATGGCGTCGACAGCACAGGGAGGTCACGTCTTGACTTTTAAATTCCTAGCAGACCAGCTCAAGATACAGCTTGATGACGGCATTGTTCTTACTTCTTACGGGGTGGAATGGAGTCTCGGTGGATATCCGTTGTGACAGTGATGATGCGTTCTCATCTAAATTTTTGCCACAGAACCAGAGTAGCCAGATCTTAGAATGGGAGGCTCATGAAGACAGCCCTATACCATGTGCAAGCTTGCTTGCGCAGCTCAGTACCAAATCTTGGAAGCTGAACGAGTGTGTAACAGTAGAGGAAGAAAATGAGCTGGGGCTCGAGGCTATGTTCAAAGTGGAAACAGAGGAAGATAAGGAAGCAGAACAAGATTGTGAGTTCAGCCTGCTGTTTGGACCTCCTGAAGAACATGATTGGGTGAATGTGTCAGAGCCATATGTTCCAAAGTTTCCAACAGAGGAGGAGATACGGGAGAGGAAAGAAAGGCGCAAGGAGCAACTCAAGCAGGTCATGGAACCGATGATACTACCAGTGAGTGAGCCGGCACGTGGACGCAATTATTTCATGGATCAACCAGGCACAGCAGTCACCCGTGACGCAATGCTCCCAGATCGTCCCGCGTTCTTTCACAACTGGAACCTCTCAGACAAATCGGAATGTAAGCGCCTTTACATCCTTGCTCTGCCCTTTCTACATTGCATATAACTATGTCAGAGTTTAGCTTTAGAAACAACATTTTACTAGATGTTATTTACCGCGAATCGTAACCCTGACTAGTCTGTTGCATTCAGCAATGTTGCAGCCTAGGAGCAACGTGTACCCTACAATTGCTTGTTTGGAGTGGTGCAATTGTACCCCTACCACCATGCTGCAAGTTTACACCCTTGAGCTCATTGTAGCCGATTCTCATAACTCATGCAAACTCGACGTATCTGGTTTCGTCGCAATTAGAGTCTTTGAAGATGGACTACGGAATTACATTTTCAACCGGGGGATGACTGACCCTTTGACTACTGTACCACACAATGTACACACTCCACCTCTTCTCTAGTGTTTTCATTCACACAGCAAGCAAAAGAAGAGTGGGAAACGTAATAAGTGTCAAGCTTCATGCGCTGACCACTATTCCAAAAGATCGATCTTATGGAAAGGGTCGGATAATTCACTTATACACTTCAACACCCCCTCTCACGTGTGACTCGGGGAGGGAGAGGCCAACACGTGCAACCGGAAGAGAGCGACGGCGCGCGAGTCCCAGAGGTATGGCTCAAGAGGCCTATACGTGGACAAAGAGGGGGCAGCAACAATTTTAGAACAAATTGCGCAAACCAGGACTCGAACTCGAGACCTTGGCTCTGATACCATGTCAAGCTTCATGCGCTGACCACTATTCCAAAATCCGGAAAATAATTTTATGGGAACTGGTCTACGAATTCACCCCGTGGACCAATTCTAGCAATTGACACGTGGCACGTATCTAAAAATAGAGATTTTGTACTTTTTCCCCCCCGCCCGACTCCATCCACACCGCGCCGCCGCAGCGCTTCCGCCTCTTCAGGATCGAGCTGTTTGCCAAGAAATCTCGGGTGTCGTGGTTATCTGAGGAGCACTCTCGCTGCTTTTACCTCGAACCCGAACCACCGGAGGCGATCCCCATCCCCTCGCCCGCCTTGTTGTCGATGGGCCAACGAAGCTGCGATTGGAGCAGGACGGGGATGGGAGCCGGCCAGGGGCCCTCTCCTGAATGCCCATCACACTCACGCCACGGGATGAGCCGGAAACTTCTAGAGGGACTCTTGCCCTCACTTCTTATGTAACACGGCTCGCTGTGCGCCTCCATGACAAACTCTTCCTACTGCCGTTTCCGTCCTCGTCGGTGACCTTAACCTTTTCCGGGCAATGGTTCTATATCTACCACAGGTGGACGGAGGAACCGCTGTACAGCCCGGTTGGCATCGATTACATTGACATTACAAGCACTCTTGAGAAGCTGACTGACCCAGGTTCTGTACCAGATGTACAGGGAAGACGAACGAGAAAAAGGGATCAAACAAGTGCAGGAGAAGCGCCAGCGACAAGTGTTGTTTACAAAAAGGGAGGACCTGGAGGCAATGTGTTGGGAATCGGCCGCGCACCGCAGGTTCCAACTATCGCTGGACACAGATCGGCGTGTTCAGTGCAACTTTGTGGAACAAGCTGAATATCCTAGCGAATTGCGCCCAAGGGTCATCTGTGATGGCAGGTTCCTTCTGCCCTTGACAACGTCCTCCCTTGAGCAGGTGGGGTTTGTGAAAGGCTATTCGGACCCAGGGACTGTCTGCTTCACCCAACAACGAGATGATACAGAGAAACTAAGGCGTGTTGTAATGGCGTCGACAGCACAGGGAGGTCACGTCTTGACTTTTAAATTCCTAGCAGACCAGCTCAAGATACAGCTTGATGACGGCATTGTTCTTACTTCTTACGGGGTGGAATGGAGTCTCGGTGGATATCCGTTGTGACAGTGATGATGCGTTCTCATCTAAATTTTTGCCACAGAACCAGAGTAGCCAGATCTTAGAATGGGAGGCTCATGATGACAGCCCTATACCATGTGCAAGCTTGCTTGCGCAGCTCAGTACCAAATCTTGGAAGCTGAACGAGTGTGTAACAGTAGAGGAAGAAAATGAGCTGGGGCTCGAGGCTATGTTCAAAGTGGAAACAGAGGAAGATAAGGAAGCAGAACAAGATTGTGAGTTCAGCCTGCTGTTTGGACCTCCTGAAGAACATGATTGGGTGAATGTGTCAGAGCCATATGTTCCAAAGTTTCCAACAGAGGAGGAGATACGGGAGAGGAAAGAAAGGCGCAAGGAGCAACTCAAGCAGGTCATGGAACCGATGATACTACCAGTGAGTGAGCCGGCACGTGGACGCAATTATTTCATGGATCAACCAGGCACAGCAGTCACCCGTGACGCAATGCTCCCAGATCGTCCCGCGTTCTTTCACAACTGGAACCTCTCAGACAAATCGGAATGTAAGCGCCTTTACATCCTTGCTCTGCCCTTTCTACATTGCATATAACTATGTCAGAGTTTAGCTTTAGAAACAACATTTTACTAGATGTTATTTACCGCGAATCGTAACCCTGACTAGTCTGTTGCATTCAGCAATGTTGCAGCCTAGGAGCAACGTGTACCCTACAATTGCTTGTTTGGAGTGGTGCAATTGTACCCCTACCACCATGCTGCAAGTTTACACCCTTGAGCTCATTGTAGCCGATTCTCATAACTCATGCAAACTCGATGTATCTGGTTTCGTCGCAATTAGAGACTTTGAAAATGGACTACGGAATTACATTTTCAACCGGGGGATGACTGACCCTTTGACTACTGTACCACACAATGTACACACTCCACCTCTTCTCTAGTGTTTTCATTCACACAGCAAGCAAAAGAAGAGTGGAACACGTAATAAGCACATTGATTTATTTTGCAGGGTGTTTTGCTGCTGCCAACGTTGAGCTCTCGCAGAGCCATCAGTGACACTATCCTGCTCGAGTTTGACCTGAAGATGAAGAGAACAGGTGACGGCATCGATGGTTACCAGCAGCTGATCCAAGGAGTAACAGAGCACCCCAACTGGTGGGCGCCGTTGGTCCAGAGTTAACAAGCTGTCCATCCGATCGGTTGACAGCCACTCCATCCCAATGCTGCGCCTGAAGCTGGCCATGATCATGGATGGCGTCGAGGCCACCATCGAGCTCCGGCCGCTCACACTACCTTCCCAGGGCATCGACCTGCGCTGTGTGGTACGGACTGGCCAGATAGGCGACGATGTTGTGCTCTTCAACGGCAGATACGGTGGCGACGATCAGCCGTTGCAGTTTGTTGTCGCAACGGAGCTGCGCGGCAGCATGGAGATTCACTTGGAAGGTGTCTATGATGGTGTGATCAGGCGATGGAGTATTGGGTTTGAGCCCAAGTTCCATGCCGTGTTCTCTGAAGCGGTGGATCTCTCATTTGCGCAGGTGTCCCTGAGTGTTGCGTGGTCTCAGTCAAGCATCCACCGTACGTATGGCCCACCTGATCTTTGACCAGTGTGTTTAGTTCTGCAGGGGATGATTTAGAATCTAGTTTATGTAGTTCACCTACTCATTATCCAAGTCAAAAGAACCAAATCAGGTAGAGTTGCCCCCTTTGAAGACTCAACATGTCGGGTTAGCATGGATTGCATCAGGTCCAAGATACGCTATTGTGGTGGATGATATATTTATATATGTGTGAAACTCGACGGTGCACATGTTACTTCTTCATCATCAGTTTATTTTCTGTGCCAGTATCAGCATTCTTTCTCAGTTTGCTTAGCACTGTTAGAGAGCAATAACAAAACTGCCTATGCATAGTAGAGTTCTAGAAACCCAGTAAATGATCATAATTTTGTTAAGTTTCTTCTGACATTTGTTCATTGAAAAATACTTCCACTTCAAATGGCATTATTACTTTCTACTTAGCTTTCTTTACATCACGTGGTGATGGCTAACCATCTAATCTCCTGCCGGTTCAACTGAAGATCACATATTATCATGGAAAATTAGTATGAGTATTTCTCACATTTTCATCAAAATTTTGTACTCCTAACTATCTTTCTGCTAGTTCTCCATATGGTTTGCTTTCTGTCTCAAACAAAACTGCTACATACAGTTGTTCTGGTAGTCTGAAATTCTATTTGGAATCTATGCATGTAAAACTGCTCTTAGTGGAATTAGCATGTCGTCTCCTGTTCTACATCAGATTGCAACCCTCCAGTTTCTCCCTTTGTTAAAAGCTGTATTATCTAAAGCCCGAATCAAATAGTTTGTCAGTGTTATTGCTTTTTTGGACTGCACATGTTCAGATATGAGTAATCCTATTTAACATTTCAGCAACAAAGAGTTATTGCTGAAGATATTTCACATTAACTTGTAATCAAAATACTAAGGAATTTTCAGTTCACATAATTCAAGATTAAATTCCCAAGCCCTCGTGTTTCCAGCCAGTTGTTTAAAATAGTTCCACTTGAAGTGTTTTTCCGTAGTTTGTTTACATGTGGTCAGCAGAAGCAACAACTGCAGCGATGCGTATGCAGCCGCCTATGATTAATTTGAACTTGTGGACGATTTGCCAGATTGCGGTATTAGGGGCAGACTGCGAATTTGTAGTAAAAAAAGGTCTCATCAATAAAAGCGCTGTTGCCGGGGATCGAACCCGGGTCACCCGCGAGAAACGAAAACTCGTTGATGCAACCGAGTATCAGTGAGCTCATTTTTCAAAATTCCAAAATCATTTTTTGTCCTAAAAAATCTGCTAAAAGGTAGTATACAGATAGATATAATATTTACTACGAACACCAGAAGTTCCGTTTTGTTGCATTTTGGGTTACACAAAAGAGACAAATTTCAGGACAAAGTAAGAGTTTTTTACTCCTTATTTTTCTGTAGCCCAAAAATAAAACGTCTTTTTATCGAAACGTTGACAAATATATATACCATGTCTATGTATTCACGTTCAAATGGAATTTCTAAAACTCCAGTGCACCATTTTAATTTTTTTTAAAGCAGAACTCAAGTGAGCTTGGGTTCCACCTTTTCGTTTCCTATAAGAAAGGAATAAAAACAATTCGGGCGGATAAGAAAAGCATTGACCAAGGACGACTACAATATTCCTTCTCTTTTATAAACAGAAGTGTCAGATTACTCTTTTGACTAATCTCAGTACATCGAACTAGCACACCGTACGCAGTGACCAAGAAAGACTTGAGCAAGAAATGACCATACACATTCATATTATGTGGCATTCTACAATCATTTAATCTCTACTTCTAAAGCATTAAAATATGGTAAAGGGCTAGATCATAGCATCAACCATCAAATACACACTCAATTCCTTAACAGACCTGAAAACCCAAGCATAGGCAATTACAGTGAAATAACGACGATCTTTAAGAGAGATAAGCACATCTATTAGCCAATACTGGAGAAATAAAGAAAAGACAATGGAACCATAGCAAATTTCATAGACGGCACGGCACCTCAAAGTCTCAAGAAGGACCAGCAAAGCACAATTTCTGTGAGAAAATACCTCAGTGTAGGATTTACAGGTCAGACACTAAAATAGTCTGCATCTCAAGCAAGTATCATCAGAAATGCTTGATAAACATTGAGCTTTACTAGGCATTCACAGTGTTTTGAGCTATAAGTGTAGTGTCCAATAAACTAAACCAAGCATGAAAAGATCACAAAGCATGCTGACTTTCTCGACCAGTGACTTGACAGCTCACAAGTATCCCTCAGCAATTAGACGGCTGTGGAAGTGTTAGCCTCTGCCGATTTGGATCTGATATAGCCTAAACTTCTCAGCTTCTCTACAAGTTTCTTCTCTGCAGCGGCCTGAAAAACACCCTATCAGATACAAACCCGCAAATTTCTAACACAAAGACAAGTCAGTTAGTACCTCGAGCATGGGGCTGTCTTTAGGAATGTTACATGCTAGAACTATATTTAGACCTGTCTTCAGCACTGAAACATGAGGTGACGATAAGGCTTCTATTTTTCGTACTAATACGATGAAGATGGGTCAATCACAGCAGAAATAGTATTACCTAAGCGGCGGGCCATGCTTGATCCAGTATTATCAGATGTTCCTCCAAGTATAGATGTGACACTCACTCCATCACCCTGCAACAAACATGAAGTGCACATGGTGCAGTGATCAGTCTCAAGGTAAATGCCAGTTCTCAAGGACATAATGATTGCTTGTTACCGGACGAGTGCTTGCAGCCGCATATAAATGGCCAAACTTTGCCGAGTTGCATCCTATCCATGCACAGATCTGTGAAAAAAGAGAGGCTCAAAATAGTAACACACAAATGTTTGACAAAGAACATAACAGAGATTATATAAGCATGTGAATAAATAAGGGTGCAAAACAAAATGTTCATCCAAAATATGCCTAACATAGGGTAAACGTATTCCAAGTTTTAACCGACCATCGTATTCCAAGTTTCGTGTAGAAATGGAATTAGTGCACAAGCCTTTCTCACACAATTTATCGCAAGTCAAAACTGTCTGAAGCTTAATTTTTTTTAAACGAACACCGGGAGGGGAAAGACCCCTACCTGAATTTTATTAAAACGCGGGTAGAGCTAAGATAGCTCTGGTTTTTACATAGAACGAGATAATTCGAACTCTTAAATTAGAATGCTTCATAGAACGAGTAAGATAAGTTCAGAACTTCATATTCAAAATTACTTGCTTTACTAACTGAAACTGAGCACGGAGATTTCTATATTGTCTTTATAAAGCTACAAGATTATTAGTTCCATATGTCTCGAACAAATCCTACTCCAGATGTCTTTGCTTGAGCGACATTTTAATGCAAAATTTGGTCCAAGGCACAAACCAAACAATGCCAGAGTTAAGCCAATATTTATGAGGAAGCCACAAGCAATGCAGTTTTTACTCGAAGCGACTGAACAACCCTAAAGCTGTAGACAAAAGTCACCACCAAACACCACTCTAGTTTGCTTGGGAGTCAATGAGTCATTAGACGTTGGGACTTGCGAGTATCTTGGCAAAAAAGTCGCAGAGGAGATCTCGTCTGTACCTGTTTAGAGAGCCTTATGATCTGAAAATGGAGCGTGACATCATGCAGGTCCTCCCCGAAGCAAGTGACCTGTGTGCCACCCTCAGATGACGGATCAACCGAAGAACCGATTTGGCTGGCTGTCGGAGATCGCGAACCCACAGACAAATCTGACAAGCTTGCTCTCAGCTCCTCTGAAGACATGGATGCAGCGGCGGGTCTAGATCAAACACAAGATTTGAGGAGGTCAATTAGATTAGTTCTACTAATTGCTGAATGAGTAAAATCTCATAACACAAAAACCAAGAGAGAACTGCCACAGTACTACTAGGCTCTGTTTGAGGAAGTGGATATTCAGCTCACAGAATTCAAACACTAAAACTTGAATCGTGAATTTTCAAGAGTTTGAAGATTGAAAAGTGTTGTACATGTATGCAAATAAATTTTCACAACAGTACATATGTCAGTAATGATTATGCATTACCTTACAATAAAAAGAATGAAAAACGTTAGAAAATATGCATAACGAACACCATATTATTAAAAACTGTCCATAACAGCCGCAATAAGTGAACACTATCTGAAAATGTGCATAACAGCAGCAAAGTCAAGAGCCATTCCTTCATTACGGTTGCTGGGAGCTCCATAAGAACCTCAACTGGCAACACTGCTATAGGCCAGAACAACTAACTGCATGGTTTAAAAAACTGCAGTGACATGGCAAACTTCGGTTCAGTTTACACATCCGTTTGAGTGACAAGGACGGAGGCTCGTATTACAGTTCGATCTCCGCAGCTTTGGGGAAGGGGAGAGGCCGGCTTTGGGGAAGAGCCCTCCGGCCGCCATGCTTGGTCCAGCCGCCATGCTTGCTCCCGCCGCCGTTCTGCCCATCCATCTAGGGTTCCGGGGCGGGGAGGAGGACGGCCAGGGAGGAGGTCGACCAGGGGGAGGGGAGGGAGGGCGGGGAGGAGGACGGCGGGGGAGGAGGGAGACGGGAGGGGAGCTTACCGCGCCGCCAAGAGGGAGCGAAGAAGCCGTACTGTTTGTTTCGGTTGTCTGGTTGTCTTTGGTGGATGCCCAGCTCCCGCGTGAGCATTTGCTTTGTTGTTTTCTCTGGACTCGGTAATGTAATTCCCTACTCGCAAAAGAAAAGAAAATACAAATCCGAGTAAGAACCTGAATCTCGAGCTGTCCATCAATCATGTATGCAGCTAGTTGTTCTGGACAACTGAATTGAGACTAGTTGCTGTCTCAAGCATCCGAAATGCAACATCTCTTGTGTGTTTCTTCATCGAGTGAGTGCTGTGCATGAGCCCTTGGGTGTTTCGCTATGGGGGTATCTTAAGGCCAAAGCAGTCATGTCCCAGATTTTGATCTAGGTTGCAGAGTAAGAAGAACCACGTCACTTTGCATTCCTGTCCATATTTTCGACAAGCATTTTTCTTCAGTTTTAACTAGGGGGACGGGGTGATGTTGTTGCAACCGCTGAATGTAACTACCAAACATTCAGTTTACATGAATGTACTAAGATCGGCACTCCTGCTGCGAAGACAAAAACGTGATTGCACTTGAAGTATTAGTCTTTCTGTTTACATGTGGTCAGCAGAAGCATCAACTGCAGCGATGCATATGCGGGCATGTGCTTGGGCTAGATGGCTGAAAATGCATCTAAAAAAGATTCATTAACAGAAAAGCGCCGTTGCCGGGGATCGAACCCGGGTCACCCGCGTGACAGGCGGGACTACTTACCACTATACTACAACGACTTGGATGTCTTTTCAGTTGACAAGCACTCTAACATAGAGTACACGCGTGACAACTCAAAGATTATGTATGAACTCACGCCCGGATTGGAGATATGGAGATACGTGAAACGAGAACTAGTTTCTGGCGAAAACATACTGGACGCACAGCGATATTGCCAATCCTTCCACTCTACGCCGTCCGCTGGTCCGCACACCACTGCCTACTCCTTCAAGTATGCACGTCTACTCTCCAACGAAATTTGGCTCGTCCATTCTAGGCCAAAACTGTCCATCTCATCGCGTCTCTTCTCGTTTTTTCCTGCACCCAAGTTTCTACCTTAGTACCTTTCCTCTTGAGAAATCAAACTCTTTCAGAGAAATGCTCTACAGCCCTGCATTATCAGAAAGCAAGACTGCTGGTACCGTGGTACGACCTCCGGCGTTTTACAAACTCCACCTTCGAAACAAGTCCTACCATCCACGGTCTGCCGAAAAATACTAGACAGGATCGAACCTTACGGCGATACCAGCACCTGCCAAGAACTTGCCTTCATCAGCTGAAAACGAACGGAGCATCCTGCCAGCAGCAACAACAACAAGGTGATGTTTCTCAAGGCGACCGAATATATGAGACAGGAACTTATATTTGAGGAACTTCAACTTTCTTGCTGTCACCGAAGTATTCCAGACACAACTACTGAAACAAAATGGCACCATCTCTCGATTGGCCAGGCTTGGTTCTGCAGGGCACCCTGCATCATGTGCAAGAAGCTGGGGCATATGGAGTGCACTAGGCACTTCATATGTACTAGTGCACTAGGCAATTTGGGCAAAAATTTCAAAATTTGAAAACTTATCAAAAAATTCCGAAAAAAATCATGCACATGCCTGACCATGGTGCGCACCGCCGTGATGTTTTTCGCACCGAAATGTCACCGTATGCGCCCTGGGCAAAAATGACAAATTTCTGACAGAATTTGAGATCCCAAAATTTGAATTTTCTGTCAGAAATTTGACATTTTTTCCCAGGGCGCATACGGTGACATTTCGGTGCGAAAAAAAATACGGCGGTGCGCACCATGGTCAGCCATGTGCATGATTTGTTTCGGAATTTTTTGATAAGTTTTCAAATTTTGAACTGTTTTTGAAATTCGATCCGGAGCGTCCGTTTTAGATCCGACGGTCCAGATTGCCTAGTGCATTAGTACATATGAAGTGCCTAGTGCACTCCATATGCCCCCAAGAAGCTGCCTGCGTGCCTCGTGGATTTCTACGTTCCTGAAGATGCTATATATTCCAAACGTCGTGCTCGACCACCATACGCTTGGGTTGACTGGAAAGAAACCCAAGGAAGGAGAAACCTATATCATCGACAAAGTCGACAAAATTCTTGAAAACCATTACAACAACGGGGTTAAGTTGGAGACGCTTATATTGAACCGGGCTCATACTATTGAGGAATTCCGTGCTATTGCCATTATGTTTAAAGGAAGAGTGAAAGGCACCAGAGGTCACGAAGTTGCGCGAAAAGGAAGGATTGATCACCAAGTTGCGAAACCTCAATTATAGGTCACCAAGTTGTGGGTTTGACAAACTTTGGTCATTCCGTCATGACGGAGGTTAAGTAGATCACGTGGCAGTCTGTTTTTTTTACAAAAAACCCCTTAACATTTGTTTCTTCTGATTAGGTCCTTTTTTACAAAAAAAAAAACCTTAACTAAAAAAGAGCGGCAGCCTATCCAACATAAAAGTCAACTATCAATTCCATCCCCACAAGTCGAGCAGGTGCCGGTGTTCCGCGCGCTCGGCTGAGAACCGCGCACGTTCTGCTCCGTGGCGCGCCGGGCGTGCCAGCCGTCGCGCTCAGCTCGCGTTGTGCGTTTCGCGGGCGCCGGGGATGGTGGCGCCGCTCACGACGGCGGCGACGCTGGCGAAGCTGCTCCTCTTGCTGTGCCGGTGTTCCGCGCGCTCGGCTGAGAACCGCGCACGTTCTGCTCCGTGGCGCGCCGGGCGTGCCAGCCGTCGCGCTCAGCTCGCGTTGTGCGTTTCGCGGGCGCCGGGGATGGTGGCGACGCTGGCGAAGCTGCTCCTCTTGCTGTTCCGGGGTCTCCTGTCTCTGCGCGTGCCACGGCCGGCCGGCTTCCACTCCGCGCGCGCCCGCCGTCGAGCACAATTGTTCGTCGAGGCTTGGCCGTGCGTTGGGAGGCAGGGGCGTACGCCGGCGCCGGATTTGGGGCCAGGTCATCAAGCTCTCCGACGAATCCTACACCTTCCGCCAACGAAGCCGAGCGGCATTGGCAAACGAAAAAGACGAGGCAGCGAGCGGTGGATTCGCGTCTCCCAGCGGTCAAGATCCAGGCGGGCACCGGTGGTTTCGTCCTCCACGAACCGCTGCGCCGACGGCCTCTGGTAACGCCATCAATCAGGTTCGATTTGCTGCCGCGGCCGGCGGCTCGCCGGATTTGGTGCGGCGAAGGCGGCTCGATTTGGTGCGGTGGCTGGTCGATTCGCAGCGGCTGTGGCCCGATTGCAGTGACTGGCGGAGTTGTCTCGCAGCAGCGCCGGATTGGAGGTGAGGGCCCTTCCCCGCTCTCTGCTTCGCCTCTTGGTTTGTGACGTGCGGGGTGTCGGTTTGGAAGGGGGTTCCTGCGGCGGCGCGCGTGTACCGTACGATGAGCTCGTCCAAGAACGAAATTTTTGGCCCTCCGTGTCGATTGCTGGAGATACCGGCGCTCGTGACCATGGACTCGTCGTTCGGCAGCGCCGCCGACGGCGACTTCACCGGCGCTTCGAGCTCTACCTCCAGCGCCGCCGTGCCACCGGAGCCGGACATGGGATTCTACCAGGTCAAGACGGAGCAGCCGCAGCAGGTGCAGAGCCCCTAGAGCTACTTCTCCCTGCCGGCGACGACCGCAGCAGGTGCAGAACCAAGCAATTTTTTTTAAAAGGACCTAACAATCAGAAGAAACAAAAGTTAAGGGGTCTTTTGTAAAAAAACAGACTGCCACGTCATCTACTTAACCTCCGTCATGACGGAATGACTAAAGTTTGTCAAATCCACAACTTGATGACCCATAATTGAGGTTTCGCAACTTGGTGACCAATCCTTTCTTTTCGCGCAACTTCGTGACCTCTGGTGCCTTTCACTCTTAAAGGAATGTACACACATAGCCCATTTCCGGATTTATGCCAAGTTCAGCTTCCAACCAACAAGTGAACTTATCATGCTACCGGTTAAATTCTCTCAAATAATATCATGTTTAATGCAAGGGGATGGGTGCGCATCACATCACTCAAATCAGTAAAGGAAAGTTCACAAGATGCTGAAGGAACGACATGTCCTGACACTCACTTTCCACAGGAAATTTCTAGCTATTTGTGGTTATTCTTAAATACTTAAATCATCATCTCCTTTCATGTGGTCTATAGCTACAGCTGTGGTAGAGTTATTAGAGTGTGAGAATGTCAATGGATGGAATTCAGAGCGCAGGGAAAGTCAGGTCTATGAGGATGGAAGATTGAACAGTTAATATTTGGAAAGAAAACACAATTCTTTCACAGGGGAACCTCAGAATTCACTGTATGTGCGTCATTGGAATCGTTGCTAGTGATTTTTTATTGCAGATTCACCGTGATCTTGCACAGCCTATCTTTCACTTTAAGCTATAACATGGAATTAACACTGATGTTTCATGTTTTTCTTGTCTTTTACGTGAATCATTTCTGCGTAGCTATTTTTCGAAACAAAAACCATGGTAAATATGTTACCTTTGGCAAGTAACAATTACAGGACAGGTAAATTTCTACATAAGTAACACTAACAGGACCAAGGTATAGTGTGTGATGTGGATTTTGTTTAAAAATTGATGCCATGTTCAGCTTCTACTGAAGAGTAGGGCTCAAAACTGAAATAACACAGTCAAATAGTAACACACGGCATGATTTATTAGTCATGCCGATATTTGACTTGCCTGCTTGTTTCCGCTTAAATTAAGCAGCCTAAATAAAGTCACTCAAAACAACTGAATAGCAACCTAAAACGATTTCAACTCGCATATTTAAGAACTTAGTGCACAATTTAGTATGCTAAGTAGTGGATGGCAAAAATATGTTTAATTATAGACAGTAAGATGTAGGGATGCTTCAGAAATGGATCAAGTACGGCAACAACCTGGATTAGAGGTGGACGATTCTACAACAGTTTAGTCAAGGATTCAAGACAGAAACATATATCATGGACCGATTATAGTCAGAAGGAATAAAAACACACTAGGGGGTGCACGAGTGATGGTGATGAGCGGTGACTTTCATGGCATTTTATAACCAGTCTTAATAACAATAGGCCGTTTAAAAAAGTCAGAAGAGGAAGCTTCCCTGTGCCGTCTATACAAAAGTTCAGGAATTCAATCAAAAGTACTCAACAAAACTTATAAGACGTTTTAGCAAAACGTCTTATATTAGTGAACAGAGGAAGTATTATATTACTACTAGCAAAATGCCCGTGCGTTGCAACGGGTATAAAATAAATCAATATGTCATCACAAATTTAAAAAATAATATATAATTAATACCAGCCAACCATCTTAGGTTTAACTTTGATTCCGCATTTATATCATTTGAGTTTAGTTAAAATTTCACTTCATATTTTGTTCATTTACTTGTTGCACTATATGGTGCATCGACTAAATTTGTCGCCAGTGCATTCTAATCATCAGCCAGACGATTTTCCATTTCGCCTCAACTAAGATTTTCCAATTCTAGGATAGTAGAAAAACTGCAGAAATTGCGTACAGATGATTCAAAGGACTCTAGCTCAGTACTGCGTGTAGTCCTCCATATGAGCGGACCTTTGAGAGACAACACCGTCAGAATCTGAGAAATAGTCATGCAAACCTGCAATTTTTATTAGCAAACCAGACCAGAAGCAGGCACCAAACTGAAGCACAATGATCCATAGGCGCAAGCACGGTAGAACTGAGTACAGTGTATAATACGATGATCTTGATCAGAACCCCTCGCGACCGAGCTCGCGCAGGGCACCCTCGCCGCCGCCAGCTGATCTCCCATCTCCGGCCACCTCCGGCCCAGACAACCACAGATCCGGAAAGCCACCCGCGTCCTCTCTCCATGCATCCGGAAGACCAGCTCCATCGTCGCAGTCCCTCCCGCAGAGGAGCTCGATTCAGGCACACCAACGCTCCCACTCCCGCTCCCGTGGGGCCGCGCCGGGCCGCACCGGGGCGCCCCTGCCGGCTCGAGCAATCCCCCTTGCGCCTCTCCTTCTGCCCGAGCGACGCGGTGGCGGTGGGACCCTCGGTCGCTGTTCCCGGGCACGGGGTCGGCGACTCCTCCGCTGCTCCAAGCGGTGATGTTGTGGGGATCGATGGCTATCTTGTTCGGATGAAGAGGTATGCGGGGGTGAAAATGCAAAATAACCGAAGGACGAAGTGAACTGCGCATTTATTTTCCTAAACCTGAGGGCTAAACTGAAAAACGTGTGGCGAAGCGGTATGTTCACTTGGTGGTGGCAAAGATGTAATATTTTCTAACTTGATCTAGCAATGTAAGGGTAAAATTGGAAATTTAAAAAACGTACCATCACCTGAAGCCATATTATATAGTAGAGACAAGAGAGATAACCATTCTAACAAACGAGAGAATAATACTTTGAAGTGGATCACAACAAGGCAGCATCAATATTCAACTTTGATGGATACCAACTTGTACACTATAGGCACTTGCTCTAATAGAAGGACAGAAGGAGATGAAAATGCAGATGATTTCAGACATATGTAATGCCCCACTGTTGCACATTTACCCACATGAGGAGCTAACAAGTGAAGCAAAGAGATTCAATCATGCAAAGCAAAGAGATTAAGTGACTAGGTTCAGCCATATAACTACATTACACATTGAAGGATAGCTTCCAAATTCTCACTGACTAACCAACATATGATAACCAAATTGGAGCAGTCGAGTAGATGAAGAACTTATCTAATCCACACCAAGAATTCGAAGATGTTCATGGTGGCACTGCAGCTATGCAGATTTAACGAATACGAAGCAGTTCCGAATTGTTTTGAGCAACTGCTGGCTGTTCCGCAAAACATGGAATGCATGGACAAAATGGTAGCGGGTCGTACTCTTCAAGACTGCAAATAGCATGCAGTTTCTTGCTACCCATATCGTACGACATAAATGCAAATGCCTCGCCCGGTAGCATCCACTGCTGAAGGAAAATCAAGTTACATTCTGGGTGGATGGCAACAAGCTTATAGGATTCACAGGGCTGAAGACAAGGCCTTCCTAGCAGTTCCAAAACGCTGGCAGTGTGCTTTAAGGTCCACTGTCCACTAGCATAATCTTGAAGAACCCAAACTGATAGCCGGCAATCATTACCATCATCTATCTGCATACCGCATAAGCGTCCCCGTGACTGCCCAATGATAGAGAACTCAACTTTTGGTGGCATTCCAATTGTACTCCAAGTATTCTCCTCAATGTCCACCGTAGCTATCAGGAGTGTTTCGTTTCCCGCTGGGTCGTCAGAATTATGGGCAATAACATGGAGATTGCCATTTAAGAAGACGCATCCAACATCACGCACCATAATTCGGGGACCCCAGCCGCTCGCCATGGAAGTATATTCTCCGGTATCTGATGAGTAAACTTGTATTGACATAATCGCTTTCTGCCAAGCATCACGGAGGAAGATGAACACCGCAAAGCGGCCGGGAACAGCAGGATTGAAACACAAACATTTGATATACGAGTAGCTTTCAAGCTCATGCAAAACGGGCAACGGCGCCGCTGCCCAAATGTCCTCGGTCGCGGGGTTGCACACGACGAATACCCAGCCCTCCAAGGCACGATCCCAGCCGCTGCAGAGGAGGATGCCACCACAGCTATTTTCGAGGACGACGTGCTCGTACCCGCACAAGAAACGAAGAGAAGGGTCCACCAGCGGCCGACCTCTCCCGGATAGATTGAGGAGATCGAGTTTCCAGCGGGGCTCGCCTCTGTCGTCGAGGGAGCGGAAGTAGGAGAAGAAGCCGGAGAGCGTCTGCGGGGACCTTCTGCGGACGGCGGGGTAGGAGCAGAGCGCGAGCCACGCCCTGGACACGCACTTGAAGCGGCAGAGCGACCGATAGGGCACCCGCGATAGGATCTCGGGGAGGAGGTCGCTGGGGAAGCTCGCCCACGCAGCTGTCTTCTCCTCCTCCTCCTTCCTCTTCCCCATCCCGTACCAGGCCGGCCGGCCGGCCGGCTGCTGCAAATGGTAGAGGCAGTTCGTTCAGCTAGGGTTTGACATGTGCTGCTACCCAGTTCCCTTCCTCGGGCCGAAGGCTATTAGAAGGAGAGAGAGAGGAGGGAAACAAACCTCGCACCTGGGGCGCGACGGGAATACCGGCGAGGAGCTGGACGGCGGCGGCGGCGGCGGAGGCGAGCTGCCGGAACCGATAGGTGCTGGGAATCTGGAGACACGGATCTTTTTTTTTTGTACAAGGTTTGGGGTCCAAGGACCCGGTGCTGCATTTTTATAAATCAGAGGGGCGGGTACAAAATTTACATAGGCCTTTGCGTCTATTGCCCAGGAAGACCTAAGATTCGAAAAAAGGCCCTGCACTTTTACATAACAGACCCTAGAACTAAAAAGAGGAATGCAATCAGATCCTGGGTCTTCACCGCCGCCAGTCGCCGGCGACCTCCAGGCGCGCAGAACGCCGAGATCGAAGCACAGTGAGTCACTCGGTCTCTCTCTGCCGGCGAGCGATCGCAGACGCCGGCAACCTCGCCGCAGCCGGGGACGAACCACTTGGCTGCTTCGAGACGCCGAGCTCCGGCGCCGGATCGAGCAGGCCTCCGAAATGGAGGTTGAAGAACGGCCACCCTTTTGGCCAAGGATCGCGGCGGCAAGCTTGTCTACCGCGTGTGGTGCTCGAGGATGCAGCGATGGCCTCCTCTCAGAAGCAAAGGAAGAACAACAACTTCTCTCCCGCCCCTCGCCGCCACGGCCGGCCAGCGGAAGTTGCAGCCACCACACACCTCGCTCAAAGAAGAGGCAGCAGCGCTTGATGACGGAGCTGACCTTGAACAACTCCAGCTTCTGCTTCCGCCACGGAAGCCTGCCGGAGATGCTTCGCAGTCGTCGTCCCACGCCACACTTGAACGCATGGACGCACCGGCTCCAGAACCACTCCACAGATCTTGAAGGAGAGCAGCAACACGTCTTCCTGTCCTCGCCGCCACGGCCGGCCAGAGAAAGGCTGCTCCGCTCCACATCTCGAACTGCAAAGCCGCAGATACGGCAAGCGGATTTATTGAATCGGCCCTGCTCTTCTCCAGCCCTGCAAGCTATCCACCTTGGATCTGACCTGCAGAGAAGAAGAGCATCGCCTCCGGCGCCGTTGCGAATCACCGGAGTGCAGCCAAGAAGGAGAAAGAACGGCATGAAGCCAAAACGAGCATAAATCCCAAACCAAGAAAACCTACTTTTATTCCAACTACTATCTACAGCCCTAGATCCGGCGCCTCTCCTAGTCCATCTCCGGCCAGCTACTCCGGCGAGATGGCCATCAGATCGGCCCGGCCTTCCACAGGTGACTCTCAAGGGGGTGGAAGAAAGGAGAGGCTTCGAGAGAAAGGAAAACGGGCCGGAGACATGGATCGAATGTGCCTTCTTAGTGAGAGCAGACTGCGTTTTGGAGCACAGCCCGTGGAGGCCCATGGATCAAAGCGGCCTCTCAGCCCAGCAAGCATGTTGGAGCACGTGTCTTTCCAGTCTCTTTTTTTTGCTGGCTTAGTCTATACAACATTGATGTTATATATCAACAATAAAAGATCATATTGCATGCAACATATGGACATTGGGTGCAACAACGAAGAATTTGATAACATCTAGATATCGAGAATAGTCCTCCAAAGCAACGTCTTAAATAAGACGATGCACATGCGGCTTTGTTGCAAGATCCAGCCGCTTAAGGCCTTGATTAATAACAAAGCAACACACCAACATTGTTGAACAAATGTGAGACTTGCGGTTTCACCAAGGAGGAGAACTCTTCCGTGGACTTGTGGTAGCCGTGCATATGCGCATAAGGGCCAGGTCCCGGGTTCGAGTCCTCACTTCTACCTTAATGACAAAGCCGGGGTGGAGTCCCCCCTCCGGTCTTGTTGTTTTTGGTTTCACCAAGGAGCTTCTTGGCAAATACTCAGAGTGCACAATCAAACTAATGCCCGAAATTCCATTACCCCAACTTGCCATGTCGGTACTCCCATACCTCCAGACCTAGTGTCTTGTATAGTATAAATTATACCAGGGGACAAAATATCAAAATCATGCATTTCTCTATGGAGTGGAAACTTTGAAAATCACTAGAAGCGCCCGGGCTTGCTTGCTAGTGGTATCCGCAGATCCATGTCACCTTGGAATACAATCGTTGTCGTTGGACAGCCAAAGGCAATTCAATCGGAGTCGTGGCAATCTGCAAAAGTTAGAGAAAATAATCAGCAGAATTAGTTACGTACTTCTACTAATTTGTATAATGTGTGTCTTTGTGTGATTTTTGCTCACACGCCAACATGTAAAACACATGTTGTGCAAAGATTTGTGGGTTCCCACCAAAATTCTCAGCACAAGTGCTTCCACTAGAATTAGTGGGAAACGCATAAGAATTCACTTCCTAGAACAATACTGAGCTCGATCGAAATTTCTGACCAGAGCTCATGAAGTCATGAGCCACGTAAGAATATCGCCCATCCCGGTCAGCAGCCCGAGCACGCTACGTACGCATGCATGCACAACGGCAGGGTAGCGCCGTAGCGCAGACCTCACGCAGCAATGCAGCCTCAGCTGAGCTGAGCTGCGACAATGCAAACAAGATAAAATCAGCAGGATGGTCTTCGGGTAGCATGGAGCCACGGGACAGAGCATCATGTTTGAAGGGTGAAACCTTTTGGACGGAAGCGTCATAAAATCATTTTTAGGTTTGAAATTGGTTTTTGAAATAGATTATTTTGTGCCAAACTTCTAGTGTGCCGAAGTTTCGTAAATAGAGTACCTTGTCATTTTGCGAGGCAAGGGGTTCACGGGAATTAAGAAAGCGGAACTGTAAAAGTATCAAGAGGAGGATAGAGGACTACTAGCCAGTGGCCCGTATTTTGGCACTCGGCAAAACTGTTGATGCCCGGCAAAACTGTTGATCCTTGCCATGCGCGAAGAGCAAGGCATGCATCCGCGAGAGCACAACGCAGTTGTTGCATGCATGCTGCTGGCAGCCGCTGAATATTCCCTGGGAAATTCTGCGACGTCGTCCAGATGCTATAGTAGGGCCGAAGGAGCCACGGACAGGACAGGCAATTTTGACATAATTAACCCTTTTTTGAACTTATTTTACAAAATGAACCCAAGTCAGAATCAATTCACGATCTAACCCTTTTTCACGACGCCCGCCCCCTGGGGCGCCATGCTAGACTACACGACGCCCTAATCAAAGGCGCCATGATCCACGCCACGTAGACACGCTAGGATCCACATTTTTTGTACGGCGCCTCGGATTGGGGCGTCGTGCTAGAAGGCACGGCGCCGTGGCCCAAGGCGCCATGCAATTGACGAATCATGCACGATGGGGTTCAGATCAATAGCTTGCATGCCGTTTGCGTGCATTAATAGTGCTTTCTACGTGTATGTACCATCCATGCATGCATTCAGGATGTGAAGAAGTAGTACTAGCTTATCCTGCAATATCGAATGATTCTGCTTCTTTGCTTTTGTACAGTGATCCCGATAGTTTAAAAAAATTGAATAAAACATTAGCGAGTTTCAAAAAAAATTGAAAACAATCTCAGATGTGGCCAATCCACAAATGTGTAAAAAAATATTTTTTGATACTTTATATTCATCTACATAAAAATGGTAAAAAGATCTTGCTTCGATTTGCTAAGTCGTAGCCATGAAACAATACCAATGTTGGTCAAAGATGATCGACCGTGCTAGATACGATCGACGTATGGATATGAGCTCATACGTCGGTAACGTAACCAAACAATACCAATACGAGCTCATACGAGCATACGAGCAGTGTATTTTCTTTTCTGAATTATGAAACACACACTTTTGCAAGGCTGCATGTTCGCTCTCAGAGCATCTCTAGGAGATACCGAATAACCCTCGGCGAGGAAAATTCCAGCAGATATGTTGTTCGGGCCATTGTTACGGCCCGAACAGACACCGCATATCGGCCCCTGTCCGGGAACAAGTTTTACGGTTTGGGATTATTCGGTATCTGCTAGAGATGCTCTCAATCAGTCTCTCGCTCCCTCTCTCTTGAAGCATAACTCAGTGTTTTTTTGCCAATCAAGCGCGACTTAGTGTTGTCTGGCAACGCAGCTACAATGACCTAAATATAGGAGAGCGTACCGGCTAGAACCAGCTAAGTATATAGCCAAAATGTTGTTTTGCCGACTGATCCACTGCCACTACAACCCAAAACTCTCTCGTAAAAAGCCACGTATCTGGATCATTAATATGCACCACCTCTAGCCAGAAGCCACGTTGCCGAAAGTGGTTTTCCCACAATTAGTTGGACATCCCCGGCTTATTTGGGGCGTCCATTCTTCATCCGATGGGTGTGGTGGTCGTTGTGTTTTTTTATAAAAAAGTGCCTGTAAATAATATGGTTTTTTTACAAAAAGGTCCCTAATTGACCCCAAAATATGGATTCATGGATCTGAAAATCTTGTTAATACATAAATCCGAAAAATTGTATGTTGATACATAACTTATTTAGAAAAACCTTGTTGTGGACGGGCTACTTTACAAAAGTGAAAGAAGTATTTTTCAATCGTGATTACATGACATGCAATTTTCTCACGCTGCCCAATCATATTACATGCCATGCATGAGCCAGCCGACATGAATTGCATGCCACGTCTACCACGCATGTCATGTTGCTCAATCAGGATTCGTTTCTTTTAGCTCATTGCATGCATGGGGCCTTGGGCCAAGGGCCACGTCTGCCATTCATAAAGTGCATGCAAAGCTAATTGCATGGCGCCTTGGACCATGGCGCCATGCCTTCTAGCATGACGCCCCAGACTGGGGCGCCGTATTAAAAAAGTGAGTCCTAGCATGTCTACGTGGCGTGGTTCATGACACCTTTGATTAGGGCGTCGTGTAGTCTAGCATGGCGCCCCGAGGGTGGGCACCGTGAAAAAGGGTTAGATCGTGAATTGATTCTGATTTGGGTTCATTTTGTGAAATAAGTTCAAAAAAGGATCAAATATGTCAAAATTGCCGACAGGACAAGATGAGACACCACTAGCCACCCCACATCACTGTTGCTTCCACTAGCCACCCCCTCTTTCTACTTTGTTCTATGCAACCCACGCTCGCTCATGCACGCTCGAGAGCATGGAGGGACGGAGACACAATGGCAGGAGAATGAGAGAGGGGTTTTCCACTTGTCTTTGATCATCTACAAACCAGAAAATCCTAAAAAATACTCCATGGGCAAACAGATTCGGCCACGATAACCCAAACATGAGCAAAACCTAGCTTTGGCAAACATCCACGAAGATACGGCCATTCTACCCAATCATATACTTTCAACATGTCAATCTCATGTGTTTAGTCTAGTGGGTTATGTCTGCTTTTAGCTGGAACTTGGAACTAAAGTAAGATGCATCAAGTCTAGGGTTCTTCGATTGGTACAATTCTGAAAAAACCCCAAACACCGGAACTTATTAGAAATTTAATCCTCATATTTTTTTTGTTTCATCAATACATGTCGAAAAAATATGGATCATGACCATGATATTTCAGCCTCTTCTATGTTGTACGAAATAACTTTCTAGCACATTATGCTTGCATATTGTACTGTGTCTAGACCTAGACGTATATCCATGTATACAAAATCCATAACCGTTTAATTGTATGATGTTTTTATCCATATAACATCATTTTTAATATTGGTTATATTTTTTCTGAGGGACTTTAATATTGGTCATTAATTTTTTGAAATTTTCCAACCACTATATTAGGTCAGCAAGCCGCCTCATAATATTGGTCATTAATTTATTATATGCGGCGGGTAATATTGCCTAGGCCAGCAAACAAAAAAGAGAGCCTGGAGAAACATGTGCTCCGACATGCATGCTGGGCTGAGAGGCGCTGCGATCGTGTTTGATCCATGGGCCTTCAAGGGCTCTACCCTCTACTCCAAAACGCATTCTGCTCTCACACTAAAAAAACGCATTCTGCTCCAGATTCTCCGCACCTCTCGGTTCTGGCTGCTCGCCTCCGCCGCCGCCACCGTACGCGCCGCCGCCACCGTCCCGTTCCTCGCCGGTATTCTTACGGTTTTTTTCCTCTCCTTTCTCTTTCTAATAGCCTTCGACCCGATGAAGGAACTAGGTAGCAGCACATCTCAAGCCTTAGCTGAACGAACTGCCTCTACCATTTGCAGCAGCCGGCCGGCCGGCCTGGTACGGGATGGGGAAGAGGAAGAAGGAGGAGGAGGAGGAGGGTCAGACTGCAGCGGCGTGGGCGAGCCTCCCCAGTGAGCTCCTCCCCGAGATCCTGTCGCGGGTGCCCTACCGGTCACTCTGCCGCTTCAAGTGCGTGTCCACAGCATGGCTCGCGCTCTGCTCCGACCCCGCCGTCCGCAGAAGGTCGCCCCAGACGCTCTCCGGCTTCTTCTTCTACTCCCGCCGCCGCGACGACGGCAGCGGGTCGGGCCTCTATCTCCTCAACCTGTCCGGGAGAGGTCGGCCGCTGGTCGACCCTTCTCTTCGTTTCTTGTGCGGCTACCGGCACGTCACGGTCGTAAATTGCTGTGGTGGCATCCTCCTCTGCACCGGCTGGGATCGTGCCATGGAACGCTGGGTATTCCTCGTGTGCAACCCCGCGACCGAGGACATTTGGGCAGCGTCGCCGTTGCCCGATATGCATGGGCATGCATCTCAGTTGGTTTATGGAACCTACATCATCTGTCTGTGTTTCAACCCTGCCGTTCCCGGTCGCTTTGCGGTGTTCCTCTTCGTCCGCTATGCTTGCCGGCCAACGATCATGTCGGTACAAGTTTACTCATCAGATACTGGAGAATGGACTTCCATGGCGTGCGGCTGGAGTCCCCGAATTGTGATGCGTGATGTTGACTTTGGATACGTCTTCTTAAAAGGCACTCTGCATTTTACTGCCTATGATCCTGACAACCCAGAGGGAAACGAAACACTCTTGATAGTTACGGTGGACATGGAGGGAATACTTGGAGTACAATTCGAATGCCACCCAAGGTTGAGTTCTGTATCATTGGGCAGACACAGGGACTCTTATGCTGTGTGCAGAAAGACAATGGTAATGATTGTCGGCTGTTATTTTGGGTTCTTGAGGATTATGCTAGTGGACAGTGGACCTTAAAGCACACTGCTAGTGTTTTGGAACTGCTAGGAAGGCCTTGTCGTCAGCCTAGTGAATCCTATAAGCTTGTTGCGATCCACCCAGAATGTAACTTGATTTTCCTTCAGGATTGGGTGCTACCCGACGAGGCATCTGCATTTATGTCGTACGATATAGATAACAAGGAACTGCATGTTATTTGTGCTCTTGAAGGGTTCGAAGAGCTGCCGTTTTGGCCATACATTCCATGTTTTGCGGAACAGCCATCAGTTGCTCAGAAAGTTTCGGAGCGGATTCGTATGTGTTAAGTCGGCATGGCTCTAGTGCCACCATGAAAATCAGCTATTGGGTTGGGTTAAATCTTCCGCTGTGAATCAGATAAGTCCTTCATCTACTCACTACTCCAATTTGGTTATCTTCTGTTGGTTAGTCACTGAGAATTTGGAAGCTATCCTTATCAATGCATAATGTAGTTATATGACTGAACCTCGTCACTTAATCTCTTTGCTTTGCGTAACTTGATCTCTTTGCTTCTCATAATTGTTGTGGTCACTTGTTAGCTCCTCATGTGGGTAACTGTGAAACAGTGGGCATTACATTTGTCTGAAATCATCTGCATTTTCCTTCTGTCCTATTATTTAGAGCAAGTTGGTATCCATCAAAGTTGAATATTGATGCTGCCCTATTGTGATTCAATTTAAAATATCATTCTCTCGTTTGTTAGAATGGTTATCTCTCTTGTAGTAATATAATACTTCCTTTGTTCACTAATATAAGAAGTTTGCTAACACGTCTTATATGAGTGAACGGAGGGAGTACCTTTGATCGAATTTCCTGAACTGTTGTATATAGAGCAAGGTTTTTGAGTCGAGCGACTAGTCGTGACTAGGCGATGAGTCGCAATTCTAGGTTGAGCGACTCAAACGACTAGTCCAGGTTTTTGAGTCAGGCCCCCTGCCATATTTTTTTTCCAATATTGCTTGCCCAGTTCACCCTTGAAACCTAGATCGGCCCAGTTTTCCCCTGAGCCGGCTGCTGCTGCTGCTGGTGTGCTTCTCCCTCTGCCAGATTCACAGCAACACCATATCCCAGACAGAGTATCCCAAGTTGTTCGTTCAGCTCAAGCTGCAGCAGAAGCTGACGAGCAATATGATCCATTCAAAGATCCTAAGAGGAGACCAGCAAGGAGCAAGCATCCAGCATGGAAATATGCATTCTGGCCCAATCTTTACCAGACGCTGTTGCTGCAACGTAATTTTTGTGGCAAGAAAATTACTTCTGGACCTTGTAGGATGTTGACTAGTGTGGTAATTTTGCAGCACCTATTGCTTAACTCATGTCGACTAGTCACGCCTAGTCAAGAGTCGCTACCCCAGAGCGACCGTTGACTCTTCGACTCAAAAACCTGTTCTGATTTTTCAAACGGCCTATTGTTGTTAAGACTGGTTATAAAATGCCATGAAGGTTCGCCGATCATCACCATCACTCGTGCACCCCCTAGTGTGTTTTTATTCCTGTTCTGACTATAATCGTCCATGATATATGTTTCTTTCTTGAATCCTATCCTTGACTAAACTGTTGTAGCATCATCCACCTCTAATCCAGGTTGTTGCCGTCTTGATCCATTTCTGAAGCATCCCTAGATCTTACTGTCTATAATTAAACATATTTTTGTCATCCACTACGTAGCATTCTAAATTGTGCACCGAGTTCTTAAATATGCGAGTTGAAATCGTTTTAGGTTGCTATTCAGTTGTTTTGAGTGACTTTATTTACACAGCTAAATTTAAGCGGAAACAATCAGGCCAGTCAAATCTCGACATGACTAATAAATCATGTGGTGTGTTATTCTGTGACTGTCATTTCAGTTTTCAGCTCTGCTCTTCAGTACAAGCTGAACATGGCATCATTTTTTAAACAAATCCACGTCACACACTATACTTGGTCCTGTTAATGTTACTTATGTACTCCCTCCGTTCCACAATATAAGATGTTTTAGTCTTTTGCCACATCACATGTACATATGTATGTAGACATGTTTTAGTGTACATGTCCACTCTTTTTTATATGAATCTAGACAACATGTGTAACACCTAAAACATCTAGATTATGGAACGGAGGGAGTAGAAATTTACCTGGTCTTGTTATTGTTACTTGTCAAAGGTAACATATTTGCCATGGTGTTTGTTTCGAAAAATAGCTACTCAGAAATGATTCTCATAAAATAAAAGAAAAATATGAAACATCAGTGTCAATTCCATGTTAAAGCTTATAAAGTTAAAGATAGGCTATGCAAGATCATGGTGAATCTGCAGTCAAAATCATTAGCAACGAGTCCAATAACGCACATACAGTGAGTTCTGAGGCTCCCTGTGAAAGAATTGTGTTTTCTTGCCAAACATTAGCTGTTCAATCTTCTCCCTTCATGGACCTGACTTTCCCTGTTCTTTGACATCCATCCATTGAAATTCTCACGCTCTAATAACTCTACCACACGTAGCTTATCGACCACATGAAAAAGATCATGTTTTGATTCTTCCACTCTACCAATTTTGGTCGTGTTTTCGTGTTAAGGATTTCAGAATAACAACAAATACCTGGAATTTCCTGCATGGAAAGTTGAGTGTCCAGAACACGTTGTTCCTTCAGTATCTTGCGAACTTAAGTCGGTAGCATATATAATAACTTGTTGGTTGAAAACTGAACTTGGCATAAATCCAGAAATGGCTATGTGTGTACATTCCTTTAAACATAATGGCAGTAGCACGTAATTCCTCAACAGTAAATATACATTCAATCTCTATATTTTGCCAGCATTCTAGAACTTACATCCAGCTTTCTGTCTCTGAATCTAGATCTAGTCACCATATTGCTCTTCTCCTTTTCTCGTGAGAAATGAGAGCTCTGATAAAGTTAGATACCGAAACAAAACATAAACATGCATAATGACCCGATCAATGGATATTTCCAATTCAATCTATGGAGTTGGACTATAGTTTGTTCAGGTAATGACATTTTAATTACCCGAACCTGTAGGCCCATAGACGCTCAACCTTCGAACTCATTTTCCAACATCATCTAGATTATGATGTTCCGTCTCCAAATTTTAAGATAGAGAAACAATGCGTTTGTTTGTTGTTCATTACCTAAGGTTGATCATAGGATATATTCTGCAGCACGCTGACGGTAACTTCATTTTGCATCTATGATATTTTTCTCTTCGAGTATGCTTTTCAAAAGCTTAAACTGATCACAGATAAAATACACAGAAAATAAAAGTCATTGTACATCAACAACCAACAACAAAGAGAAATATATGTTAATTTCAATAGAGGTTAACCAATACAATAAGCTTGATGAAGTACTCTGCTGGGGGTGGGGGGGGATATCCAGTACTGCCCTTCTACTGAATCAGCTGAAGCTCAGCAAGCTATGGAGGGCCACTACAGATTGAGAATGACTGCGCTGCCCTCATCTCTGAAATGACTGCTTCAAACAGCAGTCAGTCAGCTATCTAAGGCATTGTGAAACGCATCAACAAGAGAGTTGCCGCTCTTTCCCAAATGTCAAGTTCAGAAAAATTAATCGATCTGCCAACGAGGATGGCCAGGAGGGTGTGCAAGCTGCGGACGGCTCAAGTCATCTTGCGGAGCGCCGCGACATATACGCGTCGAGCAGTGGCCTCAGGTCGAGCGCGTCGCGGTCCTCCTTCTCGCTGCCGTGTAACATGTTGAAGACCAGGCCGTCGGCGGTGGCCTCAGCATCACGGTGCTCCTTCTCGACGCCGGGTAAGCCCCGCCCCTTTTTCCTGACAGTGCGCATCGGAAAGCCGACACCTCGAACGGCGTCATCTCGTCGATGCGATCATACACGCCACGATGTGCGGTCAGTCGGTGCACGGTGACCTGGCAACCAGTGCAATTCTGTCGTCTAGATACATTCAAATGTAGATATATGGAAGTCAATTAATTTGGAACGGAGGGAATACGTGTGTTGAGGCCACTGCTTTGCTTCATCCAGCATTCCAGCTGCCTGTTTGTGGTTTGTACTCTCGCATCTTGCCGAGATAAGATCAGAAGTAAATCGACCTAGCTTTGCTACGCCGACGTGCGCGTTTGCCGCCGGAAATTATATGGAGAGTCAACGGCCGTGCAGGTCGATAGCTGCGCCAACTCGGCCAGTGGCGGCGTCGATGCGGTGCTTGCCTGGGGTCGCCGGCGTGCACGATGCCAGACGCCACCAGCAGAGGAACTAACAAAAAACACCAGGGTCTTTTTTTATCAAGACAAGTCGGTCAACTGTCCAGTCAGCATGCCACGCGGGATCAAGATTTCTCCATTGGTCAAATTGTGACCAATATACTCATCTTTGAGTAAGTGACCAGTTTAGCACATTTGAGAGTTATATGTCCAAATTACTCATCTAAATTAAGTTCAATGACCAACCATGCGTTTATCTCTAAGAAAAGCTAGATCAGGTAACTGATGAATTTGTGTCTCGAAACAGCTTCGCCTAGCTCAATGCAGGCCCAAACTTGTAATCTTAGACACGGACAAAAACTGCATATAGATCTTGCTGTACGCAGTGGGTTATGATTCTTGCATATAGTATTTTATAATTTGGCTGCATTGCCATAGAAAATGCAAAGGAGAATGGTATATGATTCTTGCTGTACGCAGTGGGTTAGCATACCAGAAATACGAAATGCAAACCTTTGCATCACTGTGGTAACAAGTTACGGAAATTTCATTGAGTTCAATTTATGGAGTATGGTGATTGCTCTTTTTTTTTTTTTGAGAATTGGTGATTGCTCTTATGTTGTTGATGTCGCATGCTAAACCAGCTTGGATTCACCTTGGGTCAAAAACAGTCTTCAAGCAAGGCTGGGCTGCACGTGGTAAAAAGAGGCAACTGGACTACATGTCTCTTTCGGCCCATGCACCGACCGAACAGACCGTCGTTCTACAAAAAAAATCAAAACGTGATCGTTTTCGTACCTGAAGTGAGGATATTTCGCCTGAATTTGTTGAGGGCAGGATAACACGTTAGGGCAGCAAATCTCCGGGCTATCTTCCCACGAGGAGATGATCGCTCAGAGTGATCCGTAGCAAGTTTGAGGAATCATCAATCATCATGTCGTCCCTCCGGCGGTTCGTGAATCTGGTTATCTTCAAGACTTCAACTACAGGAAGAACTGCTCCTATTCGGTGCGCCGCCTGGAGGGCAGCCAATTCTTCTACCAGACAGCTGAGGCCGCGTCGTCGCAGGCGAGAGATCTGCCCGTCCAAAGGAAAGAGCGGCGCGTTCGTATTTCTGGGGCACGTACAAGACGCTCAACGGCAAGAAGAAGAAGAAACAGGCGGTGGCGGAGCCGGAGCGCATCCGGTCGTCGCAGCCGCCGCTCTTCAGCGTGTGGCCGTCGACGTGCCCGGCGACCATCAGAGATTTCCCCAACCCCGCGCTGCTGTGCTTACCTCTGTCCGGTACCGAGATCTTCTTCGCGGACGGCGGCGGGCGCACCTTCCTTTACGACACCGAGTCGCGCTGCGTGCTCACCTCGCCCAACCTCCACGCCCCAAAGTACTACGGCCCCGTCGCCATCTCCGTCCCCGCCAGCAGTACCAGCGGCAAGCGCGGCGACAGCCTCTACATCATGGAGCAGATCCTCGATCCTCGCTGGAGCTTCCCGTTCGAAGCCCTTGTCTTCCGGGACGACGGCGCCTACGGGAAGACCTGGCACTGCGACGCGCTTCCGGTGCCGCCGGAACTCCAGTCCGAACGTGCCTACGTGCTCTCCTACGCGGTGGTGGGCGACGCCATCTGCATCTCCGCGTGGAGCCTCGGCACCTACTGCTTCGACACGGTGAGCCGCACGTGGAGCCGGGCCGGCGACTGGCAGATGCCATTCCAGGGCAAGGCTGAGTACGTCCCGGAGCTCAAGCTGTGGTTTGGCATCTCCAACACCAATGGCGAGCTCCCGTGCGCGGCCGACCTCTCCCCTCTCCTGCGAGGGCAGGCGCCGGAGAAGGTCCGTGTCTGGGGCGAGCTGGCCGACTTGCCCGAGGAGTGGGGGCGGGACAAAGAAAGCCCCGCCCAATTCGTCAGCCTGGGTTCCGGCAGGTTCTGCATCGCAAACTTCTTTGAAACTCTGCACGTAAACTATGCATTGGTGAGGTGGAAGTCGACCGCCAGTTTGCTGTCTTCACTGGTTTGGAGGCCATCGCCGGCGGCAGTGGTAAAGGGATACGTATGATTAAGCACAAGTCCAAGTCTTTGGAGCTTACCGGCGGCAGCGTCATCAAGTCGGTGCTCTGAAATAATCACTCTGGATTCCCGGCGCTCTGCAGTCTGCACTCAAGACTTGCATCCTTCTTGCTGTGTACTCTACTTGTTGATTAAAATTCAATCCATAAAAATTGGATGAACCCATTCTTAGCCCAAATATATGTCCATCACAATTTTTGCTACTCAATTACTCTTAGATTTACTTCCGATTTCATATTTGTATCCTTCTTGCTGTGAACACTTATGCTACCCTCAATTTTTGCTAGTACTTAATTTACATCCGATTTCACATTTGTATAATGATATATATTTAAACGGGTAAGAAGACACATTATGCTTATAATTTGCTTAATTTTTCAAATATAGGTCTAATACTCTACGATATTGTTCCCTCCGTTCCTTTTACTTTGTGTTTTTTCAATCAAAATTTTATAAGTTTGACCACCTATGTTAAAAAAATATCAACATTGTAATATGAAATGCATATAGTATGAAAGTATATTCTTATAATGATTCTAATAATATTAATATTGTATTGCATGTGTTGATATTTTTCCTATATATTTGGTCAAAATTTACACAGTTTTATTTTGACTAAACACATAACACAATGTAATTGTGAATGGAGTGAGTACTAAGGATTTTTCTAGAGTAGGGGCATGACCCACTTTGGCCCTAGGAAGCTCATATTCACTGCTCATGGTTGTTTCTCGGTCAACGGGTATCCATCGCATCAATATATTAGAAGGACACCCTGTGCATCGTATGAAACATGAAATTATCAATAGGAATATACAAGATTTAGTTGACGATGATAGTCTAGTGGTCAAATTTAACCGATAGGAAATGATTATCTATTTGACCAAATAAAAAACATTAATGTTCATGAATGTACTTGGTTGATGATGCTTGCAAATTAGTTACTTCCGTAGATAAGATGAAAGAAACGTAAAGAAGAAACTGATCATGTTCACATCCTCCTCCGTAAAATATCTCGGATCCATCTAAGAAAAATCTAGGCAGAAGATACTATGAAGTGTTCGTTGCTCCATGTTGTAAAACCATCATTATATAAGGGCATATGTTGGTTTCTCATATATTAGAATTAGTCCTCGAAGAATTTGACTCCAAATATTTTTTTTCTTGTTTCAACATTATTCAGGATTCTAAGCCTCATTCTCCTTATTCCCTGTCCCACTTTATCTTAGTTTTTCTTCCCAAAATTCTAAAACTAAAACTTTTGTGAGGTTTATTTGAGCTCAATGGAGACACAACTATGAAGTGTTAACATCAATTTCGATAGATGTCCTTTGTTGTACATCCACGGATAGTAACCAGAATTGCATTTTTATAATGTTGTATTTCTCCATGTTGTACGGTACAAGGTTCACAACATTAGAACATTGGAGGTCATTCTCTAGGAATATGTGTATTCATATATTAAATATTTAATATTTTATAGTATATTTTATTAATTTTAGATGATTATTAGGTATAGAAAAATTGGAGTAATAACATTCCTCAATTTAAAATAATTGAAACGCATAGCTAGAAAAGAGCAAAATTGTTCCATCAACAATTTCAATTGCCCAACAGCCGTAAAATTATATTTTTGAATATGTTGTATGAAAATTTTCTATTAAATAGATGTAAAATTAATTATCCATCTTTGAGGTGATAAAACTGGAGTCATAAGTTAGGTGTTATTTATTGGTATTTATAGAGCCTCAGCTTAACCATACACCCTAATGTTGGCAAATACATTGATAACACAAACGACGAAAATCATATTAGATGCCCAAAAGAAGATTCGCCTCCTTATGCCCAAAAGAAGAACAATCATGTGTCTAAGCATTACGATAAACGTATTATAAACTTTTGTAAGAAAAACATTTGCAACATGAACATAAAATCAGATAAGAATTTTTTTGGTGGGTCTGTAGATAAGAAAATTTTGCGTAGCAGGTTTTAAATACAAGACATCTATGTGATTTAACATAGAAAACGAAAACCAGGGATACACATTTGTGGTATGCTGTTTTCAAAAATTCTCTAGACAAATGTTGAATTCAACTCCTTCGCAAAAAGTGTGAATTTCACTTGAATTGGACGGAAAAATAGATAAATACATACCGCGTGCATCTATCTAGGACCAGGCACCGGGGCAGTGCTTATGTCATATAAAACAAAAAAATAAAGCGTTGGGAGGAGGAAGGCGAGGAACAGCTATTGGACCGCCAATGCGCGAACAACATGGAAAGGTAGTGGGAGCACACGCGCATGTATTTTTGTGTGCCAAATTCGGCCCCTTTGAGGAACTAATGTCTTATGTGGCCCCTTTGAAACTAACTCCTACGACTCTCAGAATCCATTCCCCGATGTACAAAGTTAAAATAAAATATGCAGCCGAGATTTGTTGTTTTTCTCAACAACACCAAAAGAATTACGTCGAGGTCTTGTAAAAAAGGAGGTCCTAAATATTTATCCACACAAAAAAGAGGTCTTGAAGTCCAACACAGTATGAATGGCGTTGTGGTTTAAAAAGGCGAAGTCTTCGTTTTGTCCGAAAAAGGTGACATTTTGTGAACGAAAAGCTAATGGGTTGATGAAAAGGTGATACTTTGAACTTGAAACACAAGGACTATTTTCGCAGAGCTTTGAATACCTGGCGATTTTTGTCGATTTTTGAATACCTGCGCGTGGCGGTGACCCCGGCTTCGTAGGCCATCAATCCCGCTGCACCGTACTGTGCCGACACGACGCTCCATCCCGTCCCATCGCGTGTCTTGTTGGGCGTTGGCTAAATAAAACAGAGGTGTACGTGCGCGCGGGTCGCGATGCTGCTGCGACGACTGTGTGGGGGCATCACCAGCATCTCACATCTTGTGTTTTGTGTCATTTTGTATGGGTGTGTTTGGTTTTGGGATGGAGTGGAATGTAATGTAATGGTTCGATTCCACCGGAGGAATGGAACGGTTCCATTCCACCGGAATGGAACGGTTCCATCTTTGTGTTTGGTACTAGATAATGAGGTGGAAGGAATGGTTTCATCTTTTTGTTTGATTGGAAGATGGAATGGTATAGTTATGATTGTAGTCACCTCTTTTAGAGAATGGCGTTTTGGCTCCCGGGAGCATATGCTCCCGGTATTTTAAAAAAAAATTCAAAAATTGAAAACTTATAAAAAAATCCGAAAAAAATCATGCACGTACCCGAGCATGGTACGCACCGTCGTGTTAAATTTCGCACCGAAATGTCATCATATGCGCCCTGGGCAAAAATGACAAATTTCTGACAGGAAATGAGATCCGAAAATTTGAATTTCTTGTCAGAATTTTGTTTTTTTGCCCAAGGCGCATACGGTGACATTTCGGTGCGAAATTTCACACGATGGTGCGTACCATGATCAGGTAGGTGCATGATTTTTTCGGATTTTTTTGATAAGTTTTCATTTCTGGATTTTTTTTTGAAAATACCGGGAGCATATGCTCCGGGTGCCAATACGAATTTCCGCCTCTTTTACATTAATTAAAGGCGAGGTTACCTCTAGCATGCATATGTATAAATTTTGCTCATTTGCTTATCCAGCAATATTGTGTTCAACTTTTTGACCAGGATTTTATTTCCATTACAAACAGCTAATATGATATATTCACAAGCTACCAAGAATAGCACAGTATTATTTTTAAATACCTCAACAATGACCATCTTCATTCCAATCCAGATCCAGATTTAATCTAGCGATGCAATGCAAATAACAGTGCCATGTTTTAAAAAAAAAGAAATCATGTTTGGTAGGCTGAAGAATCCTCATCGTCGCAGGCCATTAGCAGAGACTCGTCGAGCCACTCGAGCGCCGCTGATTTTCTTGTGCTCGCTGCAGGGGCGAGGGTGGCGTGCGGTAAGAGGCGAGGATGGTGGTGTTAGAGTCGGCAGGCGGCGGAGCTAGAGTCGGTGGACAGCGACGCTGGAACGGGCCGTCGCAAGCATCTGAGGAAAGAGGAGGTGCGATGCCAGAGCGGGAAGGAGGAATGGTGGCGGCACCGACAGGCGAGTTGGCAGGGCGGAGCTCGTAGGTGGACATAAATGGATCGGTGGCGAGCAGGGGCGTGATGGGTGAGCGGTGATGGGTGAGGGCATGAGGATGAGGCCACGACTCGTTCCACTTGGTCCGGCCGATTTGGAGGAATGAGTTGGTTCCGCATAGTGCCCGAATATTCCAGTTTGATGAACCACTTCATTCCATTCTACTATCCCAACCAAACACACGAACAACTCAAATGAATGGAACTGTTCCATTACGTTCCACCTCATTCTGAAACCAAACACATCCTAAGGGCCTATTTGGTTCACAGGAATTGAAAACCACATGAATAGGAAAAACGTAGGAATGGAATGTTATGACATGTGGAATCCTACAGCAACTAAGAACGCAGGAACCAATCACATTAGTTGTTTGGCTGTAGCATAGGAAAAACGCAGGAATGTTCTATGGATTCCTTTGAACCAAATGGACTCCACAGGAAAAATTACTATGGATTGGAATCCTATGAAATTCCTTTGCAAATCCTTTGAACCAAAGAGGCCCTGAGGACACGGCCTTGCTCTTGTCCATTAACGAGTCTAGAGGCTTCCCTGAGATGTTGGCAGCATAGATTGTATGCAACTGGGAATGGAGGAACTGCCCATTTGCTTGGCAGGGACAGTACAAGGGACATGTTGGGGAGTGCACTGTCATACTTGAGGCTGTGGCATCCAGGGGCGAAGCCAGGAAAAAAGGTCGCCGGTGTCGACGCGAATAAGCAAGAAAAATATGCGTCCACAAAACATACCATATAAATATATACTATATAAATATATAGCTAGCACGGCTACAGGAGCAGCTGGTACTATTTAACACTTCTATAATGTATTATTTAGCAAACTCACATAAATAAGAAACAATAATTGTCATATCATATGAAAATAAACTCAGATTACAAAGGTAATTACCTCTATTTTTTTTGGCCTCTACGGTCTCTCATCATGAGAAATTGATCTATCACATCCTTACGTGGAGTCGAATATAGAAGTCTTTGCTCCAAGAAGCAAATGACGCAGTGATTCATGAAATCATCACCAATGCGATTACGTAGCACTGTCTTCACTATCTTCATTGCTGAAAAACACCTCTCAACAGATGCAGTGGCCACGGGCAGAACTAACACTAGCTTCAGGAGTTCATATACCAAAGGAAAGGCCATGTGCTTTTTTGTACTAACCATCGGCTTAGCAAGTTCAGAGATAGTTTTCAGATTTGCAAATCTTTCATCTGCTCGCACATTATCAATGTAAAATGTAAGCTCGTGGGCAAGATCCTTCAGTTGGATGGAACTGAAATCATCCGGATAGGACTTAGCCAAATCCACTAAGGTCTCAACTTTCAAAGCACCAAAGGAATCTTTGGGACTAAATGCAGCCATTTGGGTAAGAAGAGTTGAGTTTATCTCAGTAAAACGATCATTGAACTCTCCAAGCTGCAAATCAATAACAGGGTTGAAGCAATCATATTTGTAGTGCTCATAGTTAGTGCGGTTGGTCTTCATCCTTGGTTTATGCCGGTCTATATATTGTTCTTCCATATCCAACTTTGGAATATTATGTTCTTCACAAAATGAGTGTGTTTTTTTCAATAAAGAGTCCCAACCATCATCTCTGATTTGCTGAAATTTTTCTTTGTCAACTTCACCTCTTGCATAGCCTCCAATATGTCCTTATCTTTCCTCTGTAATGCTAGAGATAAGGCATTTGCATGTCCTAAGATAAGCAACATCAAGTGTAGATGAAACACGAAGTCAAAATCATTGACGTAATTTAAGAGACCACGAGCTTGACGCTTCTTTCCATCATTTGGTCCATCTTTTTCAACATATTTGAGGACATCAATAATATCCGGGAACAAGTTATTTATGCTCAGAAGAGTTTTATAGTGAGAACCCCAACGAGTGTCTCCTGCTCTTTGAAGCGATTGCTCCTGATTTAATCCTGTGCCAGTGCTAAGTTGTCCACATCCAATTGCTTTCTTCACTCTCTCTTGTTGCCTCTCTCTTATCATATCTTTCCGCTTACAAGAAGCTCCAGCCACATTAATAAGAAGAGATACCATGTCAAAAAAGTCGCTAACATCATCATTCTTTTTAGCTACTGCCACAATGACTAGTTGAAGCTGGTGAGCAAAGCAGTGAACATAATATGCTGAGATATTCTCCCTCATGATCAAAGCTCGCAAGCCATTGAACTCGCCTCGCATGTTGCTTGCACCATCATAACCTTGGCCTCGAACTTTCTTCATGCTTAATCCATACTTACGAAATAGGTGATCAATATTGGATTTGAGGCATGAAGCAGATGTCTCATTCACATGAACAACTCCAATAAGTCTTTCTTTAATTGCTCCAAACTTGTCGACATACCGCAGAACTACAGCCATCTGTTCTTTGTCAGAAACATCAGCAGACTCATCAACCAACAAACAGAACACACCATCACCAATTTCATCAACAATCGATTTGACTATGATCTGCACAAAACAAAAACAACCTCTAGTCAAATATTTCCGCCTCATCTCATCTTGTAGCTTCGGTCCTACATATTCCGATATTCTTCTCCTATCGGCAGGATCATAAGGAATTTCAGTTTCATCTACCACTCTTACTCTTGGAGTTGGAGGCACCGGCGAAGGACGCGGACGAGTAGCACGTGCAACATTTGATGGACCTCCATCATGATCAGGATCGCTAGTACTAGGTGGTGGTGATTTTCTTTTCATATTCAAGAAACGATCCAATGTATTTTTACTACCTGCTAAATTAGCAAGTGATCATTAATACAGAAGTATATGTAAATTATATACAGTTTAACAGTACAAGCTTGACTACATGTACTGTATCAAAATTATTGGCAGCTTACCTGACATAGCGATGGGGGAGCTATGCTGCAATGATGCTTGTGCAAATACAATCCACGTGATGACTAAATCACCCACCCAAACCTTCAAACAATTAAAAAATTCAACAAATCTGAGAAACCCTAAGACAATCGGAGAATTGAGGATCCAGAGAATTAAATCTCTTGCACTAAAGGCCCGAAACGGATCGGATTTAGTCGCACTTACAGTTCGGGATTGGGATCGTAGCGGAATCTTCAGTTTTCTGTCAATGGGGAGAGGAGCCGCGACTTGGATGTGCGCCGGCCGACGGTTCCTGGAACAGAGGCGAGGGCGTCGGGCGATCAGGAAGACGAGCGTTCGGTCGCCGGTACAGCTTCAGGGGAAGCAGATCGATCAAAGCAAAAACTGAGTTGTGGCCTGCTAGCGCTCTCTTCTTGGGCCTCTCAAAGTAGTACACGTTAGATTGCACTTGGTCGTGCTCATGGGCTGGGGTCAAAATGATTTTTCACTGGGGTCATTTTTCCAAACTGGGCTATATGTTCAAGGGATTGGGCCGAGGTCGTCGGTGTCAACTGACCCCGGCCGGACACTGTAGCTCCGCCCCTGGTGGCATCACAAGATATGAGGATTTGGCACTCGTCCTTTGGAATGGCCGGTTCGCACAATGACATCAATGTGCTTCAGCGATTTCCGGTGTTCAATATGCTCTCCCATGGCAATGCACCCGAGGTGACTTATGAGATCAATAGTCACACGTATAACAAGCCATACTATCTTGCTGGTGGCATTTACCCTACATGGGCTACATTGGTGAAGACCATCTCCAGTCCAAATGATGAGAAGAAGAAGAGGTTCGCCAAAGAACAAGAAATTGCTAGACATGATGTGGAGCGTGCATTCGGTGCCCTCCAGTCACGATGGGCTATTGTTCGGCACCCTGCTAGAACATGGAGCAAGGAGATCATGTGGGAGGTGATGACAGTTTGTGTGATCATGCACAACATGATTGTGCAGGATGAACGCAATGACAGTATGTATGATCAGGCATGATAGTTTCAGTGTGAGTTGGTTGAGCCCCAGGGAGCGTCCACTTTTGCGCAGTTCCTTGACTTCTAGTATGACATTCGTGAGAAAGCGACCCATATTCGGCTCCAAAATGATTTGTTTGAGTATGTCTGGCAGCACTACGGGAACCAGTAGTTCCATTTTCTATAATTTGATATTTAGTTGGTTTGTAAAACTATTGTGGAACAAATTGTTATTTGTGAAACAATTTGTATTATTTGCTGAATTATCTGGGTTGTAATAAATATTTATTGAACTATTTAGATTGTACTAGTTGGAATGTACGTGCAACGCACGTCTTCACAATTAAATAGACAATTTATAATTAGAAAACATTTTTTTATGCATCGGTCCTATATTTTACCTGAATCGCGCGCAGGCCGGGCACGTGTAGGGGATAACAGGCGGCTAGGGGAAGAGGGGCTCCGTCTCCTATTTTACGACGCTCTGTTCTGGGCGACGCCGGGGAAGCCCGGCCGACAGTGCTAATTCTAGGCGGCGAGGGAAGAATCTGGGTCGGCGGCGCTGAAGCGGACAGCCAGGCCCTATCGTCAAACTCTAGGGAAGATTTGGAGCTACAGGCCGCTGGCAGGTGCAGAGGATGTGCCGGCGGCATGCATCGTCCGGCTGTCCCGGCTTGCGCGGCGGCGTGCCGGATCCCATGGTGGGGAGGCATCGTGGATAGTTGCGCGTGGAGAGGCTTGGATTAAGAGGCACGGGAGACGTCGAACCGCAGAGAAAGAAAATTGGTCGTCCAACCTGAAAAAGTGCTGGGATTTTGCAGCGGCGGAGGCACGGTCCCCTTCTCCCATGGCCACTACCCCACTTGTAAACGCTCATGTACACCTCCGCGAGCTCCAGGACCTTGCGCAGTGGCACCGGCACCTCGCGGCGGAGTTGCATCAAAGAAATAAGTGTTGGCAAAAGGTGTACTCACCCGCTTCGCCGCAGGGCCCTCCGCCCTTGACGTCGGTTGCTCCAGACGCCAGGTCAAGCGTGCCGGGATACTTGGCCTTTATCATGGTCGACGAGCAGGTACGCCGCAACAAGCCTGGCACCGCCGCCACGGCTGCGTCGCCAAGAACAACACCTTCCCATTGTGAGCGGCACCTCCGATAAGTCAGAAAAATATAGGGCCATCGTGATCGCCGCCATGTTCCACTGCTCATCCTTCAGCGATCGTGTGCTCCCGATGGTTCTCAGTTGATCCTTTTTCCTGCGTGATGATGCCAAGCGTATACGTGCATCGAGGCTCAGCTAATTTTCCACGACCATGCAAGCAGCCGCTCACCTTGCCGGTAACGTGGATCAGAAGGAGAAGGAAGCTACTTGTTCGTTTGATGGATCGTGGCAAGTTGCAAGATTCGTTTGCTATTCTTCACGTGAGGCTGCTTCTTCAATTTTTTGCACACGTTGATCGAGGGTGTATCATGTATGTTCACGACCATGCTGAGTTCGAATCGATCGGGAGGAGATCACGTGGTTGGGCCAATAACCACGGAATGCCGGCTTACGTCGGACGATCCCATGGACCCGGCCGGTGCCAACCTCGCCGAATTGCTCGTCGTGACTCGCCGACCTCGCTGCTCAGCCATCACACGGAAGTACCCACGTCGCCAGTAAGGTCGGAGGCAGGCGCCGGGACGACATGGCGCGCCGCCACGGTTCCTAAGCTCCCGACCAAGCTGAACGGGAGAGGTGTGGAGGTGTTTATTTTAGCGGTGGCAATCCTTGTAAATACAATCAAAACGAAAGGTGTGTTGAGTTGTCAAACATTGGAGCGATCTGGAACGTTGATCAGATATTGAACGGATCAAATTTAATGTATCCGGAACATGTTTGCTCTTTTAATAGTAGTATAGATTATTTGTATTGTGTGCTTGAATTTATTATGTTGTATGGACCGTTCAAAAAACAGAGATCAAAATCCTGGCCGGTAAAAAAAGATCAAAACCCTGGTCGGCGGACACAATGCGTCGGCCCGTTGGGTGCAGTGGGCAGAAAGGGGCGGACATGGGCCAGACGACTGCGCGTTTGACGACCCAAACGAACAAAATGCGGACAAAACGTGCGTCTTTTGATCGACCCGTTGGAGTCATCCTGGAACGGTTCACAAGAATTTAGGAGCATGCTGAGGAGGACAAGGAGAGAGCTGGGCTATGCCCGTCCATGCGCGACGAGCAAGGCATGCGCCAGGGCAGAGCAGAGGGAGCACAACGCAGTCATTGCATGCATGCTGCCCCTTGGCAGCCGCTGAATATTCCCTGGACGTTCTGCAACATCCATCCAGATGCCATAGTAGGTCCGGCCGGAGGAGCCACGGACCAGACAAGACGAGACCCTCTCTGTCTCTGTGACTGTCTGCCCAGAAGTCTACTCTGTTCTATCTATGCAACGCTGGCTCGTGCACGCGCGAGAGCATGGAGGGACGGAGACACGATGGCAGGAGAACGGTAGAGGGGTTCCCCACTTCTCTTCTGATTAATGGATCAGGAATGGGAGAGGGGTTCTCCACTTCTCTTCTGATCGGTATGGCCGACGCTCGTGTTCCACAGCACGGCGCCGTCCATGCAGATGCCATGAATTTTCCGACGCGCGCGCCGCGTAGCGCCCGGGCGCCGCTCTGTGCCGGCACGGCGCCGTCTCGTCCCGTCGCGCGGCAGAACAAGGAAATCGTCGCGCGCGCGCGGCGACGCTGCAGTGCTGCTAGCTGCGATCGTGTGAGCTGGGCGGCCAGCCGGCACGCATGCAGGAGCAGCGGCAGCATGTCCGGCTGCAGCAACGTCCCATCCTTCCTCGCTGGCTGCCAGTCACTGAAACGCTGCCGCCCTGTGCGGCTGTGCCTTTACTTAACCCGCGCGACGCAGAGCACGGCACCCGCGACTGTTGGCCCTGAATTAACAGCATTTTAACCTCAAGTAGAAAATAGAACTAGCGGCTCCATCTCCGTTTCCATCAGAAGAAGCCGGTAAAAGAATTACCAGCTCCTTTAACGAACATCATATGTTCATTGCGATTGGAAATTTGCCATGGACGCACTATCTTTCTGAAGGTTGGGTAAACACTTACACAGTACAGACAGTCCATGCATCCAGTGACGGACCCAAAAATAATTCAAAGTCTGGACAAACAATGAAATTAAACCCTAATAGCACTAATTTAATCAAGCTTGCTATTGAATTAAGCTGTGTTGGCCGGCCAGAAGCCCGGGCAAACGCCCGGGCATAGGGCCGGCTGGATCCGCCACTGCATGCATCACCTCTATTTTTGTAGCAAGCGTAAGAGTAATTATACCGTTCTACTCAAAAGGTCGATCAAACGCACTATGAAAACTCGAAGCAAATAAATTGATATTGGAGAAAAATGCCCAATGATCGTAGAAGCGAAATCTGCGATGACGCCATGTCACATGGAGCCGTGCTATGGAGCATGGTTCTATTGATCATGAAGCCATGCTCTAGAGGATGATGCTCTGAACAACACATCATGAAAAAGGGTTAGTTTTTGATGTTACTTTCGTGATAAAGTTATTTATGCTTAATTTTTGAAAAGGTTTTTTTTCGAGAAAATGCAACAAGCCTTTGCGTTTGATTTCATTGAAAAGAGGAGAAGTTAGTTTTGTCTAAGTCCTTAATGTGAGTATTTATCCATGATCCGGCGTCGAGACAGTGCTTATGTCACAGAAAATTAAGAAAACATAAAATTAAAGTGTCGGGAGGAGGAGGGCGAGGAATACATACTGGACAATCAGTGCACGGCGAGCAGGACAGTGGCAGCATGCTGCATGCAGTGGGGTCACACATTTAAGTTTTCTTCACTTAGTCGAGTACGAGGATGTATGGAAACATGCGAGAGAGTCAACTTAATTATTCCGCAGTTATCAAGTAGTTCCTGAGAGAAAACTGGAAGAATTTCAGGATACTCGGAAGGTCCCGGATGACCCAGAAGGAATCATAATATTTAGAAGGTTCTGGAAGTGGAACCTTCTAAAATAAATCAAGATTTATCCCTGGGCTACCTCACTGAGTTGGACCCATTGGGGGTGGGGTTGTCACATGGGCTAGAAGGCCCAAGTGGGCCACTTTACTTCCTAGGCAAAGGCAAAGGGGGGGGGGGGGGGGGGGGGGGGGGGGGGGGGGGGGGGGGGGGGGGG